>CM053627.1:3465432-3546931 GCA_028646595.1 Phalanger gymnotis | reverse complement strand
TCATCAAATCACTAGCTTCCACTTGCTCCAATCTAATTTTTTAGGTAGTATTTTCTTCAGTGGTCTTTTGGACTTCCTTTTCCATTTGGCTAATTCTGCCTTTCAAGGCATTCTTCTCCTCATTGGCTTTTTGGAGCTCTTTTGCCATTTGAGTTAGTCTATTTTTTTCAGGTGTTGTTTTCTTCAATATTTTTTTCAGTATTTTTTTTTTGGTTCTCCTTTAGCAAGTCATTGACTTGTTTTTCATGGTTCTTTTGCATCCTTCTCATTTCTCTTCCCAATTTTTCCTCTACTTCTCTAACTTGCTTTTCCAAATCCTTTTTGAGCTCTTCCATGGCCTGAGACCAGTTCATGTTTTTCTTGGAGGCTTTTGATGTAGGCTCTTTGACTTTGTTGACTTCTTGCTGTATGTTTTGGTCTTCTTTGTCACCAAAGAAAGATTCCAAAGTCTGAGACTGAATCTGACTGTGTTTTTGCTGCTTGGCCATATTCTCAGCCAACTTACTTCACCTTTGAGTTTTTCAGCAGGGTATGACTGCTTGTAGGGTAAAAAGTACTTTGTTATAAGTTTGAAGGGATGCACCATTGATTTCAGAGCAATTTCTATGTAGCCAGCTCTGCCACACCAGCACTCCTCCTTCCTCAAGAACCACCAACCCGGACCTGAAGAAAATCTTAAGCAGGCTCTGCACTCCTGCTCTGATTTGCCACTTAGTTCCTCCCACCAGGTGGGCCTGGGGCCGGAAGTAACTGCAGCTGTAGTTCTGTAGCTGCACCACCCCCACTGCCTCCCGGGGTAGTGACCCAACTGCGAACTCCTTTCACTCTGTCCCCGCAGCTTTTCCCACTAGCCTTCTCTGTTGTCTTTGGTGTTTGTGGGTTGAAAAGTCTGGTAACTGCCACAGCTCACTGATTCAGGGCACTAGGGCTTGTTCCACCTGGCTCCTGGTCTGGTTGATCCTGCCGCCACCCTCTGCTCCGTGCGCATAGACCTCATCCAGTGACCATCCAGGCTGTCCTGGGCTGGATCCCTGCTTCCTTCTGCTATTTTGTGGGTTCTGCCATTCTAGTATTTGTTCAGAGCCATTTTTATAGGTTTTTGGAGGGACCTGGCAGGGAGCTCAGGCAAGTCCCTGCTTTCCAACCGCCATCTTGGCCACAAACCTCTTTTTAAAGATAGGTAAGTGAACACAGGGCCAGCTAGGTGGAACTGTGGACAGAGTCAGGGAGACTCATGTTCTGGAGTTCAAATCTGGCCTCAGACACTTACTAACTGTGTGACTCTGGGCAAGTCACTTCATCCTGTCTGGCTCAGTTTCCTCATCTCTACAAAATGGCGGCTGCTCCAGTGTCTTTGCCAAGAAAAACCCATCCGGGGTCACAAAGAGTCGAACATGACTGAAATGGCTCAACAAGAATGAGTGAACAAATCAGGAGAAGTTCTCTTGATGCTCTGGGTCCTAGAACACTGGCTCTGGAGCTGGAAGGAGTCCTACAAGCCCCCGGGCCCAGCTGGCTCCCTCAGGTTAGAGCTGATTTTGTTTGTATAGTGCAGCCATTTTTGGATCAGCCCTGCCCTCCCCATCCCCATGCAGCAAAAGTGCCTTCTAGCAAAGAAAAGCAGCCATGCAAAGGTGAGCCGCTCAGTGAGCTTGTCTCGTGGTCCGGCCAACATTCTGTACCTACGTTCCCCATAGCTCTGAAGGGAGAAGGGGCTGGAATTGGCCCTCTGCTCTCTCAGAGTGTTGGGTATTCATAGTCAGTTTAGTCTGTATGCTGTCCAAGTGAGCACAGGCTTGTTGATTTAGAGCTGGTTTTACAGACGAGGAAACTGAGGTTTTGAGAAGGGAGTGATTTGTTCAGGATCTCATAGGAATTAAGTGACCGAGCTGGTTTCCAACTGACACCCTCTGACTTTTAATACAACCACTCTCTGCTCCTCCATGATGAATTTTTCAATCTATATGTAAATTGAATTACAGATTGGAAATGTTTTCTCATAGATAAAACAGGACTAGCGACACTGACTTCCCAGAGTTGTTGTAAGGCTAAGATGACATGTTATTTGTAAATTGCTTTGCAAACTTTAAAGTGCCATATAAATGCTACACATTGTTATTAATTATTATTATTTGTAAATCAGAGGAGTGTTGTAAATTTGATTCTAAATCATTTTAATATTAAAAAAATGTTTAATTTACTTCAGAGACAAAAAACCACATTGAGAAACGCAGGTGTCTAATCCTTACTTCCATTTAGCAAAGCATGGCCTTGTAGTTAATGTGCTGGTGCTGTGTGTGTGTGCGTGTGTGTGTGTGTGTGTGTGTGTGTGTGTATACTGTTAAATTAAAAAAACAATCGTCCTGCCTTCAGGATGTTTCCATTTCCCTGGAGCATAGTGATCCATGTGAACTTTGATCACCTGGACTGCTTCCAACCCATACATGCTTCCCCATTCTTATCCATGGCCTCCCCTAAGTGTGTCACCTAATATATTGGGAGCCTGACTTGGGTTCTCCTGACATCTCAGGGATGCCAGTGGAGTTTATAGACTTGTGCACCAATAAACACATCAATGGACTAGCATTTAGGTGCTTACAGTGTTCCAGGGACAGGGCATATGGAGAAATAAAGAAAATAGCCCCTGTCCTAAGGAACTTGTGTTCTATTGAGGTGAGCTGTGTACTCATGTGTGTGTCCATCATTTACTCCTGCCTTCAGGGGAATTCTGCTTGTAAATAATTGAGCATTTTGGTTGAGTTTCTTATAACAAATGGGTTTGACCTTTTGTTCTGTCTACCTGATAAGCTTGCTGCCCTGCCCCGCAAAAAGTAATATGATAAAAAGTCATAGAACTAAAATCCTTCGTGTCAGTTCTTACCCGATTTGGCATTTGTCTGAGCTTGTGTGGATTGATCGTCAACATTCCCCTAAATCCAATTGTTTTCTTGGAGGCAGAGGGTGTGAAATACTCAAGTGTGGCAGCTCCTCTTTTTGCCTTCTGTTCTTTCTCTGCTGAAAGGCTTGAATGAGAATCATTCAGTGGAGAATTGCCTCTTTGGTGATGAGACAATTTATCCTGGCCTGTGTATTTGGTAATCCAATAAAAACTTCCGAGTGAAGGAAGGACTTTGTCCTTCCAGTATGGGAGCTTTCAACTGTGTGGTCTTCCTAGCAAAAGTGGATCACAGGTCTGTTTAATTCAACAGTGTTTATTAAGCACCTACTAAGAGCTAGACTCTGTCCTTGGTGCTGGTGAGGAAAAAAAAAAACAATATTGAGTTTCATATTCTCAACAGTAAAATGGTTTGTGTGTATGTGGGGGTGGGGTGGGGTGGGATGGAATGGTGTGTATGCTACATTTACACAGGTGGCAAATAAATTTTAAAGTATACAAAAAGGCAGCATGACATAGGGGATGAAGATGGTTTTCAAGGTGAGAAGACCAGGGTTCAAATTTTCAGGCACCTGCTGGCTGGCTGGGTGGAACTGGGCAGACAGGGTGCCAGCTTGCACTGATGGAGATCATACCAATGAAATCACAGGTCCTGTAGATATCCTTATAAAGTAAGTTCAAAGTAATTCGTAGGGCAGGGGGAAGAGAGCATGGACCACCAGGGGAGACAAGAGAAGATTCTATGCAGGAATTGACATGTGAGCTGGGATTGGAAAAAAGCTAGGGATTCTATGAGATAAAAGACAGAGGCATTGCCAGTATCATGTAAGGGATAATGTTGGCCCTGTAGTCCACAGCTGGGTTCAAGTCCATCTCAGGTAATGACTAGTTCTGTGACCCTAGGTAAGTCACTTAATGTCTCTGAGCTTCAGTCTCCGTGTCTATAACTTGGAGATAATAATAGTGACTACCTCACAAGCTTATTATGAGGATGACATGGCATGAAAAGCTTTGCAAGCCTTAAATTGCTACTAATGGGAGCTACTGTTAGTATTAATCCCAGATGATTTTCATGAGTTACTGATGGAATCAGGAAGACTTGGGTGAAAGTCAAACTCGATATGACTGCCTCATGGCAGTCAGATAACTTTCCAGTGCCTGAGATAGCTCTCTGAGATGAAGCTAGCAAGCAGGGGCACATCTGAGGGCCTCAGTCATGGTCACTTTCCCGCTCCCTTCCCTCCCCGAGGGGAGTCACATGATGGCCAGACATTCTACCTTTGCATTCACATCCCCACTTCTTAGAACAGTGAATAGTGCCTAGCAAGTGCTACATCAGTTTCTTTTTCATTTATTCATCTCCTGGTCATCAGATCTCTGAGGGATTTGTCTTTTCTCTGTTAGCAAGCCTGCTCCAGGATAACAGTCTTAGACTCACCTCCACAGCATGAAGAGACATCCACATTAAAATTTAGTCAATGCTCCAACAATACAGTTGGGAAAGTAAGATTCATTCAAAGAGAATCGTGATTCATATAGCACATACTGATCTCCCAGCCCTGGGTGAGGTGAGAGGGGCCACATTGGATAACAGGCCACGGCCAGTGCCCTGTTCGAGTCAGAGGACTTGGCTTTCCAGGTTTGAGTTGAGCTCTTTCTCTCTATGTGATTTGGGGCAAGTCACATTATCAGCTTTACCCTCATTGGCCAAGTAAGGATGCTAGCAGAGTTTGTGCTACCTACCTCCTAGAAGTGTGGTTGGGACAGATGCTTTCTAAACCTTGAAGTACTACACAGAGGCAAGCATTTATTTATTATATTTCTAAGTCCTGGTCCCTGCTCTCAAGGACCTTATAATCCTGCCTCCTCAGGCTCACATTTCTGTAGAATTTTAAGGTTTGTAAAGCTCTTTATGAGTAATCTCATTTCATCGAGGAAGGATCAAAGATAGAGGATGGGGAAATTCCTCTGGGACTGTCTAATGAAATTTCACATTTCCTTCCATTATAAATGCAGGCCAACAAAGGACAGCACTGTTAGTCTTCACTAGACTGCCAAGGGGCAGCAAAAAAGATTGAGAACCTCATATCTAATCCAGAAGGAAACTGAGGCCCATAAGATGATGTGAGCATTGGAAAAAGGATTCGAGCCAGAGTTCTCTGCAGAGTATGTGCTCTTCGTACGTGACAGCACCAACAAAAATCGGCATTAGTTTGACAGTATCAGGCCTTGGCAGTGGCAGGAACCAAAGAGCTTGCTGTGCACCTGCCCCAGGACTGACTCCCATCCATTCCCAGGGCTCTGAGTCCTGGGTTACACCTGGTGTTAATTTGGGGGGGGTGTTACCCCTTCATCCACTGGTGATCTGTGGGGCGCTCATTGGAGCATGGACTCTGGCTCTTGGAGTGATAGACTTAGAGCTGGAAAAGATCTTAGTGTCCACTGAGTCACTTCCCAGATGAGGCACCCAAGGCCCTAAGGCCTCTGAGTCAAGATCCAGGGTAAGGCCAGCAGACCTTGAGTTCTGGCCAGTCTTATAGAACCAGTAACATAAAAGCTCAGTGCCAGGCTGTATGGCTGCTTTCCCCAGATCACTCTAGCCAAGTAAAGAGAGCTAGGAGATGAGATAGCCAGAGGGAGTTTTTCTTGACTCCAAGAATTCGTTAATATTATCTATTAAGTGAGGGAGAAGATAGAATCCACATCTAGTAGGAGAACCCACAGGAAAGGAAAATCAGGCCCTGATTCCTTCCTTCCTTCCTTCCTTCCTTCCTTCCTTCCTTCCTTCCTTCCTTCCTTCCTTCCTTCCTTCCTTCCTTTCTTTCTTTCTTTCTTTCTTTCTTTCTTTCTTTCTTTCTTTCCTTTCTTTCCTTTCTTTCCTTTCTTTTCTTTCTTTTCTGTCTGTCTGTCTGTCTGTCTGTCTCTGTCTTTCTTTCTTTCTTTCTTCCTTCCTTCCTTCCTTCCTTCCTTCCTTCCTTCCTTCCTTCCTTCCTTCTTTCCTCCCTCCCTTCCTTCCTTCTTTCCTTCCTCCCTTCTTTCCTTCCTTCCTTTTTCCCTCCCTCCCTCCCTTCCTTCCTTCCTTCCTTCCTTCCTTCCTTCCTTCCTTCCTTCCTTCTTTCCTTCTTTCCTTCCTCCCTCCCTCCCTCCCTCCTTCCTTTCCTTCTTTTCTTCCTTCTTCGCTCACTCCCCTCCTTCCTTCCTTCCCTCCCTCCTTCTTTTCTTCCTTCCTTCCCTCCCTCCTTTGTTCTTTTCTTCCTTCCTTCCTTTCTCCTTTCCCTCCCTCTCTCTCTCCCTTCTTTTCTTTCTTTCTTAATACTGCGCTGCACACTGAGTAAATTACAATTGTTCACAGGTCATTCTATCTCCCCTCTTTGCCCCTGTGAGGGTCAGGACTGTAGATTAATCCATAGGCTGCTATGCAAATTTCCGATTGCCAGCCACGGCAAGCCAACCTTGTATCACTTTGAATAAGAGAGGAAATCATAGGGAATAGTCATTTCATTTAGGTGGCTTTTGTTGTTCTTTTGGGCTTATTTTTGTAAGAGAAAGATTTATGTGGGCTAGTCATTTAAAAAAAAATCTTTCTCAGGCTTCATTGAAACCCAAAGTCCCATGAAATCAGACCACCGTTGAGTACAAACTACCCCCAATTTAGGAACAGGTCGCATCAGCCTGGTTGGGGAGGGATGGGGGAGCCCTCTCCCCCTCTCCCCCTAAGCACCTCTAGCTCTGTGGTCAGAATAGAAGGGAATCCAGCTTTCTTTCCCTAGAAGCATTCCCTGGCTCATTGTGCCCCTAGTCTGGAGTAGACCTCTGAGGGTGATCCTTTAAACAAAGGATTCCCAAGGTCCATCCCAGAAAGGTGCTCAACAAAGGCGGTAAATTGGGTATAGGGCAGTGATTGATTTCCTTCAAGGACGCTCATGGGAAGATGTTTAAAAAGAAAAGGCGCGTCATGTGCCACTGACAAAGACACAGCTGAGGAGCCACCTGCAATCCACCAACCAGCAATCAGTAAATAAACATTTATTAAGTGCCTATGAGGTACCAAACGCTGTATTAAATCCTGGAGCATTTATTAAGCACCTAAAACAGCCCAGAACGAAATCATCCTTATTGGTTTCAATCAGACTGGTCTCAAGGAGTACTCACTCCCTACCGAACTTAGGTTCTCTGTCTCCAGGCCCGTCCTCAGGCTCTTTTCTTGCCTGCAATGCCCTCCCTTCTCAGCTGCCTCTTAGAATCCTGCATCATCTTCAGTGCTCTCTCAGGTGCAGCCTTCTACACCAAGCCTTTCCTGTTCTTCTCCCTCTGCCCCCAGCTGTTTGCAGCCACCTCATTCTCTTGTGTTTTAAATTGCTTTGCAATTTTTAGAAATATACTTTTCTATGTGTATGTTGTATCTCTGGTAGAATGTGGATTTGTGGACAGGGAGAGGGAATCCTGAGGATCAGAAAGGGTTGAGCTTCTTGAGTATATCCCCACCTTGGTGTAGCCCCCATCACCCCCTTTTCTTTCCTTCTAGGGACCTGAGAGTCCCATATATGGATCCTCTTGACTTAAGGCACTTTCTCCTTCTCTTTGAGTTTCTGATCAAAACAAGGCTTCCCTCTTGCTTATTCTTTAGCTCCCAAAGCCAGGTCTGTTATTATTATCAAGCTGTGGCAAGGCCCCTGAGGTTGCCCCCAGTAACTGCGGGAAGCAGAAGGGGGTGCTGGGATAACAGGCTTCCCCGCCCATTCTCCTTGGAACCCGTTGACATAGTTGAAAGAAGGTGCTAATGGAAACTTTGGTTACATAATGACTGGGCATGTGGGGGCCTGGTCTTCAGTTCTGGAGAGAAGCAGACTCAGGCTGCCTGGGATCCTAGATTTAGAGCTGGAGGGGCTGTGGAGTATGGACCACCCCCACTTCCCCTCCCCCTTGTTGTTCTTCTGTTGTTTCGGTCCTGTCCGACTCTTTGTGACCCTATTTGAGGATTTTTCAGCAGAGATACTGGAGAGGTTTGCCATTTTCTTCTCCAGCTCATTTTAGAGAGGAGAAAACCGAGGAAACCAGGTAAAATGACTGGCCCAAGGTCACACGGCTAGCCGGTGTGGAGGGTGAGGTTAGAGCTCAGGCTTCAGGACTCCATCGCTCTTGCCACTATTAATGGTCTACACTGCCCCTTTGGGCTCTGGCAGTAAAGAATGGGGAGAGCTTGGGGATCGGAGGTTCTCAAGCCCAAAGGTGACGTGAGACCACAGGCTCGGCGACGGGATCTTAGACCCCTTCATTTTGCCACTGAGAAACTGAGGCCCAAAGAGGGTAAATGACTTGTCCAAAGTCACACGGGCAGTAAGCATCAGACGTGGGATTAGAACCCAGGTGCTCTGACTCTAGAATCAGGAGTCTTATCCCTGTATCATAAGATCAAGCAACACATCTTTATTAAGTCCCTATAACGTGCATGGTCCTGGGATGCAAACTAAGCCAAGGAAGAAGTCTCTGCTCTTGGGGAGCTTACGCTCCAATGACCCCCAGAGCTGAGGAGCAAAGGAGCCTGGTGGCTTCTCCCTCCTGCCTTCTCACCCCGTCATCCCTGGGCAAAAATGCCTCTAGATCATCTCAGCATCTGAAAAAATTTTTGGATCCACCTTTAAGACTGAGGAGACCCCGAAGGCTGTTCAGTCCGACTGTCCTCATTTGGAAGAAAGCGAGATCTAGGGAGAGAGTCACCTGCCCAGGGTCCCCCAAGTAACAAGAGAAGAGTCAGAATGGGGACCCTGGAACTCCAGCCAAGGACTGGCCTTGGAGTCAAGAAGACCAAGACTTGACTCCCATGTCAGACATTTTCTAGTTAGGTGACACTGGGTAAGTCACTTACCTTCCCCTCTGTCCAATGGTTAGAGGAGTACAGATCTCATTAAATGAGATTTTATATTTTTGTATATGCATATATATATTTGTGTGTGTACATATATACATACACACATGGATACATACATGTTCATATATATTATATAATTACATATAATGTTATATGAAAATATGTTGTATGCCAAAATGTATAGTACATATACTACATATACAACCATTTGCCAAACCTAAACTGCCATATAGATGCAGGACCTTATTTTTATTATTAGTGAAAATTACAAAGACAAGAAAAGGAAGAAAATGATTCCATTCCTTATTGTTGACCATATTTTCTGTAAGAAGAGCTGAAGAGCCTGGATTATACTGGTTTGGACAAACAGGCCTGTGTTCTAGAGCCAGCTGTGGTGGCTCAATGGTCCCGAGATCGGATTCCAAGAGAGAAGGGAGAGAGAGAGCCCACTGGGCTCTAACACAAAGAAATCAATTCAGGAGAAGTTTTGGAGCTGTTTCTCCTAGTTACTATGGAATTGTAGTAAGTAGCAGAAACAGAAAGGTTTAACCATCTTTTTCCCAGTCATATGATCAGCATTTTCCAGCTGGAAGGGACTTTGGAGGTCATCTCGTCCCTCCCCATCACTTTTTTTAACTTTAAATTTATTGATTTTTTAAAAGTATCACAATAATCTTTTTTCTATGACATAGTGGAAAAACCACCAACTGGCCCTGGTGGTATGGAACCGGGGTTCAGATTCCTCTTCTGGGGATACTTATGTGACCTTTGGGTAAATGGCTTGATCTCCCCAAGCCTCAGTTTCTTCATCTGTAAAGTTAGGGCATTGGACTGCTTGGCAGCTCCAAATCTAATGCCCTTAAATCATTTTTTCCTGCTTTCTGCCCCAAGTCCTCCCTTGTAACAAAAGAAAAAGTCAAGGAGAGTTGACCAACATAGACACTGACTATGTTGGTCTAGATTGGTCACCTCCAGGGTTAGTAGCTGTTTGACTTCTGGATTTAATATCAGCCTTTGTATTTCTTCTGTTTGGTTGATTTCTGTGTATTATTTCAATTTTTTTGTTACTGCAGTGATTGTCTATGAGGTTCTCTTGTTCTACCATCAGTTCTCCCAAGTTTCTTCAAATTCTTCAGCCAGGTCATTCTTTACAGTGCAAGAATATTCCATTATAGTCCTGTAACACATTTTGTTTAGCCATCCCCCAGTCAGTGGGCAGCCACTTTGTTTCCATTTGCTGCTGTCACAAAAGGTGTTGCCATTAATGTCTTGGTATATATAGTTTTCAATCCATCAACAATACAGAAAATTAAGTGCTTATTATGTGCCAGGTGGGTACCCAGAGGATTCAGGAATAAGGATGACATAATCCTTGCCATCAAAAAGCTTCCATTTTATTGATGAGTCAAGATAGTCCCAGATAAGTAAATGTAGTTTGTATACAAAATGGATAAGGAGTAATGTGAGCTAGGGGCAGTAACAGCTGAGGGGGGGGGCATCAGAAGAAAGGCCTCTAGAAACAAGTGAACTTTGGAAGGGCTCGGCCAAGAGGCAGAGGTAGAGAGGAGAGGGCATTTTAGATATGGGATACAGTCATGGGAGTACATGCCCAAATCAGGGTTAAAGTATAGGGTGATTTATTAACTTTTCTCACATAATTCTAAATTGTTTTCTAAAACAGACCAATTCACAGTGCCATCAGCAATGTATTAGTGAATCAGACTTCCTCTTCCCCACCTTGAATTGATAATTTTTACCTTTTATCATCTCTGTCAGTTTCATCAACCCTGCCATTTTACAGATTAAGAAACCGGGGCCCAAGAAGAAGAATTGATTTGCCTAACCTAGGGAGTAAGCGACCGAGCTAGGCTGTGAGCACGGGAACTCCTAACTCTAAAATCTGGTCCTTCGATATCTTCTGCATCACAAAAGACAGTGTTTGACCTCTGGGGCCCTCGGAACAGCCTTCATGGAAACAGAAGGAGCATCTTGTAGACCCACTGTGGTTTCAGGATGTGCTCTATCCTCTTGTCAGACGGAATTAAGAGATGTATCATTGGTTTGATTAAGCTGAGCCTGCATAAACTGAAGCCTGTGGAGTTTGGGGTAAAGAAACATTATCTGCCCAGTATTACTGTCATTAAATCCTAAATATCTCTAGTAAGCTGCTTGCCGGGTGTAATTTTCTTTTGCTTATCCTTCTCTCCACTGGTCTTTCCTACACCCGCCATGATAACGGGCTTAGCTCTTTTTGTGAATTTTTAACCTGTTCATAAAAATAGGGAAATAGTGCTGTAGGAGATCAAAGCCATCAGAGTGTTCTTGTGGTCAATTAAATATTCATGAAACTGCCCTTCTCCACCCCCATTACCCTGTCCTTTCTGTGAAAGCCACTATTTTCTTGTTTGATGGTACATACCTTTCACAGCCACCAAATGTCTTTTGAGATCAGAGACGACAGGAAGATTTCAGAAACCACGTTCTTTGTCTCTTATGAGGAGAAGCTCTGTTCAGCCCCAACTCCCACCCGGACCCCAGCCTCCTCAGGAAAGCTGCCTGGTAAGAAATGAACCTTCTTCATATCATCCCCTTCCCCTGTCCCCTCCCCCTCCCATCCACTGGTAAGCAGGACATGTCTTGGTGAGAAGGAGATGGGGAAAGATGCCCAGTCAGTCTGCCTGCTCTAGGGGATAAAGGCTGAAGGCACGATGGAGGAAGTGGCATTACTGGCGTAGTGGTGCCTCACTCCACATCCAACCTTTCCCCTTCAAACAATTACATGCTCAAGTTTTAGGATAAAAGACCTAGTCAGTGAGGTAGCTTAGACAAGCTAGACTGCGAGCCAGGAAGACCTGAATTTAAATCACAGGGCAGATGCTTCATAGCTGCCTGACCCTGGGCAAGTTACGAGTTACTCAGTTTCCTCATCTGTAACATGTGGATAATAGCACCTGCCTGCCAGGGCTGTTGTAAGGATAAAGCGCGTTGATGTCTAAAGTGTTTTGCAAACTTTAAAGCCATAGATCAGTAAACATTTATTAAGCATCTACTATGTGTTAGGCCCTGTGCCAAGTGGTAGAGATACAAAAAGGGGCAAGAGACAGTTCCCACCCTCAAGGAGCTTATAGTCTAAAGGGAGAGACAACACACAAAGCAAGCAGAAGGAAGCCATTGGAATGAGGAGGGGCTGGGGAAGGCTTCCTGTAAAAGGTGGCATTTCACTTGGAATTTGCAAGAAGCCCAGCAGTTCAGTAGTTGGAACAGAGGAGGGAGAGAATGCTCCAGGCCAGGGGCCCAGCTGGAGAGTGCCCGGAGCTGAGAGACGGAGGCCAGAGGGTGCCCAGAGCTGAGGGATGGAGGCCAGACGGTGCCAAGAGCTGAGGGATGGAGACCATGGTTTGTCGACGAACCTGGAGGCTGGGGTCCCTGGATCCAAGAGCACACATCAGGGAGTAAGGTAGAAGAACTCCAGAAAGGTGGGAGGGGGCTGGGTCGGATCCTGGAGGCCATAAGAAGCTACTGGAGTTTATGGAGTAGGGGGGTGATGTGGTCACAGCTGTGCTTTTGGAAAATCACTTTGTTGGCTGAGTGGAGGATGGAGTGGGGGTGGGGGAGAGACTGGAGGCTGCCCCCTCCCCCCTACAGCTATAGCATTGGGCCAGGTGTGAGGGCCTGCACCAGGTTGGGGGCAGGGTCAGAGCAGAGAAGGGGGAGTATTCTGAAGAGATGCTGCAGAGGGGAAGTCAGCAGATCTGGGGAACAGCTTGAATATGGGGGAATGAGTGGTGCCATGTAGCAGACCAAAATACCAAACTGGGCCATGGCTATTTAATTATCTACTATCCCCTTCTCAGGTACACACTTTTTAAAAAATGTTTTGTTAGTTTTTAATTTTCTTTACATTGCTTTTGCTTCCCAATGGGGCAAAAAGTCAGTTAATCAAAACAAAATGACATTTTGACATGTCTTATAATAGTGTATGCAGCATTCCACACCTGCAGCCCACCACCTGCAATCCAAAGGTGTGTTTCTTCATTGACCCTCTGGAATTCCGATGTCTTGGCATTGTCCTTTTCATACCGTGGTCATTGTCTGTGCTGTTCTCTTGGCTCTCCAGATCTCTCAGAGCTCGGTCTAAATTTTCACTTACGTGCGTCCGTTCTTTAGGGACAAGCAGATGAAAGCAGTTAGCTGTGAGGTGACCCAGCGATCTGACCTGCATGTGACTCTTGTCTCTGACACTAACTCACAACTAACTCACTTCAAGCCTCTGGGCTTCATTTCTTCATCTGTCAAATGAGTGGGTTGAGGTAGAGATAGATAATGATTAGGACAAGTGAGGTAGAAAGGGCAGCAAAGTATGAAATGCACCTGCTGGGTCATTATAATGATGGTGCTGGCTTGAGAAAAGTCGCCTCCTTCTCCATCTTTGCAGAGGTGGGGGACTGTGGGTGTGCAATACTGCATACAATGTCACAGTCCATACTGGATCATACACTATTGGTGTATTGGCAATTTTGCTGAATTAGCTTTTTACTGGGCATGAATGGCTTGTTAGGGAAGGGAGTGGGCAGACACGCTCAGAAATGAAGGTGGACAAGAGTAGTAGGAGAATGAGAGCTAGCAAATATTTTAAGCAAATTTAAAATTCTAACATATTTTAAAAGAAAAGTTAATTTTTCTTTGAAAACAAGAGGCCTGGGCTGGATGATATCTAAGGACTCCAGCTCTAAATCTCATGACCCTATAAAGCAGAGGTATCATATATGCAGGAGCCAGATTACAATGCAGCAGGGAAATACCGAGCACAATAAACAGACGTACAGTAGGCCAAGGCTAATCTCACCCTGTAAAGCTAGGGCCAGCTGCAGCCCACAGGGATCCAGATGTGGGGCTTAGTGGTCCTGATTCTATTTGAGTTCACTGCTCTGAAGGCGCCTCCAAAGGCAGAGAGAGTCAAGAGGTGGGCCACTGAGTGCAGGAGACAGAGAGGAAACCAGGGTGGTTTGGAACAGAGAATGTGTGAGGGGGGAGTCATGGGAGATCACTCCGGACAGAGCTTGGACCCAGGTTGTGAAGGGCTTTAAATGCCCAGGGGCCAGTGGAGTTGGGGGAGGTTCTATGTTTTCTCCTACAGACAATAGCGAGCCAGGGAATGGCATGGGCAAAGCAACCTGGCATCAGCGTGAAGGGTGGTTGAAGAGGAGATGTGTAGGGGCCCTTTGGAGGGCAAACATCCAGACAGGTCCAGGTGTTGACCTGGAAAGCTCTGGAATCACAGTATGGTCAGTCAACAACATTTATTAGGTGCTGACTGTGTGCATGGGGAGGCAAAGAAAGGCACAGACACAGGCCCTGCCCCCAAGGGGCCCGCATTCTCGTCAGAGTTTGCATCCTGTGGGACTTTGGGCAGGCCCCAAATTCTCTGGTCCTCAGTTTCCTCATCTGTAGGATGAGAGTATCCGAGATCTAGATGGCATCTGAGAGCCCTCCCAGCTTTAGAACTTTGATCCCCTCTGGGCCTCAGTTTACCCATCTCTAAAGCAAATGGGTTGAAGTATATGGCCTCCCATGTCTCTCCTGGCTATGATCTCTGAGCTGCTTCTCCCTTGCTAGGTCCTCTCCAGAAATGACATTGCAGTCATATACCAGGCTCAGTTTTGCTGAGATTGAGTTAAGTGGGATCCTCCCCTGTTCCACATCTGGCACACCTCTAAAGAAAAATCGGGTCCCATTGGCCAGAGCAAGATCCGCTCTGCTGGGCCAGAGAAGCCTCTTTTTCATGGCCCTTCCCACCCACATCTAGCAGCTGGGGAGCAGGCAGTCAGGTAGAACTTTCCTGCTAGTTTGGCTGAAGGAATGCCTTTGATTTCCTGAGATCTGGGCCCCTGCCAAGCTTCCCCCGAGAGTTGGAAGCTGGGGGAGGAAGAATGGAGAAGGGGGTTTGTCAGTCTTGGAGGTGCAAAGGTGGCTTTGAACCCGGGGTCTAATTTATGAACCAGAAGGCTCACTATTAGAAAATTGGGTGACTCATCCTTTGGGCTCGGCGGAGCTGCTTCACGCAGGCTGTCATCTCTGATAGCTTGTGTATGCAATTCGCTGCTTGCCTTTTGTCATCTGTGTGTGGGACTAAGAATAAAAGGCAGGCCCTGGTGAGACCTTTTCCTTGTGCCTTTTTGGCCCCCTTATCACCTGGCACGCCAGTTCCCTCCCCGAGTAAGACCAGTTACCCACGCAGTTCTGCATAAGGAAGCTTGTGTGAGATCCAGAGGTCCACGTGCTCATTCATTCATTTTCGTCACATGGGTATGTCTTACTGATATCAGCGAAAAAGACTACTTGCCTTCCCTTAGCTTTTTAAAAATTCATTTTATATATTTTATTTTTGCCATTTCTTATATTTCCCATTGACTCTCCCTCTGCCCCATCCCAGAAAACCCTCACCTGTAACAAAGAACATAAAATATAAATTGTTCAGCAGAACTAACCCACCCACTGAGAATCAGATGTCTGTAATTCTCCACACCTGAAGTAAATGTTAGGAGGTGCCTTCTCATAGCGATATCTTTGGAATCAAGCTTAGTCATTATAAATTTGAAATATTTCATTTCTATCTTTCGAAATGTATTTTCTTTTCAATCAGCAAGCATTTATTTTTCTCTCTTTACCCTCCACCCGCCAAAATGAAAACAAAATAAAACCCTGACGCCACATATGCATAATCAATCAAACCAAATTCCCACAGTAGCCAAGTCCAAAAACGCAGGTTTCCTTCAACAGCCCACGTCCCTCCCTGCTGTGTCAGGAGGGCAGTGGGCACTATTGAGCCAAATTCCGAAGTCTTTCAAAGCTGCTCGTCTTTACCTTGTTATTGGGGTATAAATTGTTCTCCTGGTTCTGCTCACTTCCCTCTGCATCAGTTCATCAAATGTTTCCAGTATTTCTTTGAAGTTGTCCCTTTCATCCTTTCTTATGGCACAATAAGATTACATTATCTGCATATTTTGTTCTGTAATTTGTTCAGCTATTCTGCAATGGAGGGGAACCCCTTTAGTTCCTAGCTTTTTTGCTACTAATAAAAAAGTTGCCCTAAGTAACTTTGACTATATGGGTCCCTTTCCTATTTCTTTCATCTTTGGGGGTAAGCATTCAAGTTTCCTTTTTTTCTCCTTTGTTTTTTCCATTGATAATGTAGATTGTCTGAGTAAGGCAAGGAGGCCAGTGTCACTGGATTCCCAAGTATGTGGGTGTGCAGGTGTGATGTACAAGCAGTCTGCCAAGGCAGGGTGTTCCAGGGTATAAAGGGCTTTTAGTGCCAAATGGAGGATTTTCTGTTTGATCCTGATGGTGATGGGGCTAAATGAATAGGGGAGGGTGTCATCAGCCCTGGACTTTAGGAAGGTGGTGAGGATGGCTGAGTGGAGGAGAGAGCAGCCAGAAATCTGTGGGAGGAGGTGGGAGGGAATGGGGGCCTGCCCTGGAGGGGGCATGGCCAGGGGACAGAAGCCGGGCATTGGAGAGATGTTAACAAAGATACCATTGACAGGTAGGATTTGAATCTAGATCTCTCTGACTTGGGGTCTGGTGCTCGATCAAGCACAACATGCCATTTCTTCAGAGGCAGAACCTCTTTTCATGTGCCTTTATCTTGATTCTTTCCATTTACTTATCGAGGTTGTATTTGTCCTTCATTTTTGAAGAGGACCATGGCATCAGGGAAATGATGACATGGCTGTGATTTGAGTGAGGGAGGGCCATGAAAGGTCACCAGCCTCACTTTCTCCTCCAGAGCCATCTGGATCCAGTGGCCAGATATTCATCAGGATGCCTGGAGATGACCCAGGATGCAATGGGAGACCCTGGCCCTTTCAGGCTCAGGCCTTTTCAGGTACTCAGTTAGAGTAAGGTGATGCCCATTCAGTGAATAGGCCTCTTTAAGAAGTGAGTCAGGGGATGGCCTCTTTAATTAGGAAAATAAAGGGGGATCTTTAATTCCACCGATGTGGCTTTTCCCTCAGACCACAGAGAGAGCAGCCCCACTTTGCCTGTGTCCACTCTTCTGGCCTTCCCATGACCTGGGACCTGGCCTGAGCTCTTCAGCTTGGGAAAACCTGCCTGAGTTGGTATTCCCTAATAGCACAGGCTCAGAGAACCCAGGCTCATCCCCATCCAGGAGGAGAGTTTGCCGGAAGAACAGGATTTATTTCCGTTCTAATCAGGTCCTCATGCGTTTAATGATTTAAAGTAGGTTCGACTCTAAAGTAGGTTGGCTCTCTGCCCAGGAGCACAAAAGGGGAGGCTGGGAGCTTGCTAGGCCTGGGGGCCAGCTTTTTCCCCCACTTTTTTTTTCTGAACCATTGGTCAGTAATTGAATTGTCTGAATCTCAAACAAACCAATTTTCCTTTTCATGAGAGTATCATGGAGAGAAGCCTCATCCAGAAGAGTGGCATGGGGGTCCAGGGCCTGGGTCCAAATCCCTGATTTATCTAATAATAATAATAAAGAAATAGAAGATAATAGCCAACATTAATATAGCGCTTTACAGTCTGCACAGCATATTCCATGTTGATTCAGGTAACCCTCACCATGACCCTGTGAGGTGGGTGCTTGCCCATATGATGTTGGGCCAGCCCCTTTCATTCTCGAGGCCTTGGTTTTGTCCTTTCCCAAAGAACAGCATGTGGCCTGCAAACCCTCTGAAGTCCTTTCCATCTCTGAATCTATGATACTTTGACTATGCCTAGAGGTAGAAGTGAAAGATTAAACATCAGAGCAAGATGAGAAAACCCAAGAAAGATGGCAACCCTGGCTCGCTTGACGGGGCTTCCCAATCTCCCAGCCTCTTGCTGAAATAATAGCAGCCCCATCCGCCCATAGATCAGCAAGGCAAATCCTTCAGAATTCTGTTGCTGGTAGCCTGTGGAATTGAAGGGCAGCCCTCCAGAGGGATCACTCACTCAATGCAAAGGTGTCGGCAGATTTTCATCACCAAGGAACATTTCCCATCACCTGACTTTTCAAGTGAAGACACACAGAGAGGAGAGAAGCTGCCTGTGAGAAGGATCTGATGCCTGACTTAAGAGCTGACTATGAGGTGTCAGGCCAGCAGCTCCCTCCCCATCATAGTACCAGGCATGTGATCCTCCCTACTTCGCTGCTAGAAAAATAGTCATTTTGTCCATTTAAATGACACTGTGGCCCCTGCCGCAAATTGGATTGATTCACTTTCCACATTGTGTGCTCTCTGGGAGTATGGGCTACCTTAATGATGTGATGATGAAAATTGTCCATTTTTCTAGCTGGTTGGGCAGAAAGGTTTTTCTCTGACTGTCCTGCAGACAACAGACACACACACACGCTCGCACACACACGCACACACATGCACGCACGCACACACGTGCGTGCACACACACACGCACGCACACTCGTGCGCACACACACGCGCGCACACACACGCACCCCTGCACACCCCTCTCCCTGCAACATAGGCAAGATTTAAAATTGCAAGCTAAGAACCAGAAAGCGGACTCTCAGAACCCCTTGCTTTTCCCAGCCCTGGAAGAAGATGGTCTTCGCTGGGATAAGAGTTCTCGCTCTCCTATTGGCCAGAAGGTACAATCCATTCTTCTCCTGAATTGTTTCATTTGAACAGTTAGAAAAGAAGGGGCTTGGGTAGCCAGTGAAGGAGCTCAGCTTTAAGCTGAGGGCCTGGTGTGTGCCTTATAAGCAGTAAGGGATTATTAAGAAGAGTTTATTGATCAATCGATCCATCCTTAATGAATTCGAGAGTTTCCTCAAAATAAATGTTAAGTAGAAGTAAGGGTTACAAAACCCTTTCCTTTGGTTTTCCATTTGGCAAGACGTGATGGCACATAATGGCTAAGAGGATGTGTCCCTGAAGACACAGGTTAGAAGTGGACCTCTGTCACTTTCCATCTTGGCTTCATTTTCCTGCTCCACAAAATGAGGTACTGAGTTGGAGGGCCTCTGCAGGCGAGAGCTGGGATTCTATGAAAATCGTGTTAAATGCTGGCCCTGGAGCCTGGTGGGAGCCACTTGGGGGCTGGGGGGGCGGGGGCAGAGGAAGCTGGGCGGCATCAGACCAGCGTTCGATGCCCAAAGCTAGGATGCTCTGCATTTTGTCGGAAGCTGGCAGGTTTTATTCTGGGAGAAGGAGCGCTCCCTGAGAGCTCGTGGATCTTACCCGCTGCTTCTGGCCCTCTTTCCATGAGATTTCTCTGTACAACGAACACTTGCAGACCAACTGGCCTTACATCTGTTCTTTTACTGGCCCAGGACAGTGGTTTGTAAAGGGGGGGGGTGCAGTGCCACAGTACGGGAAGGAGATCCGAGTGAAACAGGTAAACTGAGCCGTTACAGAAAAACAAGGTTGTTTGGGACAGCGGAAATAGTAATGCCTTAGGAATCAGTGGATGTGTAGCTGTTGGAGTGAGGGGTACCCTCTCCCGTAGGTGGTACCTGAACTGAGTCTTCCAGGGGGCTGCGGTTGAGGAGGCAGAGGATGCCTTGTAAGGGACTGCCGAGATGCCTAGAGCTGGAATATTTGAGGGGGAGGGGGTTGATGTGTAAACGGCCTTGGAAAAACAGGCTGGTGCCAGCCAAAGCAGCCAATAGGGAGCCCCGGGAGTATCTTGAGCTAGGGAGGGACCTGGTCAGACCTTTAATTTAGGGGTATCGATTTGGGAGCTGTGTGGAGAGATTACAACGGAGATGGGGGTTGTGATTGACCCTGCTGGAGGCTTGGGGAAGCGGTGGTTGGCTGTGTGCGTAGACAGCCTGGGAGTCCTGGCCAGGCAGGGCTCCCTGCTCCCGCCCTCCTTTTCCCAGAGGTGGTGAGCCCGGGAGGAAGGCAGTCTTTGGGGAGAGCCTGGGGCAGGCTGGCCATGCTTTGGAGCAGCCCAAGTCTCAGGGGATGTGGGGAGGGGCTGCTTCTTGGCCCTGGGATCATCTGGCTGGGGAGTCCACCAGGCCCCTAAACCTCGGTTATCTGGAGTGGGGTGAGTGTTGTGAAGTGTGGACCCAGGATCCCTGAGATCCCTGGGCAGGAAGCTTAATTGACTGCTGGAAGTGTTTTGTGAGGGGGGGGGGAGGGAAATGGATTTGCCTAATCCTAGCCCACATTAATAGTATGGCTGGAGGGAAAGCCCGGACGGGAGCAGCCTGGATTGGGGCTGGTACATCCCCTCAGCCGAGCACCTGGTGGGATCCTGGATAGCAAGGTGCTTTCTACCGAGCCAGATGACTGAAGCAGGTTCCTTCACAGCGGCGGGATATGTCTCTGCGGCGTCAAGTAAACAATTTGACTGGCTCAGTTTTAAAAATTAGTAAGAGTGGAGAGTGGAGGTGCTGAGGGGGAGTTTCCTGGTTCTAGCTCCACCTCCGGGATTCACCAGTCAGATGGCCTTGGTGAAATGCTAGGGATAGTCCATCTAAGAAGGAAATGGCAAAGCCACTGCGCTATCTTTGCCGAGAAAACCCCAAAGGGGGCCATTAAGAGTCCACGTGGCTGAAACAACTGAACAGCCCCTAGTACAATGTAATGGACCCTGGGTGAATTCAGTGTTTAGAGCCTGGACTAGTTCTGGGCCTGCTGTGGGATTTCTCCCCTCTGGGCCTCAGTTTTGTACAACTCATTGTCCTGTACACTTAAGGGTTTGGACTCTCTGGCTCCTTCTAGGTCTAAATTAATTGAAGATGTGGTAGGTTGAGTTCCCACTTCATGGCTTCCGTTGTTTCCTGCCCAGAAGACTTCCCTGTGGTAATTTGATGGAGGAGAAAGAGCCCTCACTGGGTTTGGAATGAGAGCTCCTTGGTCTGAATCTTGGCTATGCCACTTCCTGCCCAAGTGACCTTTGACCGGCTACTCCCTGGGCCTCAGTTTCTTCACTTGTAAGATGAGGGAGTGGCCTGGAGGTTCCCCTCCAGCTCTGACTTTATGAATTCTTGCTGGGCTGATGTCACCCGATGCTCTTGCGTTTGGGGGTTCAGAGGATTTTGTGCTGTCAGGGTCCTTAGGAGTCTCTCATTTTTACAGAGGAAGGAACTGAGAATCCCAGACAGAGGCTTGCCCAAGGTCACCTCTAGGTAGGGAAGCTGTATGTGGAACCCAAGTCCTTCACCTCCAAACCAGCATCCTCCTTCCACTGCCTGCAGGGAAGCTTGGCTTTTCCTCATTTCTCTTTTGTTGTTGTTTTTAAAAGTCTATTTCAGAAGTCCCCTCCAGGAGAGACACCTGGCACATCAGGTGCCCTTGGCATCACACTTCGAACACAAGGCAGTTTTCATTCCGTGCTGCTAGAGTTTAGAGGGAGCGAGTTTTTGAAGAGTTTGATTCTTGTGTGTCCGGCTGCTAGATTCTTTTTTTTTTAAGTTTCGTTCAGAGTTGGACAGAGGCAAAAAAACAAAGCATCTCGGGGGATTTTACAAATTATATCCTTCCTGCCTCAGTTTAATTTTGGGGGGTGAGGAACCATAGGTTCCTTGAAGGTTTGGCAGGTCCAGCAAAAGATCATAGACTTCGATATGCTCTGGTTCTATCCCTTTCTTGTACAAATGCAGGAACAGATCCAGAGCAGGGGAATGAGTGTTTTGCATGGGGTCACAGGATACAGTAGCAGGGGCAGGAAGCCTCCCCCATCCTTAATTTTCAATCTAGTACTTTCCTTCTCACATCATATTACCTCTCCAGGACTGAGCTTATGTCAGAAGTTCTGCCCAGCTGGCTAACAGGGAAGAGGCTCATCCCCAGAGGGCTGGCAGCCTGGCCTGGGGATAGGAATTTGCTGTGCCCAGCCAGTCATGAAAGTACCTGCTCGAGTGTGGTAGACTTGTGGGCAGCATTCCATGAACCAGTACCTGCTCTGAGTATGGTGCTAGGCGCTGGAGACACAAAGACAAAAGGAAAATATTTCCTGGCCTCAAGGAGCTTACATTCAGCCTTGACTTTCTTTCCTCCTCTGGTTTCATTTATAATGAAGACTGATAATCTGCTAGTATATTTACTGATCAGTCAGATGACAAGGCTTTAAGCAGCTGAGTTAGTACATTGGTCTAAAACCAGGAGGCTTGGGGGAGGGGGGATTCCAGAAAAGAAATGGAGAGTTAGTTGTATAATGCCCTTACAGCTCTAGATTGTAAGCTGCTTGAGGGAAGGGAATCCGCAGAGCTCTGCAAGGTGCTTGGTCAGTAAGTATGTATTGGTCGTTGAAAACCCATTTACCAGCCTGGAATTCTGCAGAGGTTCATGGGATGCTAGAGGTGGAGTTGGAAAGGACCACAGAGCACATTCTGCTTACTTCTTGGCATCAGATGACAATCTTCTTCGGCTTCTCTGTCCTCATCATATTCACTGTTACAGTTAAATCTCCTTGGAACTTCTAAAGGGTTTTACCAATAGTAAATCCTCAATAAATGTCCGTTCATTCATTCAGTGCTCGGTGGTGGGCGAGTAGAGTGCTGGGCTCTGAGTCAGGAAGACTCGAGTTCAAATGTGACCTGTGTGAATCTGGACAAGTCACTGAACCCACCTGCCTCAGTTTTCTCATTTGTAAGATGGGATCATAATAGCTCCTTCCCGGGGTTGTGGTGAGGACCATATCAGTTAAGGGCTTAACAAATGTTTGTTCCCTTCCCTTCCTGGGAGTTACTGGAGACTCTTCACCCTTGCTGACCTTGGGTGTACTTCCTCCTCCTCCCAACCCCTAGTCCCCACCCGCAGCAGGGCCCTAGTCCTGCGGGGCCGTCCTCTGGCGGGTGGGGAGAATGGGGAGGGGGCTCCTTTCCTCTGCCTCTGCGGCCTCTCTCGGCTGGCTCCCTTCCCGCGGCGAAGGAGGAAATCCAGTCCGGCGCTTCCGCGGCCGCCGCGCTGCCCTGGGAGCCCAAGCTTGCTCGCTAGGCGCCGCCGCCGCCGCCGCCGCCGCCGCTCGCTCGCTGCTCGCTCGCCCCTTCGGCGGCAGCTGCAGCTCCGCTCCGCCCCTCGTCCGCACCCGGCCCGGGGGACCGAGGGCCCCGCGTGCCCGCAGAAGGATGCTGGGCGGGAGCACGGCCACCCCTGCCCCGCGCTCAGCACTCGGCCCCCCGTAGCCGCCCCCGCCGGAGCCCGGGGCTGGCCGAGGGGGCGGTGCCTCGGGCCTGAAGCGGGCCGGGCCAGGGCGGCCCGGGTGCGAACGGGCGGGCCCGGAGGCGCCCGAGACAATGAGGCGGCCGCCCGCGGGCCCTGCAGCGCCCGGCGCGAGCGCGGCGGCAGCAGCCAGAGCAGCAGCCCCAGCAGCAGCAGCTGCACCGGCCGCAGCCTGAGCGGCCCCCCCTTTCAGCGCCCCCCTTCCCCCACATCGTCCCCTACCCCGCCCCCGGCGGCGGCGGCGGCGGCGGCGGCATCGGCAGCAGCCTCCGAGCCGTGAGCTGAGCTTGGCTCACGCTCGGCCAGTGGGACCGTCAGTTCATCCATCCATCAGCCCTCCGGGCCTGCCTGCAGGGGCCGCCCCCTCTCGCCAGGCCATAGCCCGCCTCGGATTTCTCTCCCGCCTTCTCCCGAAGGGCAGCCCGGCTCCAGCTCCGGATCCCGCTCCGGTTCTGCTTGTGCAGGGCGGGGCGGGCGCACGCTCGTTTTCCCGGTCATGGACACCCCGGTCCCGTGGGCCCTGCTGGAGCCCGACGTGCCGCATTAGCCCCCCAACCGCAAGGACAGCGGCGACCGGGCAGGGCGGAGGACCGCGAGCAGGAGGAAGAGGGAAGGATTCCCAGGACGCGGACATCTCCTCCTGCAGCCTTCTCCCCGAGAAGGAACCGGGTGCCCGGGCCGGGATGCTCGCCCGGGATCAGGCTGCCTGAGCCCGAGGCGGTCGCGGGGGGCCTCCCTACAGGAGCCCCGGGGGCCGGTATGTACCTGCTGGACGGCGGAGGCGGCAGCAGCAGCAACCCCGAGCCGGGCCCGGCCACCATGCAGCGGGGGACGCCCCAGAGGAAGACCGTCTACCGCATCTCCGTGACCATGGTGAAGAAGGAGCTGCTGCAGCCGCCGTCGCCGCCCCCAGGGACCGCGGGAGACGCTGCGGGCGCTGAGGGGCCCGGGGCTCCGCGGCAGCATCGGCGGTGGCGGCGACTGCCCACGGCCACGGCCAGCCTGCCCCGGGGCGACCTGCTGATGGAGGAGGCCGGAGAGGACCTGGCGGAGGAGGAGGAGGAGGAGGACTACGGCCTGGAAGAGAGGCAGGGAGAGGACCGCGTCCCTAGTCCCCGCAGCTTTCGGACTCGCAGCACCGGCCAGTTGGAGCTGGGCCGCCTCAAGGTGCCCGGCCGGCCAGAGCCCTTCCAGCCAGGCTCCTTGTCGGGGAGAACGCCGCACGCGGGGGCAGCTGAGCCGTCGGGCTGTAGGCCCAGGAGCCCCTCAGGGGGCGACGGCGACGAGCAGGAGGAGGAGGAGGAGGAGGGGCAGCGGGACAGGGGCAGCTCGGGATCTGTAGGGGGCCCCAGGACTACTAGCCCCCTCCCCGAGGCCGGGGCAGGGCTAAGCAGCCCCGAGGAAGGCCCCGCCCAGGAGGTGGAGGAGCAGGGCTCCGGAGCCCCCGAACCCGAAGGACCCCCCCAGCGACTCCTCCGGAGGAGCCTCAGCTTCCGCCACTGGCCGGGCGGGGAGGTGCTGCGGCTGCGGGCCCTGTCCCGGGACAAGCGCCACCGCAGCTCCGGCTGCCTGCACCAGCCGCCCGAAGGGGAGCCCCTCTGGGCCGCAGGAGACCCCGGGGATGCTCTGGTCGCCGCTGCGGACGAGATGGGCCCCGAAGCCCCGGCGGGGCCTCTGCCACTGCCCCAGCCCCAACCCCAGCCCCAGCCCTCGGAGAAACGCAACACCTTGGACGTGGGCGAGGTGCTCAGCAAGGCGGACCCGCTGGCGCTGTCGGAGCTGGAGCGCTGGGAGCGCAGCAAGAGCAAGAACCGCACGTTGGATAACAGCGACCTGCAGCGGCTGGAGCGGGCCCAGGCCCAGGCCGTCGGGGGCCGCGGCCTCTTCACCGGGGCGGCCCTGGGACCCCCCGAGCACCGGCTGCTGCGCTTCTTCAGCGGCATCTTCGCCAGAAAGGACGGCACCTCGACTCCGTTCGCCAGCCCCAATGGCAGGTCCCCCCGCGGCAGCTTCGCTCGATCTCGAGGCTATTTCAGCAGCCTCAAGAGGGCCGCCCTGGACACGCAGTCCAGCAGCGAGAGCATCGGCGGTTCCCCGCACAAAGGTCAGGCTGTGTCCTTGGGGCCCTGCGGGGCTGGGCTGGCCGCTATGGGCCGTGGGCTCGGGGAGAAAGCCAAGGAAGCGCTGTCGATGGTTCTGGGAGCTAGGGAAGGGGCTGGTGTGGGGTGGGCGCTCCGGGAATGAGGCTGCCAATCTTCCCTCCCCACCCCTGACACCTGGTCTCCTGGAGACCCTACTGGGACTCTGATTCATTCATTTTCAGTGGCCCCAGGTGACCTCTCCCTCACTTGAAGACATTCAGCTGCTACCTGCCTTCCACTTGGGGCAGGGAGTGGGAAGGGGAGAAGAGGCAGATCTAGCTTTTCTTTCTCCAGCCATCTAAACTAAGAGCTAAGAGGGCCAGGCACAGTGCGGGGAGGACCCGCACCCCCCTCACCTGGGTTCCCTTTTCTGCTTTGAGGATGGTGAACCTGGATTAGGAGATCAGTGTTCCTGGAGGGAGGCAGTGTGGTACAGTAGGTTTGGAATCCAGACCTGGGCTCAAATCCAACCTTTTTCATTTCCTGTCTGCCTTGGAGCAAATCTCTTCAAGGATCAGGGATTTGGAGGATCTTGGAGGTCATCGTTTATCAGCCCCCCTCATTTTACAGAAGCCCCTAAAGATTATGGGAGGTCACCCAAGGAGGAGATGGCAGACCTCAGGACCTCTGCCTCCCAAGCCAGTGCCCTTTCTGCCATACATCTGGCCTCAGCCTCTCTGTACATGACTCACTTTCTTTTTACGTGATGGAAAAGGTTGGATTAGACGGTCTTTTCCTTGTCCAGTCCAAGTCTGAGATCTCATGACTTAGGATTGACTCTCCCTTCACTAGAGGAAGTCACTTTAGGGGCTCTCCAGAGGGTGGGGCCTACTGAGCCCTGAGGTGAAGGGAACAGGTTGTGGTGAAACACAGGGGAGGGGTGTGCTCCAGGCTGGCCCCGGGCCAAGAATCCTCAAGTCGATGAGAGGATGAGAGAGCAAACTGTGTAGTTTGGAGCCTGGATGTGGTGGCCCAGTTCGAGACTTCCTAGCTCATCCAGGAGGCCTGAGGTTTTCCAGGAGGGGAAGAATGGCCCAGAATTATGTTCAGTAGATGAACCAGGACTTGGTCCATTTATATTGTGCTGGAAGGTTGGCCCAGAGCCTTGTCCTAGATCTGGCATCCTAGAGCTGTAGGTGTGAGGGACAGAGCTCTGGCAGAGTCCAGCCCCCTCCTTTTAGCCCTAGAGAAACTGAGACTCAGCTTTGCCCAGTCACCCAACAGGCCTGTGGAGCAGAGGTACAATTTGAATTCTGGTCTCATGGTGCCTTGGGCCTTCCCCTATGCTCCCAAGCTTCCTTTTATAGCCATCTACCTCATGTGGTTGTATATAAGAAAAGCCTGAGAGCATGAGAGGCAGCCTGGAGTAGCAGGTAGAGTTCTGGGCTTGGAGTCGGGAGTTCAAATCTCACGTTTGCCATTTTAGTCCCTGTGTGACCTCAGCTAAATAGGTTAACCTCTCTGTGCCTCGGTTTCCCCACCTGTAGAAGGAGGGGGTTGGACTTGACCTAGGGAGAGTGAAGAGTTTCCAGGCCTAAAGCTGATCATTTTCTGGATTTCTGTTGGGGTTTAATCTGGCGAATGATAACCTTGTCTCCTACTACCTTTCCAGTCTTCTTATTCTGTACTCCCCAACACAAACTCCTCGACCCAGTGACACCAGCCTCTTGGCTGTTCCACAAATAAGCCCCTCAAACTCTGAGCTCTGGGCATTTTCTCTGGCTTGCTGCTCAGGCTTGGAATGCTGTCCCTGCTCATCTCTGCCTGATGGCTTCTGATAAGTCCCAGCTAAAATCCCACCCTCTCCAGGAAGCCTTTCCCAAGCCCTCTGAATTCTAGTGCCCTCCCCCCTTCCTGCTCTCAGTTATTGCTAACTTAAAGAGCTTGTTTGTTGTCCTCCCCATTAGATTGTGAACTCCTGGAAGGCAGGGACTGCCTTCTTTTTGTATCCCCAGCACTTAGCACACAGTGGGAGATTAATAAATGCTTATTGACTGACAGTCTGATACCATATCAACCTGTCTGCTAACATTTCTCATGCAGCTACTTTGGGTTCTGGGCATGCAAAGACAGAAACCAAATTGTTCCTGCTCCCCAGGAGTTTATGCTTTAGCTGAGGATCTCTACAAAGAGGTACCAGGTAGTTTTTGTAGGGAGACATTAACATCTAGAGGAAGGGCAAGCAGGAGAGGCCTCCTATGGAAGACGATGCTTGAGCTGTAGGGAGTCAGTCTAAGAGGCTGAAGGGAGGTGAGAGTGCATTCTAGGTGTGGAGAAGAGCCAGCGCAAATGTTCGGAGGTGGGAGATGGGAGATGGAGCACTGTGTGAGTGGTAGTAAGTCTGGCTGGAAAGAAGGGTCAGCCACAGGCAGTGATATGCAGTAAGGTTGGAACGGCTGATGACAGCCAGCTTTTAAAGGCAGTGTATGTACCAGTACTAGCTAGGAGAACAAAGACAGGTGTCCCCATTCTAACCAGATTTCTCCCCCTTGTTGAAGGAAACAAAACCTATCAGTGTATTTTGTGTCAGTGCAGTCACCCCACAAATGGTTGCTTTGTTTTTCCAAAACAATAAGTTTGCACCAAACTCCCTCCTTTACAGTCATTCTGATGAGAATCCAACCAATGAGTCCTGCTTCCAGCCCTCTTTAATCGGGCTTTTGCATGTTGGTAATCATAGACCTAAGAGGAAAACAGTAATTAACTGCTCAGTCTCTAGACAAGTGCCTTTCAAAGAGGTAAGCAAAGGAAAGCCCAGGCAATTACTTAGAATGAAAACATCCCAGGGTGGGTGGGTGGGACCTGTTGCTGCAAGTTAAAAGCTCTAGGGGCTGGGGCTTGGGCCTCCCTCCTGGGGGGGGAGGGTGGTATTGATCAGCTGCTTGGGAATGGCCTGTGTTGGGTCCAATGGTGGAATTCTTCCTTTCCTTCTGCCAACCCTGGGCCTCAGGTGATGGTTTTGAGGAGGGTTTTGTGGCTTTGAGATCTGATACTATGCAGCCAAGAATTACATTAGTCTGAGGCCTTATGGGCCTAGTCCAAACAGCACCGAATGTTAATAAGAGAAAGGTCCAGGGCAGTTACAGAAAATCCAACCAGAACCTGGGGCCTGGCTTTGTTAGGAAGCTTCCATAACTGCAGCTGAGCAATCGTGGTTTTTCTCAGGGACCAGGGATTTTCCTTCTGCTGAAATGCTTGGAATGTTCTGGATCCTCAGTTTTCATTCCTTTGGAACATCTCTCAGTGGTCAGACAGTTCCTGGGCCGGAGCTCTGGAATTGTAAGGAAACTTAGACACTGTCCAGTCCAGCTCTCTTATTTTCCTGATCAGGAAACTGAGGCCCAGGGCAGTTGGGAGTCCGTGGTATAGAGTATAGAGTGCTTCATTGTTGGTTCTCATCCTGGGTTTAAATCTTGCCTTTGGTGTTTATTATCTGAGTGACCTTGACCAAGTAATTTAACACTCCTGGGCCTCAGTTTTTTCATCTATAAAATGAGGCACAGGACTACCGGACTTCCTCTAGGGTTGATTCATTCCTCGGGGCGCCAGATCACCCCATCTTTGCAGCTTTTAAGTTGGCACACTTGCCATAACTGTCTCTCTGTGTCTGACCATCTAATGATCTCTCCCTTCCCCTGTACAAACCCACAACATTGGGTTTTTGGAGAGGTTTGACATAGAATGTATTGGGATTTTGGACTAGTTTTTCTCGTGTAAAATTTGTAATGAATCTACCGTCCATTCTCCCCTTGTAGGCCTGTGTAATAATACCCTGACATATAAATCTTAGATCTTCTGTCTGTAGTGCAGAAGTGGTATGTGGTAAGGAAAGATGCCAGCAGTCTTTGTATTCCTTGGCCCTTGCAAAGTCAAATCTTGATCTTTGTGGGCTATTTTAAGATCTGACTTTTTAGCTTTTAGTAAATGCATTAAATTTCCAAGAAATTAAAGATGAATTGTAATAGGATACCAGCAAGACAAAAAAACTGACCTTCCTTCTTTCCTTTCTCATGGTAGAAAAATAGCTTTCTCATTGCTACAGCAAGTTTTCTGAGCCTAGTGATGGGGGATGAATTATTAGTTAACAGATGTTTTATGGGGCATCTACTTAGCACAGACCAGACCCTTATTATGGACCTACTGTGTTCAAGGCAAAATTCTCGCAGCTGTTATTAAGATAATTCACTTAGGCTCATTGAGTAACTTGATGTGGAGGTTTGGAATCAGTATCCTCTGTGAGGCAGAGGTTTGCTATTTGCTTAGTTTAAAAAAATATTGTTGAGCTCGATACTAATTCTAAGCAAAGCAATGAATGAGATGTGGTTTCTGAAATTTGCTCTGTTGAATGGCCATCCTCACTGGTATCTTCAGCATCCTCGGGAATGGTTTTGTTTTGGTGTTTGACTCTAGTACCCAATACTTGGCTTGGCCCACAGTAGGAATTTAGGAAACCTATTAATCACAGGCCCTTCTATGGTGCTTTTCCTCATGCCAAGCTGGTGAGGAGGGTACGTATGGATTATTATCCTTATTTTGCACATGAGGTGACGGAGGCTCTGAGGAGCCATGGTGGTGTAGTAGACAGAGCACTGAAATGGATTTGGAGTCAAATCACCTGTGTTCCTGTGTTTCAATTTTGACTCTGCCCTTTTTCCTGTGGGGTACTTGGGTGAATGTATCACCCCCCCCCCCACTTAAGTTTGAAGGTCACTTCCAGGTCTTAATCCCACGAACCTATGAAGTGACTTGCTCAGGGTCACACAGGGAGTGAGGAGCATCCCAAGATTTCCAATCCAATTCCAAGCTCTGTCCTCTTTCCAATATGCCGTATATACTTTGGTGAATGTGCTTCAAGGAGTAAGTGCTGACATTTCCCAAGGGTTCAAAGGCTTTCAAAGCATTTTATTGTAGGTATTAACATACTTGAACCTCCCAAAGGCCCAGTGAGATGGTCCCTGTGCTGCAAGTGTTATCACTGCCAGTGGAGGAACCTGAAGCTCAGAGAAGGGGGTAGAAGTTGATTCTGAGTCTTTATAATTCCAAGTCTAAGGCTCCAGCCACTGTACCACCCAGCTTCCCTTTCCCTGATGATTTTCTCAGGGGCTCTAACCATTAGGCAAAATTGTCACATTTTTAAATGTAATTTAAAAAGTTTCATGAATCAGATCATGAATGTGTGTTTGATTGCACAGGGCACAAAGGAGGGAGAGAGGGAGTGGATGAGAAGGGTGGAGAATTTGAGTCCCATCAATATTTATGCATATATGGGCCCTAACAATCTTAATGGAGTTTTAAGCTATTAAAAACTTTTGGAAAAGTCTGCATAGAGAGATATTGGATGCTGTGAATGTGCATTTAGAGAGAGACATTGTATTCTACCAGTAGCTATGTACCTATAGAGTCGTAGAGGCCTAAGATGTCATTTTGCAGAGGAAGAAACCCAGGCTAGGAGAAGGTCAGTGACTTGCCCAGGGTCCAGCAGCTGTCAGGTGGCAGAGCTGGATTGGAATGGGTGTCCTCCAGCCAGGGCCAAGTGCTCCTCCCTGATGGAGATCTAGCCCCTAATGGACCTCACAAGGTTCTTCTTGGTCTTGGGGCTCAGTTTCCTCATCTGTCCAATGAAGGTCTGAGGCTGACGAGTTTTGAGGTCTCTTCCAGATCTTAATGCTGTGATTTTGTGACTTCCCGTCTCTGGTCTTTGTCTGTTCAACATGGACACTAAACCTTCCCAGTTCTTAATCATGTGACCCAATGATTTCCCTTTGGGCCTCATCAGCCTCAATTGTAGAAGGAAGTGATAAGCCTCTCAGTCCTGTGATTTTGTAATTTCACCTCCCTGGGCCTCCTTAGGAAAGTGGGGAGTCTAGGGGCCCTAGTAGTCCTACCTTTACCCCAGTAATGGCCCTAGGACCCGTTTAGTGAGAGAGAAATTATGAATATGATAGTTCCTCTCCCCCAGCTTGGGTGATCCGTAGAGACTGCAGGTAAGTTTTCTTCAGACACCATCAGGCATAGCGATGTCTTAAGAGGCCAATCCCTGGGGGACTTTTTCAAAGCACTATAGTCTTTGTAGCCCGTGTGCCCTTTCAGGAGCCCTTTCAGGAGCCCAGTGATTAGAGCCCAAAAATGATTCCTTAATGTCAATAACTCAGTGATAACTTTATTTTCCCAGTGAAGCAAGTCACAATTTCCCTCTCCCTCTCCTCTCCTTTTTCCTGCTTCCTTTCTCTCTGTCTCTCTTTGTCTCCCCTTTCCTCTCCATAGACAAAACAGAGAGGTGATGATTCTGATGGACACAGAATTCTTTGGTCACCCTTGATAGCTTTAGCAGTTTTTCTAGGGGAGTGTTGTATCCTAGAACAAGGGGTGGAGTGTGTTCTTAAGCAAAATTGTCTCCTTAGCATGGCTTTTGTTTCTTTTGAGTGGAAGTACTTTCAGCTGTTAAGTGCTAAGCCCCAGGCCCAAAGCCCTATCAGGTGTGAAACCTTGGGAATCAATGGTCTCTGGTCGTTGAGGCGGGGCTTGAGAACACCAGAAGCTCGGCTGTGAGGAAAGGTGAGCCAAGAGACAACTACAGCGGAAGTGAAAGCTGTGGAAGCAGGAAGCTGCGGAGGCAGGGCTGACCCGTGTGTAGACTCAGGAGTGCGAGCAGGAACTTGAGGCCAGTAAAAATGATTTGGCTAAATACTATCTTGTTTTTCTGTGGCCTCCTGGTTACTCTTGTGAGGCGGGCTTTCTGGGCCTGGAGTCTTTTTGTCAAGATGTTGGAATGGGGAGGCTGGTTCACGGATCAGCTGCGGTGGGGCCTAAATAAATTTTTCGTTGTTTTCTACTTAGAGAAGCTCTCATACCTTGCGATTTCCAACCATTCAGTATACATGATTATATTTGAGATTATAAATTCGGCCTTCCTACTACAAGTGTGTGTGTGTATGTGTATGTGTATGTATGTGTGTGAATCCAGCATTAAAATTCCTCACATACATTTGGGGTGTACTATACCCCTCTAACTGTTTGAATGGCTCATATTAAGTCTTTCCTGAATTAAGAAAATATTCTTCCTGGGCAGAGTGTCATTCATATGTATATATGTATAAATGTGAATGTATACACACATACATGCATATATACATGTGTGTGTGCCTATAATCTCTATCTCTCTAGTCATCCCCTTTAAGTGAGTCTCCAGGGTCAGGCGGCATTGAACTTTGCTCTGGCTTTCTCTTCAGAATCAAGCCCCGAATGGCACAGTCAGGTAGCCCTTCTTTGGGAAACTTTGAACTGGTGTCCTGCACCTAGAGATGAAAGAATCCTGGAGTGGGCTCACTCCTGCAGAGTCCCTGTTCTCAGTGCATAAGGCAGTGTTCTTTGAGGTCCTGTCCACCTTTGCCGATGGACCGAGGAAGCAGAGTTGTCTTGGGTCTGCTGTGTGAGCGGGCTTCCCTTTGTCACTAAGGAAGGGCAGTCAGTGGGGGGGCCCTTTTGGAAAGTTGTTCTTGGGCAGCCATGATTCCATGTTATGCCAGTGGTAGGAGAAAAGGCTTTTATCTCCCCCTCTCTATATCTGCTGGATATTTCTCTGAAACTTAATCAAAGAACACAAATTTAGGTAGCACCTACTACGTGCTGGGCACTAGGGATATTCAAAGAAAGGAGGAAACAACTCTTACTCTCCCAGAGTTTCCATTTGTGAGAGAAGGAAGAATTCTGGGGAGTCTGCATTTCCTTGGTTCATTAATTTAAATGAGTGGTTCTTAATCTTGGTGTCCTGTCCCATCCACCCACTCCACCCCACCCCACCCTACCTCCTGGCCCTGTGGAGAAGCTGATGGACCCTTCCTGTGGGCATGTTTTTAAATGCATTTAAAAAAATACCGAGGATAATAAAAAACATAGTCATCTTGCAAGAGTGTTGTGTGTGTGTGTGTGTGTGTGTGTGTGTGTGTGTGTGTGTGTGTCTATTTTAGTCAAGCTCTTGGACCCCAGGTTTAGGACCTCTGATTTAGAGAGTGAAGGAAGGTGAGAGGTCATCAAGTCTAACCTTATTTTAAAGAAAGTTCCTAGTGCTTTAGTGGTTGGTTGATAGGCACATTGCAAGGAAGTGCTGGAGGATTGATTTGAACCCCCCACCCCATCCCTCATCCCTAGTTCATAAATGAGAGACTGAGAGATTCAATCAGGCTACAGACATTTATTGGGCAGTAGGTGATTTGCCTGGAGTCATCCAGTCAGGGACGGCAGAGCCTAGATTCTGCTTGCCTCTGCTACCCTTTTCCCCTCAGTTGGGTAGTTGAGTGTGGGATGTAGGCTTTGGGTGCTTACTAAAGATACCTTTCTCCTGATGGGACACACTTTGAAATTTTTGTTTAAAGAAAAAAAAAGACCAGTCGTAACAATTTGTGTAGGGACCACAGCTGTCTTCATAGATGTTGATGCAAACCCCAATGGACAAAGAAACCTCATTCTCTGGAATGAAGTCACCAAGTAGACCTGGTGGGGGAGGAGAATAAAGAAGGAAATCTCTTGTGTATTGGGCCGGCTCTGGGTAGGAGCTGAAGGGGATAGCAGCTGAGTTAATATATCCAGATTACAGAGTACTGAGGAGGTATTAAGGTCACTGAATGAGAGAATAGAGGAGGGATTAATGTCCTGGTATCAGAGGGAGTCTCAGATGCCTAGAATGGGGACTCCCTCCAACCTATTCCTTTTACATTTAGAAGAGATCAAACTCATACATTAGAATTCTTCCTTATTTGGCTGGCACAGGTGACCCAGAATCATAGGTTTTGTGGATTTTTAAAATGTGTTACCATCATATTTTCCTTCACCAACCTTCTCTTGGTTCATTGTATTTACCCATTCATGGCTCCTGTGGAAACAAAAGTCAGTGGGAGTAGATATGCCCGTTTGTTGGATTTCTCTGCCTCTGGAGGGGAGAGATGAACAGAATCATAGACTCTTGGAGTTGGAAGGCGCCTCAGACGCCTGCCCAGCTTGCCTGGACTTTTTGGTGTTCACGTTTAAGTCAATAAGTATTCATTAAACACCTACTGTGTGTCAGGTGCTGCTCTGGGTGCTGGGACTACTAAGAAAAAAGAAAAGGAAACTTATCCCCCAGCACCTTACATTCTTCTATGGAAAACAGCATGTGTACGAATAAGTGGTACCTGATAAAACAGTTAATTAGTGGATGCCAAATAGGGAGGAAGCCTTAAAGACATGGAAGGCAGAGTCAGGAAAGGTGGCAGTTGAGTGGTGCTTCTGTGGAATATTGGGGTTCTAATCGTCTCAGATGGAGAAGGCATGCTCGCCATTGATACTTGGGAGAATGATCTCTGCAGAGGCATGGAGGCTGGATAGGGATTGTTTCTTATGGCCAATAGGCTAGCGTGATCCTGGAAATATCAGTGGGACTGGCCTTTAAATGTCTGGCGGTAGCTGCCAGTACGTGGGACTTACAAGGTATTCCTTGGCAGCCCCCCTTCTCTGCCTGTTTTATGGCCTTGTCAAGTCATTAAAAAAATAACATTCAAGATATTGGCGGGGGGCACGTTTGGTTTAAAATAAGAAGAGATCTCAAAGCATTGACCAGTCTTGAATTTGTGAATTATTTGCAACTATATGCAACAAGACTTTTTCAAGTAAGGGCATTTCCAAGGGAGAGAAAATTAAAAAGCCCCTGGGAACCTACATTTTGGCAGCTCTCAAAGAGGCTGTTTCTGGTAAATATGGAGCATCTCTTCCTCTTGTGAGCTAACAATCTTTGGGGACCAGTATGGGTGACATTCATTCATCTGGGTTTTCATTCATTGGAGACCTAGTCCTGAAAGGGTCCAGTGTTGGCCCATCCATTCATCCAATGAGGGTTTATTAACTATTCGCAGCTGCCATCCCTACCAGTGACTGTTGTAGTGATGGGGCCTGGAGGGGGGAAGGGAACCTTCCAGTTTGGGCAGTGACTTTGGGGCCCTTGAGCCTAGTGCCTGAGGGCAGGATCCCCGGGCTGGGGGAGGCTTCCCCCCTACCAGCTACCCTTCCAAAGATAGCCCTGCCTCCCAGGACTGGTACTTTTTAGCTGATTAATTTGCTATGTTTACACTGTTTTTTCCTCTTCTTGACAACTAATAAATGCAGCTTAAAAACAGTTCCTTGTGTGGGCTAGGAAACTGGTGGGAAAAGACTTTAGTCTTAGGGATATAGCCTGTGGACAGCACATCACAGGGTTCTAGGTGCATCTATGTGCCCAGAGGGGAGATTCTGGCCAGGAAGGTGGCCAGCAGAAGAGCTGGTTTGTGGTGTGAGTTTTTTCCATCAGAGCGGTGTCCTGGAGGGTCATCAGAGTCAAGCAAAAAGCTCTTTTAAGAGACTTCTCTCCTTCCCTCAAATCCTAGTTTCCTTCATTAATCCTTGGAAATCAGTGTCAAGGCAGGGGATTCCATGCCTGGTCCTTGCTATGGCAGGAAATCTCTTCTTTTTTACTCTCCTTGAGGAAATCTTTCAGTGGACTGTCCTCTGTGACTGTGGAGCCCAAAACAATCAGCATGGCTGAGACATTTCCAATCTCTTCTCATAGTAAAGACTCATTTTTTGATTTGTAATTGAAAAGGGGGAAGGGGAAGAAATGCTAGAAGCATTTTGTGCTTTTCCCCCCTCCCAGAGTGGGTGACCCTTGGTTTTTGTATGTTAAAAACTGAAGCAATTTTGTCATTAACTCTGCCCCTAAATTGTCTGTTTAGAAGGCTTACAAATAGTCTCAGGCTTTCTGTTGGTAGTGCCAGACCATGAGTTCGAGGATGGCTTTTAATTCAGCCTATGTCATAGACCCGGGCTGACATATGATCCTAAGCAAGTTGTTTTTCCTCTGTGGGCCTCAGTTCATTCATCTGTAAAATGGAGGCATTGAGCTCAGTGCTCTCCAGCAATTCACTTAACCTCCATCCTCTGACTCAGTTGGCCTCTGAGTTCTCTTGCAATTTTAAATCCATGATCCTAAGATCCCTTTCTGCCCCTAAATTAGATGATCCAATTTACATGCTTCCCCCACCCTGACCACAGGGCCCTGTGGATTGTAGACACTTAGGAAATGGTAATTGAATTAAATTCTTCTTCTCTTTTCATTTTTAAACCCGAGTTAAGTGGAGGAATGGAATTTGTGATGCGCGTCATTCCCAATTTGTTTGTATCCTTAAAAGCTTTTCTTCCCATTTACGTTCCTCCCAATTCTGCCTTTTCTAACACTGTTTGGACTTTCCCCCCAGATGGCTATAAACATTGCTCTACACAGTGGAAACCTCTCTGCCTACTAAATCCAGAGTCACCCTTGTCATCTGAATGAGGGGAAGAATTCCTTTAAAATTTAAAATGTTGTCTGAAATACACCTTTGTGTTTGATGGCATGGTGGGAGGTGGTCCCAAGTGCCCTGAAGTAGAGCCTTCCACATGGTAAACTGAGGTAGCATGGAGCCCTACCTGTGACCTCCTCCAAAGGATGCCTGATGAGTTTGTGCTTTGTCTTGTATGCAAAATGTTTAGGTTTGCTAAGATAGTTCTTGGGTCTGTGACATGGGATTCACCCCACCATCCCACAATATTTACATCTGAGCTGCCTGATCTGGACAGTTGTTTGTAAGTAAAAAACCAAGGTTTTAGGTAAGTGACTCCACCTCAACCACTTGAGATAAGCAGATTACCGGGTTTTCTCTCCCAGCTCAGAAGCTGTGGGTTTCTTTCCAGAAAGAGGATCAAGTGTGTGGGAGATTACCAGATGGCTGACCTTGATCTTCCTGACTTGGAAGGCCACTGCCAGCCTCAGGCATATCTCTTTGGCACTGAACTCCTTCCCCAAACAGGCTTAGATAGAAGGTGGCCTTGTCCTGTGAGAAAGCCAGCAGCCACTGGGCAAAAGCATCTGCTTTGCTGGGCTTGGGGGTGACAGAGGAAGGGGCAGGTTTGCGAGAGAATAGATGTGGAGTGAAGTGAGATCAGGTGAGATAGGTGAGGTGAGGTGCGAGCTGGCTCCTGCCAACAGTGAAGCCATTTACCTGGAAAGCCATTGTCCTTTATTATGACTGGGCTTGGCCCCATGTGGAATCCCTGTGACCTTGGTAGGTGTTGTTTACCCAAGGGACTCCATTGGAGGGCAAGTCGCATGTTCCTTGGGTGAAGGTGTCATCTGATTGGAAGAAACCAACCATGTTCTTGTGTCCTTTGCTAATTCTGACCTTGAAACAGGTGACGTCTCAGGATGTTTTGGAGTGTGTGCTGCTCTTATGTCAAAAGAAAGCATGCAGTAAAGATTGGGCCAGATTGGTTTTTTTTTCCTCCAAATAATTTCATTTGGAGATTTTTTTTGTACGGAAAATACTTAGGCTGATAATCATGCTTGGCGTCCTCCGAGGCACAGCCCAGGTGACACCTTCTGCAGGAAGCCCAGTTTGATCACCCCCCAGGAATATACACTTTCCTGTCTGAAAATGACATCCTACTTGATACATGCTTCATGGTCACCCTCATGTGTGTGTTTTATTGCTCCCCAGGAGACTAGGATTACAGGCTTGTAGGTTCTTAAATTTAGAGCTAGTAAGGATGTCAGAGGCCATAGAGTCCAATCCTCTCACTACAGATGAGGAAACTGAGGCAGAGGGAGTTTCACTGACTTGCCCAAGGTTACACAAAGAACCCATAACCACTTTTCTCTGTTGTCTTCATATCCCTATTGCCTCGTTTACTTCCCAGCACATAGGAAGCGTTTCCCAGCTGTTCATGGAATGTTCGTTTCATTCGGTAATAAAAGCCTACTCTGTGCCCAGATGAAATAAGGTCTTCAAGGAGATCTTTTCCTTGCACCCATTTTTTCCCCCTTACAGTGTTTTATTGATGCTTATTTTTTCATCTCTGACCTTTTCCAATTTCTTCTTCCTTCTCCTCCCCAAAAACACTCCCTTGTAACCAAGAAGTACAGTTAACCCAGATAAATCTTCACATCCTGCTGGCTACCTCCAAAAATACATACTTTAAATTCTGCACTTAGAGTTTAGATCTAGACCCAGATGTGGGTATCTGTATGTCAGTCTCTTACCTTCCTGATATGAGCTCTCCCAATAAATCCAAGAGTTTTTTTTTTAAATAGGGCAGTCTAACCAAATCAGCCCCCACCCCCCAATCTGATATTTACATTATTCCATACCTACCCGTAGTCCCCCATCTTTTCCAGAAGGGGCAGGGGAATAGCCACCTTCTCATTTCTTCTTGGGGTCCCAGCTGGTCATTTTGAATTCACAATATTCAGTTTCACCTGCTTCCTTTGTTGCTCCTGTTCTTTCTACTTACATTGTTGCAAGTCATTGTTTATATTTTCTTGGTTTTGCTTATTTAACTTTAGAGCTTAGCTTTTCTTGTAAGTTTCCCGGTGTTTGTTTTCATGTCTTTGTCACTTTCAGTGTTCTTACCTCATTGGGATGTTTCTTTCGTTCACTTCAGGTGCCACAGTTTGGCCACTCGTGGATCAATGGGCATCTACTTTGTTTCTCACTCTTTGCTACCCCAAAAAGTACTGCTGTAATTATTTGGTGCATTTGGGTACTCGCTTTTTGCCATTGGCCTCTTTATTTCTATTCAGTCTTACTCAATTCAACACACTTAAAAAAACCAAATAAACAACCACCTACTATTTAAAAAGCACCATATGAGCTGTTGAAGATAGGGAATTCACATAGGTTGGAGGAGGTATCCTGAGGTCAAGGGCTGAAAATAGAAAATCTGCCAGTTTGGCAGGGACATGGCGAAGCAATATGGAATGAGGCTAAAGGGTTAGGGGTTGTATTTGAGCCTAAGGGCGGAACTACTGAAGTTAGCAGAGCCATGATCTGACCTGTGCTTTCAGAATATCATGTTGGCAACAACCACACGGGAAAGAAATTGGAGAAAGGAAGAGACTGCTGCAGTCTAGGCCAGTGATGTTAAGGGTTTGAACTAGGTTGGTGACCTTGTTAGCAGAGAGAAGAGAGCAGAGGTGAGGGATGTGCTTGTAGAAGCTAATTAAATGTGGAATGTGAGTGACTCTCAGGCAATAAACACCAGTGTAGATAAGCGTGATGAAAGATATGGAATGAAAGGGAGGGAGGTAAGAGACTTCATGCCTGCATGACTGGAGTGTAGTCTATTGGAAGTGGAATTAGGAAGACCTCAGTTGCTCTCATTTGGCTGGGGTCTGGTTGAGCCCTTACTCTTCCACAGATGTAGGAGGACTTCTCTGTGACTTTGCTTCTGTCATGGAGCCCACCACAGTGACCTGGGTGGGAGACAGGCTACAATTGATACTTAGGAACTGATTTCTTTGCTGCCCTGAATTTTGGTCACAGAATCTAAGAGTTGGGAAGGATCTCTGAGTCCATCAGCTGGATTTGAACCCAATACAGGCCAGCCTGGTGGCAAGCTGATGCTTGCTGGTAGTCTTCAAAGGAGTTAGCTCATTCCACTTGGAATTCCAGCTCAGATTTTAGGGAGCTTTTCTTCAGTCAAAACTAAATCAGCCTCATCCCCGGTTCCTTCCACCCTTTGTCTCTTGTTCTGCCTTTCCGGGGGCCAAGCCGAGAAAGTTGAATCTTCCTTCCCTGTGACTGTCAATCTAACACCCATAGCCAACTTTCACATGTCCTCCAAGCCATCTCCTCCCTCTTTGTTCTGTAGCAATTTCATGATTTTGAAATTATGTTCTAGCTGTGTCAAAAAAATATTTCAAGCATTCTAAAAAAATTAATATGCCATCTGCTATGATTAACATGCCAGAAATTGTCAATTTCCTTCTTGAAATAAATTTTTATTGCCATTTTAAAAATTATCACTTATATTTCCCAATACATCTCTTGAGGAGAGCCATTCCTTATGAGGAAGACATGGGGAGGGGGGGGATGTTAACAAAGCTTTACAACATGTTAAAAGGTTTGACATTATATGCACTGTTCTGCACCCATAGTCCCCCACCTCAGCAGAGAAGTAGGGGCAGGTGACTTCTCATATCTTGGCTCCAGGACACATTTACTCTTGTGAAGAGATTTAGTTTCCATGCTTTAGAATTTATAAGACTACTCTCTTCCCTTTTTCTGTAAACAACATTGGAAATTACCAACGCAGCCAGGCTTTATAGCAGTACTGCTTCTAGTACTTTGATGGCTGGTGAAGGTCAGCCATTTTCTGGGCCTTGTGGCTTCTGGGCTTTGAGGCTTCCTTTTCTTTGGTCCTTTTACAGCTTGTCTTATGGGATGACTCGGTGACCATAGGAGAAGTCTTGTTGTTTTTCTACAAGAGAGCCAGAATTTATGGTGCTAGTATTGCCCCTGATTATTCTGGTGTGCTGGTTTTTCATCCATGTCTTGTCATCTGCGCATACTTACCTTTGTTGGAATGTAAAAGTGGCAGGGATCACAACCACCACGATGATGATGATGATGATGATGATGGTGGTGGTGAGAAATGTTGTTCAGTCATTTCAGGCACGTCCTGACTGTCCATGACGCCGTTTGGGGTTTTCTTGACAAAGATCCTGGAGTGATTTGCCATTTCCTTCTTTATCTCATTTTACAGATGAAGAAACTGAGGTAAACAGGGTGAAGTGACTTGCCCAGGGTCACAAAACTAGGAAGTGTCTGAAGCCAGATATGAACTCAGGCCTTCCTGACTCCAGACTTGGTGCTCTGCCTACAACTGCCCTTTGATGAGAAATACCAGATAACAGTAATACCAATAACAATATTCTGTCAAAATATAAACTCCTAGCAAGCAGGGGATGTTTCCCTTTTGTCTTTCTCTCTTCCATCCTTGGCACAGCCATGGCACGGCACCTGACCTACAGTACGTGCTTGGTTAAGTGCTTTTTAATTGTTCAGTGGGGTATAAGCTTGTTGATTGATCGATGAAAATTATTGACATTTCTATTACCCTTTAAGGCTTGTAAAACCTTTGGCATATATGATTTCATTTGATATTCACAAAAACCCATTGAGATTTAAAAAATTTATATTTATGCAGCATGTTCAGATTGCAAAATCAAGTGTGTGTGTGTATGTAAGTGTGTGTGTGCATGTATGTCTTTGTGTATGTATGTATATTCTTATTTGATCCTCACAGCAACCCTGGGAGATGGGGGCTGTTATCATCCTCATTTTACAGAGGAGGATACTGAGGCTCAGAGATGTCAGCAGTTGGAGGCCCGCCCACACAGCCATTTGTTGTCAGTAGCAGGAAGGGAACTGAGGTCTTTCTTCTTTCCAAGTCCAGCACTCTTACCCACAATGCCATCTAGGTACCTCCAAGTAACAGATCATTCTGTCAAAAATTAATTTGTTTTTCTGAAGTAGTTGTTGATGCCAGCTCTCTTCTTAAAGAAATCCAGTATTTCCAACGCAGTGGTGTACCCAGCAGAAGGAGCACAGGCAGGTTGTAAAGGGGGCTTGTGTGGCGTCTCAGCCCCCAGCCGTTTGGGTCATTCTCTGGGCAATCTCAGTTGGAGTAAAGTGCAGGAAGTGGGGAACAGAAGCCCGTGGTCTTCCCAGTGCATTAATGAGCGCTGTCTTTGATTCCCGTAGCTGCTGCTCTAAGAATTGTCTTCAGTATCCTTGACGAGAGTGAGGCCGGCTTTTGCCCTCTGCCCTCCGAGTGTTCTTAGAGGCTTAGGATGGCAGCTCTGGATTGCCCAAGCTCTCTCTGTCTGAGATGCATAGATGGCAGCCCAGGGTGCTTCTCTCCTGTTTATCATCATTATTGTTTTTTGGAGGGGGCGATGTAGGGCTTTCCAGCAGAGGTCCTTCAGTCTCCTCATACTTGGCGATGAGTGAAAGTATTCACACCAGCTCAGGTCGTTCCTGCCTTGAACCGTCCATCTCCGCCATGTTTCAGCCCTCACCCAGCATCCCACTGGTCCTTTTGTTCCTCGAGGCCCAGAGCTCCCCTTTACCTGGAGGCCCTTCCTGATCTCCCCAGCTGCCACAGCCCCAAGCGCTTTGCCCATATTTTGTTTTTACACATCCATGCATTTGTTGTTCTCCAAGAACGTAAGCTTTTTGAGGGCAATCATTATTTCATGTATATTTTTTGTGTTTTGTCCCCAGTGCTTTCAGGAGCTCCTTAAAAAAATGTTCATGGAAGGGGGAAAGGTGGGAAGAAGGGAGGGAAAGGGAACAGGAAGGGCCCAAGCCTGAGGTGGAAGAAAAGAAGCATCCTTCTCTCTGCTTAGTGGTAGTAGGTGTTCAATAAATGAATTGTGGTTGCTTTGTTGACTTCAGGACATTGATTTCTTGTTTACACGCCCTGGGCATTCACACTTTAATCTACAACCAAGCCCAGGGAACCAGTGAACTTTGGGCTTGTATTAGAAGTTGTCCAATTCCTACCCCTCCTTTGTGAAGCTTCGGTGGATCTCAGAGCCAGACAGCCTTGATGGCCACCTCTTGGAGGTGCTGAAGAAGGAATCCATCCTTTAGGTAGTGAGTTGGTCTAGCTGCCCCTGGGATTGTTTCCAGCTTTTCTCCTAGGGATAGAGATGTAGAGCTCATAGGAAAATTCAGAAGCCATCTTCAATAAAACCTCATTTTACAAATGAAGCCTCATGGGGATGAAATCTCTTGTCTGCACATTGTGGTTGGCCACCTGGACTTTGACTCCAAATACAGTTCCCTCTCTCCTATACCATGCTGCCTCACAGGGTCCTAGTTCCAGAGCTGGGAGGAACTTGCCTAGGGCCCTCATTTCATAGATGAGGGAACTGAGGCCCATGGAGGTAAAGTTACTTATGCTGGGCCCCACAGTTGGGAAAGAGCAAAGCCAGGATTCTTTGACCTCTTGCTAGATTTGAATTTAGTCTGTTCACTTGTTATTTCTTAGGCCAGATCTTAATTGAAATGAGGTCTCCTTCCAGCAGCTTTCCATGTTTGTCAAGTTCATTCTTCATGGCTAGACTGCTGCAGGTGAGCGTGCTCAGGGACTGCCGGGCTGGTCCTCATGTGGCAGATGCAGTCTTTCACCCATATTTGAAGTCCATCTCTCTGGGAAGGCCCTTCTAGTACTCGATTTCCATTGGCATGGTCCTGGAGACCTGGATCTCCACCCTCCTATCTATCCTAATGTGAGCTCAGATGTAGACGTGATCATGATGGTTTGGAGACTCTGAGGGGAAAAAAGTTCCCTCAGAAAAGCTGTAATTTCCTTCACGACAGGATGTTGCTGGTCTCCAGAAAGTTCTATTTCTTTATGAGCTCATCTGGAGACAGCTGTGGCTTTGAGGCTGTCACTGGTCCCTTCCTTTATCCCAGAAGAGCTTTAGGTTTCTGTCAGTGTTTATTTATCTTAGGACATCTTTGGGTGAATTCATTGTGTTGGGGGCATTTTCACGTCATTCAACAGACATCCCGTGAGTAATTTTAAGTGACCTCTCATGAGCGTGATTCTCAGAGCTCTGCCAGGGTCCAGGATTAGAGACAGAGCTCTGCCAAAATCCCAGACCTGGGGTGTGAGGCTTGTCCTGTTAGATGTTCCCAAAGCTCTTAGGGGAGCCATGTTTTTATTTATTTTTTTGGGCGGGGGGGTTGGTGTATACCCAGCCACTTATGCTGGGTCTTCCAGAAACTGGAAACACTGTCCATAGAATTACTGCCCACTACCTGGGCAGCCCCAGAATTTATGTAGGTGGTCCCTTTACAAATAGGAACACCAAAAAGCAAAGGCATTATGCTAGGCCCTTTGTACAAGTACTAACCAGCCAGGCAGCTGCTACCCTAAAGGAGGTTATATTCTAATGAGTGAGTCTGCACTTGTTGAGGGGATAGGAAGTCTGTGGGATGGTAAGAGGGACAATTGGCACATCCTCTTCAGAGGCAGTGGGAGGAGGTGGATTGGAAATGGCTGGTGCTGTTTCTCCTAGGCTTGGTCTCTGTAAGTGTATACCAGAGGGCCATTTTCAAACTGCCTGGTCTTATAAAAAGGAGAAGGGTCTTGCAAGGCTATTTAATCTAGTTGAGCAGAGGAAGAACCTTCTAAAAGTCACTTAATCAGAAAGCATTTTTTAAACTCCTACCATATGTCATGTACTGTGCTGCATATTGGAGATACTGAGATAAATGTGAAAAGACCTCAAGGAGCTTCTGTCTAGAGAAACATATGTGTGTACACCTGAGGGCAGGTACAACATGTGGGGTAACGGATGCAGCCAATACTCCAACCTCCAGCCAATGAATCAGAATTCTTGTTTTTTCTCTGTACCAGGATGTGTCCCCAAAGAACTTGTGTTTATGTGAATTGTATCTAATGACATTTAACAGTATTAGAAATGAAGCCATCTTGTTATGATTGAGAAAATGGTTTTGACCTCGGGTCTCAGGGATCTCCCAGGGTCCCCAGATCACACTTGGAAAAGCTGCTTTTTTCAGGATACAAAAATTGGCACCTCTGTATTGTCTGGCTAGTTGGACAGAAGTAATCTTTAGAAATCCTATGTGTTGAGAATTAGAGAATTTTACCGACTATTTTACTTTCCTGTCACTTCCAACTATGTAATGTGACTACTATCTGAGCCCTTTTCTCTGCTTTGGCTGGCCTAGTTTGTTATGGTTGTTCATTGTTCAGTCATGTAAGACTCTCCATGACCCCATTTGGGGCTTTTCCTGGCAGAGATACTGGAGTGGTTTGCCATTTCCTTCTCCAGCTCATTTTACAGATGAGGAACCTGAGGCAAACAGGGTTAGGTGACTTGCCCAGGGTCATACAGCTAGTATTAGCTTGAGAGTAGATTTGAATTCATGAAGATGAGGACTTCCCAACAACTTTCACACAGACTGCATGTTTCTAGTCTGTTTCCCCTCCAAAGTGTCCCCCTTCCCCCCACCCTTAACAAAATAATATTCCCAAGGCACAAGTTAAGCTCTCTTATGGAAAACCTCACTGGTTCCTTTGTCCCTCTAGGGTCCTCAGCCAGACTAGTGAAGCCCTCCATATTATGGTTCCAGCCTTCCTCTCCAACCTTATCTCATAGCCTTCCTTTTCACGAACTCTGTCATTGACAACAGCAGAACCAATCAAGCCTGACTGATTATTCCCCAAACTCAACATTCCATCTCTCTCTGGGCATTTCTCCTAAAGTCCACTGTGTCAGAAGTGCCATCCCTCTGTGTTTACATTCTGCCGGATCCTTAGGTTTCTGTAAGGCTCAGCTCAGGGGCCCTGCCCAGAAGCTTGCCCTCTGCCTCTATCCCCACTCCCTTGTTGGTGCCAGACAGAGCACCTCAAATGACCTTTCATTTTCTCACCTGGGCCTGTTGTATCCCTGCCCTCACCTCCAACCTCACCAGAATGTGCTGCATAGAGCGAGGACTTTCCATTCTGGACTCTATATTCCTGAAGATGAGCAATAACGCCTGATTTATTGCTTTGTTGAACTGAATTCAGCTGCAGTATTTTACAACTTTAGAAGGCTTTGTTAAATGTGCTTATCATCTTAGGTTAAATTAAGCCCCTTAAGATTTGCCTGCATCTAGTTGGGGCTTCTGAATTTTTCCATGACAAATCCATATAATCTGCTTTAGGGTTTTTTTTCCATGATGATAATAATACTCATAATAGCTGATATATTAATATAGCACTTTAAGGTTTATAAAATGAGTTCTATATTGGAATCTTTCCCAAGCTATCAAATGAGCCCGCCTTGGCCTTATTTCTGGATTTGACTGTAGTCAGAAAACAAGATACGGAGAGTAGAAAGGAGGTACAAGTCCATGGAGTAGTGGATGGGCAGCTGGGAGACCTGGGCTATCCCCTCAGTTCTGCCATGATCTGTCTGTCAGTGGGACTTGGAGAAAGTCAGGTCCCTCCTGTGTGCCCCATTCATCAGGTAAGGGGATTGGGCTTCACGGAAGGAACATTTCCTCATCATTTGTGACTTCCCAATGTCAAATGGGTGGCTTTGAGAGGTTTCCTTCACCTGAAGGCTGGCTGGGCACCCATGCGATGGTCTTGATGTTGAGAGGAGTTGGATTCTGTGACTAGACAGACACTCTGTAGAGTCAGACATTCTGTGAGGCTGCTATTGACCACAAGGCAACATGGCGCCAGGTTTGGGTTTTGGTCAAAGGGTGTCCCTAGGACCCTATTTTCTCAGTGAGCCCCCAGAGGTGCAACAGGCAGGGTGATGTTGTTTTTGTTTTTAATCTTAGGAATTGTCATCGTTCTGCTAAAGCCTTCCTTAGTCTGCCTCCCTTTCTTTTGGCCTCCCATCAGGCTTGGATTTTGTCCGGGGTGTTTGCAGATGTTCTGAGATAATGGTGTCATTATCCCCATTGACAAGTGGAACTTTTCCTTTCCATTACTAAGAGTCCTTAAAAACTACCACCAACCAGTTAAGAGTTTTCCCACTGGAATTATTCAGACAGTTGTGGAAATCAAGAGTGTGGGACGCTCCTGGAAAACATGCTTCTACAGCTAAGCGAGTTGAATGTGAGGGTTTGATGCCATTTTTCAAAATGCCATACACCTGACAAGGGTAGAATGGCATTGTCTCATAGTCACTAAATCAAAGGATACAACATGGTAAAGTCCTGTGGTGGGGGAGAGGGAGAGAAACAGAGAGAAGAGAGAGAGAAAAAGGAGAGGACAGAGAGAGGAGGGGAGGCAGGGAAGGAGGGGAAGAGAGAGAGAGAGAGAGAGAGAGAGAGAGAGAGAGAGAGAGAGAGAGAGAGAGAGAGAGAGAGAGAGAGAGAGAGAGAAGAGGAAGAGGAAGAGGAAGAAAGGGGTAGGGGAGGGGGAGAGAGGCAGAGAAAGAAGAGGAGGGTAGGGTAGAGGTGAGGAGAGAGGGAGGGAGTGGGAGAGAGGAGAGGAGAAGAGGGGAGAGAGGAAAGGGTGGAGAGGCAGAGAAGAAGAGAGGAGGGGGAGAGGGAGAAGGAGGAGAGATATGAGGAGGGGAGCCATGCGGCAGAGAAAGCCAGAGAAAAAGGAAAGAGGCAGAGAGAGAAAACAGAGAAATTATTCCATGGAGACATTAGGGCAGAGATGGTACAGTGAAGGGGCTGGAGTCTTAGCTTCCACAGCATCATTCATTGCCTTGTTGGCTGTGAGCAGTTACATGCATGATGGTGGTGGGTTTCAAGTATGAATTTCTTGTGTCCAGTGCATAGCTTAACCTGACTAACATCTGCATTGTTCTGAAGGCAGCTGCTTCTTGAAGTTCCTTATCGAAGCCTTACATTTTAATGATTTTAAAATGATTTATTAATGTTTTTCTGAATCACTGTCACCCCACCCCCACCCTGCATTAGAGCCATCTCTCCTAACAAATAAGCAGAGTCAAGAAAAGCAAACAGACTCTGGCCACTGGTGACAGTGGATGTCTCACCCCATGTGGCTGGTCCACTGCCAACTCTGAAGTCCTGGTTGACTTGTCGGTCACTTCATTGACCAAAGTTCTGAAGTCTTCCCGTATCTGGGACTGGAGTCATGTGTTGTTCTTCTGGTTTTTTGTACCTCCCTCTAACGACTTTTCCCCCAGGTCTTCTTGAATTCTTCATCTTATGGAGCAATAAGATTCCATTCCATTCCTGGGCCATAGTTTGTTCCCCCCTTCCCCCATCGGTGGGTACCCACTTTCTTTCCAGGTCTTCAAACCTACCTTGGCCACGTCAGACCCATGGATTCCCTGGTCTCCACTTGCTCTCAGCTGTGGGTCAGTGAGCCCAGTGCTCTGTGTCTGCAGCAGGTCAGCCTGAGCACGGGACCCTTGATTTTCTGTAGTGGTTTTAAGACCATCTTTGGGGCTCTGTTGAAAGCTATCATGAAAGTGACATGAGGGGTCCCAGATCTTGAGTCTTCCTTTGGGAGAACCCAGAAGTGAACTAGACAGTGAAAAGGGAAATGGCTCTTGGTTTCAAATGACCTTCTCAGTCTATATGCAGAAAGCCCTATTGTTCTCTGACTTTAACTGGCTTCCTGTGAGCGCTCAGGGCTGGCTTCTCTGGGTGCATGCCAGGTGAAGAAGGGGAATGCATGGGATTTATGTGGGCACCGTTCTGGCCATTGTAAGCAGACACACAGCATTTGGTGGCTTGGGTGATTTTCCAACCAAAAAATCTGGAAATACAAATGTCAAGCACATATTTGGGAGGACGAATCACGAACATTTTACATCGGCTCATACAGAAGACATACGGCCCTCGTTTCTAAGCACCAAATGCTTCTTGGTGTTGGTGTGTCAACAGAACCCACGCAGCAGCAAACAAAGATGAGCAAAGAGAAGGTGGCCATTGATCACCTCACCCCTCCCACGTCCTTGGATAAATGAATGCACTGGGGGCCCAGCTCTGGCCTCTTTCTCTCGCATACTCAGTATCTTTCTTCTTGAGCCCCCTGGGAATTGGTTTTCCCCCCAGCCACATGTCTCGTTGTACTTACCGATCCAGCTTGAGTTTCTGTGGAAGATGATTTCTGACTTAAAGAGGAACACGTGAAACGTCAGCCTTATTTGGGATTAAAGACAATGACTCATATAAAGGGCAATAGCTGAAGGGAGCTTCAGGTTTCCCTGCATTTCTCCCCCAGCAATGCTTGGTACGTACGTCCCCTCCCTGCACACCAAAGAACTCTTTCTCCTTCTCCCCTGACTGGGGCAGGCCACGGTATTTGGGGCTGATTAATGAATAGAGGATGCTTAGTTGTGGCCAGCCTGTGGGCGATCAGTGAGGTCCATGTCGCAGGGGCTGTGGATTTACTTTAAGCTGGTCTCCCTCCCTATCAGCCTGATCAAATGGGCTGATGAAATTGAGCATTAGATATAGAAGACTTCCAACCAAATCTACCCAACTACTTCCCAAGCAGCCCCCATCTATTTTGGGGTTCCATTGGACAGAATAGGAAATAGAGGTTCAGAGGAATCCAGTGACCCTTCTGAATCTCTGAGCGCCTTAAGAAAAAGGAGGAGAGGGATAGGAGCAGTTCATAGAATCGCAAAACAGAGTTAGAAGGGCCAACTAACCTGACCTGCACTGGACCAGGAAGCCCCACTGTCACGTACTCTGCAGGTAGGCATGAACCCTGACCTAGCCCCAGCATCTCTTACTACGTGATGGTCCTGTCTCAGAAGCTGAATCACTGCTCTAGGCCAGCGGGCAGAAATCTACCCCATCTTCTTCTAGGCCTTGCCCCACTTTGTTTCTGAGTAGGCCCTGCCATCCCTGGTGTTCACTCCCAGCTCAAAGATTCCGACGTCTTTTCGGTTGAGACACCAGTATTTTGGGGTCTCCAGTGCTGGTTATCTGTCTCTCACGGGCCATAACCAGTGATGCCTTGGCTTGCAATCTTTCCTGTGGCTCCTCACCATGCCAGCTGAGGTGTCTTCTGCCATTTGCAGTCAGAACAAGGAATGGGTCAGCTTGCCCAGAGGCCTGTCTGGAATGACAGCCCTCCAGGGCTCCTTGGGGGCAAGCCAGGCTTTCGTTAGCGCCATCGTGGGCACTAATCATAGGAATCATTTCTAATAAGAGTGTTTAAAGGAAGCGATTCTCAGAACCCTTGATGTGCATGAAGAGAACGTGAATGGACAGAAAAAACCATTTATTGGGTGAATGAGTGAAAACACATTTATGCAGGGCTTATCCTTTGGCAGATACTGGGCTGAGATGAAACAGGTTAATTCTTTCTTTTCAGTTCTCTTGGTGCCTAATCGTTATTGGTGACCATTATGTTCAGACTGTACCCCTCCCTTACCCAAGGAGCCTTTCCTTGAAATATGGTGGGGCAGTGGAGAGAGCGCTGGGGCAACCAGAGTTCAAATCTGGCCCCAGATACTTAATAGCTGTGTGACCCTGGGCAAGTCATTTAACCCTGTTTGCCTCAGTTTCCTCAACTGTCAAATAGGGATAATAACACCTACCTTGCAGGTTTGTTTTGTGGCTCAAGGGAGATATTTGCAAAACAGACATTTAGCACAGTCCCTGGCACTTAGTAGATGTCATATAAATGCTTCTTTGTAACAAAGATACATGTGTGTATCTCGTATATGCATATGCTGAACTGGGTGTGAGTATGTAAACAATTCTGCCAAAACATCTGCTACATCAGCCACGTCTGACATTCTCTGTGACGCCCTCCACCTTTTCTATGAAAGGGAGAAGACAGGAATTCTCTTTCCTTTTTGGAGTGGTAGCTTTTATTTTGATATGACATCACTTTTCCAGTGTATTCCTCATCTTCCCCTGCACTTCCGAGCCTTCTTTCATAACAAAGAATAGAAAATGAAAGGAAAACAGAAACAGCTCAGCAAAACTAATTCAGTATATCTAATTAATTAATTAGTGTGTCAAGCAAGCAAGCATCTGTGAAACTTCCCCATGTGCCAGGCACATGGAAGGCTCTGGAGACACAAAGAAATCCAAAATCCCCCCTGCCCTCAAGGAGCTTACCTTCCAGTGAGGGTGACAACATGCACATTTGGGAGTGTACTTGAAACAGACACAAAGCAGTTGGGAGGGAGCTCTCCAGGAGAGCCCCTGGCAGCTTAGGGAAGCAGGTAAAAACCCTCCCTGCGGAAGGTGTTTCTTGAAGAAAATCCCAAGGCTAGAGGGGAAGAGGGAGAGCCCAAGCTGAATAGAATAGACATATTCCTCCCAGCTCGGCAAGCTGGATTGAAGAGACAGTATTTCTCCCAGCTCTGCAGAGAAGGGAGGAGAGGGAATTATTTCATTTTCTAAGAACACAGATGGCAGTCAGTCTCATCCCAGATAAGGGGGAAGGGAGGACAGCCAGCCAAATGAGAAGGTTTATGATGAGCTTGCTTGTAAAGAGGAGTCTTTCTGTTTCTTAGAGAAGCTGTCATTTGGCACAAAGGCAGTTTTGAAAGTTCAGTCTTTGTTAATACTGTAATGCTCATGTATGTCAATTCTTCATTGACCTGTGATTTCATCCATGTGGGCACTCCTTCCACCAAGATCATGACTCCACCCTGAGTCCATAGAAGGTCTTTCAGAGTCGACGATGTGAACAAAGCATCATCTCTTGGGACAACTTAGCATAATGAAGCTGGTTCTTCAGATTAGAGGCATCACCAAGCCAATGGTGGATGCCTTTCTAGCCCAATGGGACCTGCCCAAGCTTGGATCCCATTGGCATGGTCTTACAGAATGTATGATCCCCTTCATGTCCCAATGATGCATTGAAAGACCCTTTCAATGGGGAAATAACTAGAAAAGTCATGCTGCTTGGTTTGCCTTCTTTTCCTCCCCCAAATGAGCACTATTTGAGCATAAAACACTCAGACTTCTTGCTCAGTGGCAAACAATGAACACATTTGCTTTTCATGGTGCCAAGACTCCTGAAAATAATATATATTAGAGCAGTACTTCTTCTTTACCTTGATGACAGCTGGGCATATTTTCTAGGAATTTGTTGCCTGTATGTACATGTCTGACAGACTTTAGCTGAGATGGAAAAATGAACAGAGGCTGCATTTTGTGCTTTCTGCACGTTTTTAGCATTTTCTCGATTGATGATGGGTTTCAGTTTCTCATCATTTAGTTTCTGGTCAAGAAGACTTTTCGCCCCGTCCCTCTGTACCCTCACCAGTTGTGTCTCCATGGCTGTCCAGGAAGTGTGGTGCCCTCAGATCTCGTTCCCATATTGGGCAGGAGTACTTAGTGTGAGGACACTACTTCTCAGACCGTCAGGGAGGAATAGGGACAAGGAAGGACTCATACCTTTAAATGCTTATGTTTCTTTTTAAAATCAACTTTACGTTTATTACATTTCCATGTACAAAAAGAGAAAGACGATAAACGTATAAGCCCAAGTCTTGATGCCTGTCCTGACTTTATGAAGTTTAAAAGGTACCCAACAAACCCAACAAAAAGGTACGAAATCATGAATTTCCATTAATTTGTCTTTTGAAAAGAGTAGGAATTGATCAGGCCTGGGCATCTCTCAAGAGGAGTGCCACACCTGAGAAATCTTCACATTGTAATTCTCTTAGTGAGAGCTGCTACTCTGAATGAAGACACGTACCTTGGTGGCCATCAGGCTGTTAGCTTTTTCAGCTGTTAGATGAAGGGGCAAAAACAAGGCCGGGATAGTCTTGAGGAGCCATTGGTGGCCTCTCCAGTCAGCAGCTGGAGAGGGGAAAAAAAGCCAGCAGAAATGATGTCACATTATCCTGACCCATTGAATAACCCCTACGTAAAATTACTCGGTGTGGGTGCCATCATTTCCTGCTTGGAGGGCTTGGATTGGACTCATGCCTTTCCATTTGTGAAAGACAGGGACCTGTATCTCAGCTCCAGGAGGGGCCTGTGTCGAGCAGAAATCCAAACGTTGTCCAAGAATGGTGATTGTCTTTCTTCTGCAGATGTGGCTTTTTGAAATGAGTGGAGATGATTTTGTTTTTTAGTGGTCACATTTCACTCTATGATTGAGGAGCCTTAGAAATCGACTTCCAGCAGGGGAACAAAAACGGTGGTGATTCCATATTGTTGGATGTGTTGAAGAGATGGTGAGAGTCTTATCCAGCTGAGGAGCCCAGGCTCTTAGAAAGCCCTCTTCCTTAAAAGTCTTGAGCTGGAGGAAAGACCCTTTTGTTTGGCTCTCCCTTTTCATCCCTTTCTTCCTGTGAAGCTCTCAACAAACATTAAATGCCAGTGACCGTGAGGCTAAGTGACTTCCCAGAAGTTGTGATGGAAATTACTGTACTAAGCTGGAAGTAACCATTTCAGGCCCTGCATTCTATGTCTTATGACCTTGGAAATGAGGTCAGGAAATTGAGGGCTGGAAAGAGGAGTCAAATATTCATTTGTATTTTGCCAGATCCCCAAATGCAGTCATTATTATGGAAAGATATTATTAGATTTTGTTCTTATTGAAACTTAATGTATAATATTTATTTTAATTGTATAATGTAGCCGTATAATTGGTAGTGGCACCATGAAATTACGGCCCGTTGCCTGGGTTCTGTCTGTAAACTAGTTTAGAAAAAACTCCATTTATACTCAGCGGCAGTCTCTCTTTCCTTTCCCCCTCTCCCCCCCCCCCCCCCCCCCGATGGTAAGCTTATTGGCCTCTCTCACCTTACCTGCTTTTTGGAGAGCTCCTTTACTTCTCAGGTCAAGAGCCTGAGACATTTCATTCCCACACTCCCCATTGGCCTGCCCATTGATTCTGGGGAGCCCAAGAGCTGAGGGGTGCCAGGAGATCCAAACCTCCATCCACCAACCCCCTCTCCACTCCTAGAAAGAATTAGCGTGTCTTTTTTAGGAAGGTCCACGTGGTCCTTTTGATGTGGCCGGAAGACTCAGTCAGAGATTTTGTGAGCACGTCTAAACTGTTTTATGCACATCGGTCTAAGCTGGTTCTCATCTATATTTTGGTCTTTTTATGTTACTTTCTATATTTAATGCCCCAGCTAAGCCAGGGTTCTGCTCTCTCCAGTCTACCTGTACCTTTTCTCCCTGTGTCTTTGTTCAGGCCCTTTCTTGTGGTTACAATGCCTCAGCCTCTGATAAGCCTGCCCTCCTCTGTCCCCTTCTCCTGTTTCTGACCCCTATTTCAAGGCCTAACCCAGGCGCCCTCTTTCCTAGATCTCCATGCTTCCCTGTCCTGGTTGGATGTGCTGGCCGCCTCTTCTGAACTCACGGAGGCCTTTCCTTGGCTTTCTTTTATTCCATCTTCTCTTGCTCCCTTGTGGAGCTTGCAGATGTTTTTGTATTAATACTGCCTTCCCTTCCTAGCCGTTAGACTTCATAAAATCAGGACAGGCACTAAGACTTGGGCTTATATTTCTATATAGTCTATATTTCTTCCCTGCACGATTGGTCTGAATGTATAGCATACTCTAATATACTAGCTGCGTGACTCTGTGCAAGTCACTGTTTGCCTTAGTTTCCTCATCTGTAAAATGGGGATGATAATAATAGCACCTACATTTCAGGGTTGTTGTGAGAATCAAATGATAGATCTAATTGTAAAGCCCTTAGCCCAGTGCCTGGCACACCGGTGAGAAGCACCATATAAGCGCTAGGTAGTATTATTGTTTGTTGACTGACGCCTAACATGTTCTTTATCTTGGTTCTTTGTGGAAAGACTCTTCAAACCAATTTGTTGCTGCCTTCTGTTCTGCATCTCCTTCCTTTCTAGGTATAGCCTCCACCTCAGTACACCTATAGTTTACCTAGCCAACCAGTGAATCCTCTGAATCTTGTAACAAAGAAAAACTGTTAGGCAAAAAATCAAGGCAGCCAGTAGCAGCTCCATGTGATGAGGCTAAGCATGATTCGTACCTGCAGTGCCCCATCTCCTTCACACATGGAAGAAGTCAGGTGTTTTGTGATCTCTTCTCCGTGGGCGTGATCAGCTCTTACTAATCACTGGCTTTGCCTTTCCAGGAGAATGCTTTTTCTTTATATTATTGCAGTTACAGTGTCTGTTGTTGTCTTGATTCTTCTGACTCTACTGTGCATCAGTTGATACGAGTCTTCTCATGTATCTCTGAATGGTTCCTGTTTATCATTTCTTATAGCATAATAGCATTGCATGACAAGACCCCAGGCAGGAGCATGGACTGTCTGCTTTGCCTCCTACTTTGGGGTTTTTGGTTGAATTACTTTTCTCCAGAGTGAGGTACAGAGAAAAGCTCCTTTTGGTGGCCCCCACACTAGTAATTTGGGGGACTTCCATTTCTCCCATTAGTAATTCATGCTCTCTGCCAGGCAATAACCGTGTTGTGAACCAAGGGTTTTAGTGGCTGGTGCTTATGTTCCTTGACAGAATTGAGACTGTCCAACTCACTTATGTTCAGGAGAGTGATGACTAACATTCAGGGCAGGCATGAGTGGTAAATAATTTAGCCGGGAGAACCTACCTTGGTCTGCTCTTGACACTCATGTAATTGAATGCCTCGAGAAGGGTGAGCATTTCACCCTATTCCTTAGGAATTCTTAATTGATGCGCCTTAGTATCAGCATCAAAGTTGCTTGACAAAGAAGGCTTTGGATAATTGACCTTCACCTACCTCTCTTTTTACCTTCCTTCTCCTTTCTAAGAACAGGCATCCAGGACTGCCCAGCTTCCCAACCCAGAAATAAACTTCATTCTCCACATCCAAGAACTTTCTGTAGGTGTCTCAAGACCCAGTTACTCGATTGCCTTGGGCTGTGTCCTGACACCCCCACATTCAGAGATTTTCATAGTTAAATGAAAGTGTTCAAACATTATGGAGGATTCTGAAGGTTACATGTGCCTAACTTTTAAAGTCCTTTATTTCCCAGAATTCCAGCCCCATTGGTTTGAGCTGCTTACGTCTGGCCAGTCCCTGTGTTCTTGTTATGATCCTTCTCGTAGGGTCATAGAACTTCAGAGGTGGAAGAGACTTTAGAGTCTTTCCACCCCACCTGGGAGCCACGGAGTTATGGTGGGGGTAGAAACTGACTCCATGGGCACAACAAGCTTTGAAGGAATGTCAGCAGCAGCCCCTGAAAGCCCTAATTCACAGCGCAGTTAGTGCTTAGCAGATGGGATGAGTTGCTAATAGAAGAAGTGGAAATCCCCCAAATTACTACTAGTGTGTGGGCTTATCTCTGTACCTTACTTCAGAGCAAAATAATTCATTTGAAAAGCCCAAAGTATGAAGGAAAGAAGACAGTTAATGCTCTCAGTCTAGGGAGGCTTGTGGTCTTTTCTTATGTCTGTTTCATGCAATGTTATTACACCATAAGAAGCATTCAGAGATATATGGGAAGATGTCTCTGGCTTGATGCATAGCTGAGGGCTGAGCTTCAGTTTGTTCCTTCCAAAATGTGCACACCAGGTTTGAAGAGAGCTTTCTTTAAGAACCTTTTGGAGACTTTCTGGGTGACCATATAGAGGGAGCATTTTGTTGTAGGAGTCCTTGTTCAGGTTGTGGGTAGACTTTATGTCACTGAGGTCCATTCCAGCTCTGAGAAGGCGTTGTTCTCAGTGTTGGGAAGATAGGTTATTTATCCAAACTTTGTGTCACCTGCTTTATATGCTAGGAACAAGAAATGATCTAGGCCAGTGGGGTCAAATTAAAAAAGAAACAGATCCCTTTGGGTTACATATCAGTTAAGAAAAAAAACAAGTAAATTGTTGTATTATATTTTTATTTATTTCGTTAAATATTGCCTATTATATTTTCATCTGGTTTGGGAAGCATTTGGCACCTGAGATCTGCCACCACTCCTCTTTCCCCTCTTAGAAAATACTTATGCTTGATGTTCAAGAGCTCTTGGACCTTTCTTCAGACATGGAGGTCAGGTGTAGAACATATCAGCAAACTAGTCTCCCAGTGGGCTGAAATTTCAAACTAACATAGCTTAGGCTGTGTCTTTAAGCAAGTGGTGAGGGCATATTCTTTTTCCTCATCTTCCCAGAAGAAGGTAAGCTCCTGGAGAGCAGTTCATTTTCAAGTTTGATTCTCCAATGAAAAGCACATAGTAGGACTTTACTGTGTACGGAATTGTATTTTCAGCCTTCAAATTTGGGCCCATTTTATTTCGTGCTCATTTCACGTGATGCTTCCTCGGTGTGGACAGGTAGCCTCTTGTAAAAGGGACTATGTCTAGTGTTCTGGGAGTTGTCATCAGAGAAGGATCTTTTCCTTTGGGAACTTCAGTACATTTGAGCGAAGGCTCATTTTAGATCTTGCAGGAATGTGGATTTCTAGCTCTTTGAAAGCATTTTCTGCCGCTCAAATTAAGACATACTGTCAAAAGATCCCACATTTTGTTTAACAAATGGAAAAGCCGAGGCTCCGTTGGTTTATATTTTTGGAGAGGAAAGGATAAGTGCGGTTGTGGCTTTAATAAGAAACAGAGTGGGAGGAGAAGACTGTGTTTGCAGTGTTCAGATATAGCGACAGACAGGGCGCCATTCATATTTGGCTTCCACTGGTTCAGCTGGGGTCAGCAGGCAAGACTGAGGGAACAAACCAAACTCTGACTCATCCGTCAATGAGCAGAACCTATAAGGCGGCACCTCAGTAGAAGGAAGGGCTTCCTAAGAAGTAGAGTTGTTCCAAAGTAGAGAGATCTGTTTAGGGCAGTAGTGAGTTCTCCATCAGTGGGAGTATTCAGGTGTAGAAGAGGTGACCGTGTTTCAGTCTTGTTCTAGAGGAGATTTGTGGTCAGGGGTGAGTGGGACTAGGCCTCTGGAATCTGTTTCCGAACTGATATTATGTGAGATAGGAAAACTCTTATAGTGGAATTGTATTTTAATTTCATACGCTACTGAGATATTCTAGTTGTTGAGTGCAGTCAGTCGATCAGCATTTATTGAACTCCTCTTGGGTGCCAGGCACTGTGCTAGGTTCTGGGGATAGAAAGGCGAATGACAATTCTGCTCTCCAGGACTTCACGCTTCAGTGAGAAAGCTAACATATAAACAGCCACAGGCAGCAAGGTGTACCCAGGATAAATTGGAGACAATCAATAGAGGCAAAGGTTTCACATCTCATTTGGTGCCCGAGAGATCAGAAAGGTTCAGGCTGTTGGTGAGAGCTGTGGCCTCTGGCCTGTGATGATTTTGCAAACCCTCCTGTGGCGCATCATGAAAACGTTGGACCCCAAAATGTTTTTATAACTGTTTCCATGATTTGCTCTTTGCACGTTGCCCTACCTCTTCTGCTTTCCTTTTATGGAAAGTGCGGTGTTAAAAAGAGAAGAAGAGAAAAAGAATCCTGGGTCAGAGAGAGCTAGTCCTCTCCTTGTCTTGCAGTTTTTTTTCCCTTGGAAAATGATGTTTTCCTTCCCTGGAGAAATAGGTTTATCCAGTTTGGAAGCATTTCCATTTCCAAGGAAGTTATAAGAACCAGACTGTGGTAGGAGGGGATTTATAGTGTGGTTACATGTGTTGGCTGGATGTTAACTTAAGAAGGGGAAGAGGATGTGTCCAACCATCGCTGGCCAGGTTGGGTGTTTGGGAGTTAAACCTCCCCTCATTGCCCTTAGTAACTTCTTAGATGAAATTTGTTATTATTTTTTTTAATACCAACCAGTGCCAAACATACTTAGATATAAGGATGGGACCAATCAACTGTCCTTGGGATTTTCCCCCTGCATGTCTGATCTCTCAGAGGCCAGGGAGAGAGAGTCTCCTCTTGTGTTAAATGAAGGCATTGGACCAGTTGGCTGCTGAGGTCCCTTCCCAACTGAATCTACGAATCTGAGATAAAGCCCTTGTGAAGCCTGGGATCCATGTCTGTAAGTGTTAATATTCCCAATATGGCCATGCTTCTTGTGTGATTCTGCTCTTATTCTGCATCATGCTGTGGAGGGGACCCAAGACTGTGCTTATGGCCATGGAGAATGAAACCTCTGGTGGTACTGAAGTAGTTCCTCCAGGGCAGGGAGGTTTCTTTGTTGACCTAGTGGTTCAGTGGGGTGGGCACTGTGCTAGAGTCAGGGGACCTAGATCCAAATGCCTCCACAGATATCACTTTCCTTGTGATATTGGACAAGTGACGCCACCTTCCTGGGCCTAGGTGGTCTCTAAAGCCCCTTTCAGCCCTAGATTTCTGGTTCCCTCTCAAGTGACTTGCACATGGTAGAAACTCAATGGTTCTTACCAAATGGGCCTTACTTTCCTCATCTGTAAAATGGGAATACAGCAGTGACTAGGAGAACATAAGCTCCTTGATGGTAGAGAGGGGTTTCTTTGTTTTGTTTAGTTTTTTCCTTTGCATCATCTCAGACTCCCCTAGTCTCTGACATTATACTTTAAGAGGCAGCTCGATGCAGTGGAAACAGTACCAGATTTTCGCCTGAAAATTCTGGGTTTAGATCCTGGCTTTGCTTTCCTCTGATCTTGGGCAAGTTATGACCTCTCTGGACCTGAGTTTCCTCTTCTTTAAAACAAGATTGGGCTTGGCTGCTCTAAATTTGGGATGCCAGGCTTCATGCATGTAATTAGGTACCCTGTCTGGGCTGACTTTCCAGAAACTTCCTTATTCACTTGTCCCTGGTAGTTTCAGGGACTTACAGATGGTCATAAATCAAGTTGGTGGCAGATGAGTTTGGCATGACCCCCTGCAGTTGCCAAGGTTGGTGCTTAATGTCTGAGTTGTAAGGCAGGTGGGCCTTAAGAGCCCAGGCTGAGTCAGTCTGTGCTTCTCTCTGTGTGTCCTCTTTCCTGTACCACATTTCTCAACCCACTCACTGCTAGTTTTTCATTGGGAATTCAAACTCGGAAATGGTTTCTATCTTTGACCAAAGAGCCCTGGACCAGGGGACTGCTCTGAGGAAAGGGACAAAAGGATCATTGGTTTCAAATTTCAAGAGACCTTAGACATCACATAGATTTGCCCCTACATTTTACAGTCAGGGAAATTGAGGTCCAGAGACACAATGCTGGGGAGCTAGCAGAGAAATGATGTTCCTGTCCAATGATTGCTAGTGCATGCCTGGGTACCCCTAATGCTAGAAGTCACGTTTAGAGCCTCGAAGGCCAGGACCTTCCCCTCATGTTCACAGATGAGAATGGTTATATGTAACCATCAGGTCAGCTGCCTCCCAGGCCATTGGTAGTCAGGAAGGAGACTCCTCATATTCTGATCCCCTGGCCATCCTAGAAACTTTACCTACCACAGAGGGAGAATCACTGGGCTGTTGTATAGCGATGAAACCAGCAGCCATGGGAGTAGGGCACTGTGATCCCTGAGATGAAGAATGGACAGCTCAGGATAAAGGCGGTGGAGCCTTTTCAGCGGCTCAGAATTGGCAGGAGAGCTGGCCGAGACTGCAGGCAATAATGGCCCTGCCCCTGGCTGTCTGTGCCTTCACCCAGCTCTCTTGGTTGTTACATCTGTGGCCTGGCCAGAGGCAGGGCCTGTTGGGAAACCTGTGATTTGAGTTTGAAAGGTTTTTTATAGGCATTCCAGCGTCATCCAGCTAAATATGTGACCAAGATGATGGTTTGCTTCAGGTGTCTAGACTGAATCCATTTTGTTAATCTTATCATAGCAAAATGCTTGCGTTTTTAAAAAAGGGCTAGAAATACAACATTGCCAGCCAAGGAGGCTTCTGCTAGTGTTCGCCTACAACTGTGACTCTATAAGAAAACCATAGATCGAACAAAGAGTGACTTCCCTTCTCCCCATTCCCCAGACAGTCAATACAAAATAAATGAATGTTCTCTGAACCTCTCCACGAAGAATGTTAGACTAGGGATATTCTTGGAGCAAGAGAGGGATGTAATTTTGATCATAGCACTCTGGAGGAGAGAGGGCGGAGGAGAGGGCCACATTGTATAGACTAGCTATATGCCAATTAAACCAAATCACCTGAAAGTAGGGCAAACATTGTGGCTACAGTTGTGAGACGGAGTCCTCTGATTTCTAAGTCCCCCCCCCCCCCACCTTGGTTTGGTGAGTTTGAGCCCAGGGATCCCGGAGACATTTCTCATGAGCCCAGTGATCCCTGGGACATTTCTCATGAGCCCAGGGATCCCTTAGAACATTTCTCATGAGCCCAGGGATCTCTGGGACATTTCTCATGAGCAGCCTGCTCTTTGGCAGGTCTCGGGTGCCCTGTGTTTTCTTGACCTGAATCCCTGAGCTCAATGGAAGGACCCCTGACTTAGGGTTCTCTTAGAACTGACTTGGTTTGTGAAGGGTCTCATTACCAGCATTAAAAAAGAACATTGTTTTAAAATAAGAAATTAAGTAGTATGACTGTCCTCTGTAGGTAGAAAAAATCTCTAGATAAATGTATGTCATCCGCGTCTTCACGTCACAGTTGTATTCCAGATGTGTGGCCATAAGCTCTGAGCTTTCAAGCTGGAAAGCATCTGAGAAGGCACCTGGTCCACACCCCTCAATTTGCAGGTGAGGAAATCGAGGAGCAGCAGATTAAGTGACTTACTTGTTTCCGATCCGCTTGTTGTAGAATTGGGGTGTGACTGGAATCAGTCAAAAGCTCTTCCTTTGGTTGCTTTTGAAATGGATTTCTGCCTTTATCCTTGTCAGCCCTTGCCTCTCTCACTCCCCAAAGTGTGTGTGTCTGTGTCTGTGTGTGAGTCTGTGTGTCTGTGTGTACCCTCAGCTAGCCCCATTTTCAGAGGAGCAGATGTATTTTTTCCCCTTATTCTTTAGTGTGCTTCACCACTACCCCTCTCATGATGTGTTAGCGTTACAAAAAACAAACAAGTTTCATTTATCAATTTTGTTTTTACATCAGAATCAGTTTGAAGATTACACTCCCTCTCCCATTCCTGCAATTTTCCTCCCTTGAAGTGAAGGAAAAAAGTTAAGCAAAAATTTTGCTATGCAGTAATTGCTTTTCTGACAGTGTGCATCTGCCTTTCTGACCTAGTGGTCCCCCACCTCTCTGCTGAAATGAAGGTATTAGGTTTCTTTATCATTTATAATTACACATAAAACACCTAGGCATGAAAAATCTGTACCTGAGCCCCTCAGGGTGATCACCCATTGGGATCTTGGGATGCAGTAAGTTGGTAGAGTTCTTAACTGATCTCGTGGAAAGTCAGGGTTCAGTTCCTAAAACACATATTTTTGGGTCCAGAAAGAATTTCTCCTTTCATTTCTGTGTACAATTTGGTGGTACTGTCAAAGAAACTATGATTTAGAGCATCAAAATCCTCCCAGCCCACAGTGATAGAATTCTCTCCCTTTTGCTCCAGCATTCTTCACCTGGGAATTTGAATTTCTTCAGGGGACAGGTAGACTTGACATTTCAAAGAAGCTTCTTCCAAACAGTGTGTTTTGAGGTTATTCTTGGCTTTCAGGGTTCCCTCCAAGATAGATGGAGCTCTGTCTGAGCCTCCATAAAACTGACAGGGATTTGACCATGTTCTGCACATCTGAGTAATAATTTAGGCTTCTGAGCATGTATCCATCACTCCCCTTAGGGACAGAGCAAGCATGCAAAATGGATGAAGGCAGTGTAGTCTAGTGGAAAGAGCCCTGCTTCTCGAGTTAGAAGACGGGTTCAAATCCTGCATCTGAAGCCCCTGCCACTGTGGGCAAGATATATAACCTCCCTAGGTCTGGCCTTCTCACATATGAAATGAGGGATTTGAACTGGACGAGTTTTGAGGTGCCTTCTGGCGCTGTAACCGTGATGTAATCGAATGATTGCTTTCATAGCATGACATTGTGTTGGGGGGTGCCTCGGATGTAAATGCGCTCAGGTCAACCCTGTTGCTGAGTTACGGCTCATGTCGAATCATCAAGATGTTTGTTGTGCTCGGATGAGGACACTGAGGGAAAGAGAGTTAAATTCTGAATTGAAGGCATATTTGTGGAGTCAAGTTTTGGCATCTTGTTTTCTGAACTCATGGTTTTATGGGATGGGAAGATGATGTTTTATTTCATTTGCCCTGCAAGCCTCCTCATGTCCATCCATCTCATCCCTCTTCCTTCCTCACTTGAAGTCCCCTTTGCTCTTTGCTGAAAGAGGGTGGATGGGGCCGTATTCACGGATCTCTGTGATTAGCTGAAAGAGTCACTGCTGAGGAAACGGGGAAGTTTGTGGGACTTGAGCGTTTGGCCCTGGGTGAATGAGGAAATGTAAGTTCCTATGTACAAATGTGTAAAACTGGGCAAAGGGTGAATGGTGTACCAAACTTCCATGCTGCTAATTCATTTTAGTGGGCCTTTTCACTCTTAAAGAATTGTCGAGAAACAGTGTGATACATTGGAAGGAGTTCGGTAGGACTGTTTTAAAAACACAAATATGCATTTCTCTCTCTATTATACTGGACTTTTCTGGCACTCATCATTGGGAAGCTGCCATGTCTTAGTACCACAAATAGAAAAGTGTTTCAATAAAGTCATGTGTGATTTTAACAGTTTTTATTCTGTGTTTAGATGTGAAAATGTATTCCTCCAACAACATCTCATCAAGACAGACTAACTGAGGGAAGGAAAATGACTCTGTTAAATACAAAATTACAAGTCGTTTTTCCTGCTTTTATAAAAAGATTTCCCCCTTTTCAGAAATGGGTTTTATTCAGATTCTTTTCAGTTCAACAATCAGTTAGCCCTTAGGGATTTGCACACCTTGTCCCCTTTGAGGAAGGGGGGAAGGTGTATGTACATCATCTGGGAAACTTGTCTCCATTTTTCATGCAACAAAGAAACAAGCAAGCTGTGCTGTCATTGGTCGATGGCAGTTGAATTGTCTGCTCCTCTTGAGAACATCTGAGCCAAATTTGACATTAGAAAGACTCGTGAGCAAACAGGCATGGCTGACCTTCCAATCATCTCCCTTCATTCCTCATACAAGATGAATGCGTCTCTTGGTTGGACATTTTGACACCCTTTGTTCTTGAGAAGCCTGGGTGTCAGTGAATGCAGACTGCACTAATTAAACTTGTATCGTAAGTGAGTGATCATGACCCATCAGAAATAAAATCACATTAGGAACTGGACAGGAGTTGTGTTGGTGTGTAGGAATGGATGGGTTACAGTGAGTTGCCAGAATGGGAGGGATGGATAGGTTGCTGTCAAACAGGCTCACTTTACATTTCTCTCCTTTACTTACTCCAGGTTTCAGCCAAACTGGACTGCTGTTCACTGTATTCATTCATCTCCCATCTCCAGACCCTTTGCACAGACCATCCCCCTCCCCATACTTTAAATCCACTTCCTCTTTACCTTCACTTCTAAGAGTTCCTAGCTTCCTTCAAAGTCCAGCTCAAGTTCCAGATCATAGGAGAGGCTTTTCCTGAATTCCTCATGGTTGCTATCGCCTCCCTGTATCAGCTCAGATTTGGAGACATTTGGTATGTGTGTGTGTATAATGCTGACGTGATGTTTCTCTCTAGGAGAGTATAAGCCCTTGGAAGGCAGGTACTATGTCATTTTCCTCTTTGTATCTTTGGTGTCTGCCATACAGGGACCATTACTGAATGAATGAAGACATGGTGGCAAGTAATAGCCGTATTAATAAGATTACAGAAATACTGGAGGACATTGTAGCAATTAATTAGTTGCTTTTTATATTTGGTTTTTGTTTTTTCCTCGGAGGCCATAAGCTCACAAATCGGGAGCCTTCCAAAGTGTTCCACTAAGGCTCACCTTCCTCAAATGTAGGTCTGGTGCTGGATCTAACTGCCCTCAAAGTCTGTAGTTGAGTAAATGGTGACTCCAAGAGTCACAATAAATGTGATTCACCACTCAGGAGAAGTGCTCCAGTTGGAGGCTGCCAAGCAATAACTCTTAGGAAGCTTTAGATGCATCCTGTTATCAGTCATTAAGCAGGAAGAAAATAATCGAGATGCTTTGTTGTGTCTGCTTGGCCACTGGGGAGTAGGGCCTTTGGTTCTGTTATTGCTTTGCTCTGTTTTTCTAGCACGAACAAACATTCTTATCATAAAACCCTGTTGAGAAACCAGGAGCCTCTCTTGGAGCACAGTGCCCCTCTCCAGACAAGTTTTGCCACAATGCCCGTGCATTTCATATTCAGGCAACTACAGGGCCTTTCGATTCAGGGGAAATTCACGTTTCACTCAAGCAATTTCCTGACAGGTCCCTCATGCTCAGAGCCTGGGCTAACATATTGCTGCTCATAGAGTAGACACAATTATTTAATCATATGAAACTCCGAGTAATTATCTCTCAATCATTCTCATCAGGCAAGCACAGAACGGAAGAATTTTGTAATCAGAATGAATTTCATTGAAGGTCCAGACTTGGAGGGTGGGGGAGAGAATATGTTTTTCTCAGGAGAGAAATGAAAAGTAATGTTTTCATAGGCTCGTGAGATCACAAATCAAGAGCCAGAAAGGGAGTACAGAGGCCATCTAGCCCAACACCTTCATATTACAAATGAGAAAACTGAGATTCAGAGAAGAGAAAAGGGGTAGTGCCCATCAGAGGCAGGACTGGAACCCAGGGCCCTTTCCACTGAACTGTGCTGCCTACTTCATGGGATCAAAAACGCTGTCCAGACCAACTCTCCCATTTTACAGATAAGGAAACTGAGTCCCAAGGTGTTAATAGGATAGTAGATGTAGAACTAGAAGAGACTAGGAGGCCAAGTGGTCCAACCTTCTATTTTAAGAATGAAGAACATGAGACTAAGAGAGGTTAGTTGACTTTGCACAAGGTCCCACAAGAAATAAGTTTCAGAGGCAGGATTTAAACTTAGGTCCTCCACAGAACCAGTACTCTTTCTCCTCTGCCACACTGCCTCCTTCCCTTCTTTCCTGTAGCTCTGAGACACAAGTAGCTTTCAGTTGATTCTCTCCTCTTTATCTCTCTTGGTACACACACCCATGTTACATGGAAGCTGCTGGTCATCTCTGCCCATCCCTCAACCAGTCTCTCAGCCAACAAGCATCTATGAAGCTCTCTTGGCCGCCCAGAGATCTGATGGTCTATGTTGCCTGGCAATTGGTGGGGGGTGTGCAAAGGGATGACTGCTTCATCGCTACTCATCCCCTATTTTTACTTTTTCTGGCATTTCAGGAAATTGGCTGCTTTTTCCTGTGCTGGGAAATAAGCCCCCAGCCTGAAACCAGCCTGATTTCTTGTTACCTCCCTGTCCCTGTGAGAGAGCAGGAAAGGGACCGGGGGATGACCAGGGGCAGCTTTTTGGAAGCTTTCTGAAGATCATCAAAGCCGGGATTCTTTCGTGGTCTTGAAAATCCTCCATCCTTTTCGCTTTCATCTCTAGAGAGCAGTGTGGCCTGTTTGTGTCAAAATGAGTAAAAGCTTGGGTAGAAAGGCAGAGGCCTGTATTTAAATGAAGCTAAGCCCAGCAGTACTCAGTAATGTAGGGGATAAGGAAATGGCATGGCCAAGGGGAAGGACTTCTGGATTTGGACTTAGGAAGCCTGGGTGTCAGCACTCTCTCTAGCTCAGCAGTCTATGTGACCAGCCTGGGTCATGCAGATTGATTCCCTTCTGCGGCCTCAGTTTCCTCATGTACAACGTGAGGACATTGGTCTAGGTCATCCACAAGCTTCCTTCCAGCTTTAAATCTTGCCTTCCTTTGAATAAAGTCCAAAATGAAGCAAATGCTTTGAGCAAAAGATGCTATGAACATTAGAAAAAAGTGAATAAAAGCGAACTACATAACCAAAGTTCAGATACAATCCTCTTCAGTTTTTTGAATGTTGAAATATTCATGTTTGCTAAGTTTATAAAAAATGTTTCTTTTTAATAACAGTGATGTGGTTAACCAACGGTTTGTCCAAAAACAGTCTGTGGGTTTTATTGGACTGTGAGTTCAGCGTGAGTCAAGTAGAGAAGGCAGTATAGTACTGGGGAGAGGACTTTGGATTTGGAGTTAGAGAGCCCCTGGCTTCACCTTTATTTTCCTCTAGGTGCTGCCTTTGGACTTTAGATAAGTCTTCTCATGTTTCTTCCTCGTTTCCTTACCTGCAGCTCGAGGGTCTTTGACTTCATGGCTCTTACAGGCCTTCTCATATCTAGGCACATGAGCCTGTGACTGTGTGACTGCTAGAGGCCCTTGACTTGTCCAAAGTTAAGCACGTAGCAGGTGATAAGCCAGGTTTTGAACCTAAGACCTGCCCACTTTGCCGCACCCCCATTTCTCATTCATGATACTTTTGACTGTTCCGAACTTCTGATCTGTCAACTAAAAAGAAATCCACCTTCTCATCTTGGTCTACATTAAGAGCAACTTTCAGGGATGAGGAGGTGGTGGGTCTCCTTCACTCTGCTCAGGCCACATTTGCAGTCATGTGCGTTGGAAGGGCGTCGGTGAACTGGGGAACATTTGGAAGAGTAGACAGGATGAGGAAGACTACTTGGAGGAACTGAGGGGGTTTAGCTGGAGGAGAAAAGACTCAGGGATGACTCGGTAGCTGCTATCCTTTACCCTGAAGGGCTGTAATGTCAAAAAGGGATTGGACTCGTTCCACTTGGCTTTGGAACTAGAACAAGAAGCAGTGGGTGGATTTTATAAAAAGGCAAATTTCGGCACAATTAGGAGACAAATTCCTAGCAGTTAGATCTGCCCAGAATTGGAGTGGGATTGATGCATCGTGTTGTGTAGTGGCTCCCTCCTGATTGGAGATCTTTGGGTAGAGGCTGGATCCTTGCCCCTTTCTTGGACCTGAGGTCTCTTCAAACATGATTCAGTGGAAACAGCACGGGATTTGGGGTGAGAGGAGCTGGATTCGCATCCTAACCAGGTGCTACTTGTAAAACCTTGGGCGAATCACATCCCCTTTCTCAGCCTCAGTATCTTCATCCTTAGAATAAGGGTATTGTCCTCCAGGGCCTCTAAGATCCCTTCCAGACCTAAATCTACGATCCAGCAAAAGCTGAGCTTTCCTGGTTTCATTCAGGCTTAGATATTTTAACTCACCTTACTGAGCTGGCTGATGGTACAGAAAGGACTAGTTTGCTCTCTCCTTGTCAGCACCACGGCCAGATACCGACAGAAAGCACTGACGTGGCCTTTGCCTTTGTTGAAGGAGCATCCTTCAGGTTTAAGGATGCAAAGAACATGTGCCATGGACATGCATTTCTGAGTTAGGTGGGAGAAGCTGGGGCTGGCCACTCTGAATGGAGCAGAAAGTCAGGGAGAGCATGTTGGGGAGCAGGGAGAGAATATTCATATATTCATTTTCAAAATTGTTTCCATTTACTGAACCCTTTTGGAATATCCTGAGCACAAGCTATCACACTGCAGTGGATAGTAAATAAACATTTGTAGATATTGGTCATGCACGAATGTGTCATTTGTCACTGCAGTTATGGTTTTATGAAACCATCTGTTGCATGTGGAGTGTAATTAACCAGGAGAGAGAAGGTGGTTTATCATGGAATCTCACCTGACTTGACAGTCTGTCTAATTATTTCTGTTTGAGTGCAGCAATAACATTTAGAACTGACACCACATCTCCAGTTTACTGTGAGTAAATACTTGCAATTCTCATTCTCCTCTCCCAGCTGCTATGAAGCCAGTATATTACAGCGTATGTATAGGAGAGGCAGGGTAGTAAAATATGCAGAGAATTGGACCTGGAGGTTCAGGGACCTGGGTTCAGCTTGGATCTTCTTGGCTGTATGGTGGTGGACTAATTATTTTACCTCTCTGCCTCAGTTTCCTTATCTTTAAAATGAAAATGATAATAAAACCTGTCATACCTAATGTATGAGCTCATTGAGAGGCTCTGTATTGCTTAATTTCTATGGACCTTGATTTCCGATTTCCTCACCTGTAAAATAAAAAAAAAAAAAACCAAACCATACTTGTAGTACCTGATTCCTAGGGTTATTGTGAGGCTCAAATGAAACATTGAGATAATGCATATTGTAAACCTTAAGCGCCTATATAGATATTGTTGTTATGGTTATCATGTGTCATTTGTAAATGTGTTCAAAAGATTTTGAACTACAGTAAAAAAGAAGGGAAAATGTCCCTATAGTTATTTTGAGAGACACAGCATTAATGGTGGATGTTGAGCTGAGATAACTTTCCTCTTTTACATATTTCACTGTGTGACCCTGGACAAGTCAGCACACCTTAGTATCTTAGGCAACACTGAGCAGGTTAGTTGCCCATCTGCATCTAAGGAGAGAATTCCCACCCCAGAATTTCCTCCACACCATCCAGATCATTTTCTCTGTTTCCTTATGGCTCGTCACCTGGAACAGGATTTGTTTTCAAGTCATCTCTGACTCATTTTCCCTTCATCTTCAATTTCAGTTACACAAAATCCTCTGCCTCTTGGTGTCTTGTAACTTTGCAGATACCGACTTCAATCCATAATGCTGATACCCTACCAATTCTTGGGTAAGGCAGAGACGCTTTGATAATTGGGTACGTGTTCTATCAGTACCAACTGAAACCCATCTACCCTTTCTCATCCTGCATGGTTCTTTTCCGTGGCAATACAGAGGTTGTCCCATCCAAGGATGATTTGCACAATGCAGAGAGGAGGGGGAGGAGGGGTCCTTTGCTCTTTTTACATTCCTGGGGCTGCCAGTATTGTCACGTCAGCATCCATCTGGTGGCCTTGGGCCAATCATGAGCCCACTGTTATTTCCAGTCCTTGTGTCCTGGGTGCCATCTTTTGTGTTAGTGTTTTTGCCCCACTAAAGCTTGGTGATATAATGGGTGGAGCACTGGATTTGGGATTGGGAGAACGAGTCCCACCTTGGGCACTTACTATATTAGCTGTGTGATCCTGGATGAGTCACTAAAGCTTGGTCAGCTTCAATCTCCTCATCTATAAATGTGGAAATAATGGCGGCTACCTCCCTGGGTTGTTGTGACCGTGAAATGAGCTTAGGTATGGAAAGCCCTTTGCCAGAAGCTCAGAGAGCTGTAGAGATGTCAGCTGCTATCATCCTTGCCGTGGTTATTTGTATTACTGTTTTTATTAGGAGTATTTCACTTCTTGGACATGTCATTATGGCTTATGTGTTACAGCTTACTAATGCTTCCCTCCCCCGTGTCTTCCTTGACCTCCGGATGACCTGTAATTTTGAATCTTACGAAATCAGGATTCCTCGATTTCAAACAACCAGGAAATAGCAGGAGAATATTGACCTGTCCATTCAACCTCAAGCCATCACCTGCATGGTAGATCTTTGCCTCCCAGCTGATTTTTCCTGCGTCTTTTTTTGTCCCCGTGAGCATCATTGGGAAGGAACCCCCCACATTCTAGGGCATGGTTTAAGTGGTCCAAGCTGTGTCTTTCCGTTGAATGTACACTCTGCTCCAGTCTACTTAAAACCTAATATGGCTTGTAATTTCCCGGCTCCATCGCTTCTCCTTTATTCCTCCCCATCCCTGAAATGGCCTTCCACGGTTTCTACTTGCTAAACACCTACCTATCACTGAAAGCTCTGTTCCATTGGCCCCGTCTGTGTGAAATGTCCCTCTTCTCTCTCGAAGAGAAGGGATTGTTTCTTCCTAGGATATATCATGATATCATAGCCCCACATCCCGTTTGCTTCTTAGATTCAATTGCTTGTGCTTTACATTTGCTTTCTTTTGTTATGAACTAACTTGACAAACATCAGCACACACAGACCTTTCCATGTTCCAACAAGAACAGTAAAGGATGATTGGATATGAATTTCTAGTGTGTAGTTTTATTTTTTAAGTACGTATTGAATTTACTATGGTAGGTCCAACACAGCCCTGGTTCTCTTTCTTCCCTTATCAACTCCTTTCCACTCTTGGCTGTGCATTTTGGAAATATTTTCTTGTCTCTTCATTCTTTTTAATTTTTCTTGCATCACCTTCATTATCTCCCCACTCACCCTCCCTCCTTTTCTCCCCCCACCTCCCGCCATGTCTCTTGTAACAAGTGTAGTTGAGGAACACTCTTAGATTTCATTTCATGTTATAACTATTTGATTTTAAATCAATCGTATTTCTTCTATTAGAATCTAATCTCCTCAAGAAGGTGAATATCTAACTTATTCTTTTACTCCTGTTCCTGCCTCTGAGGCCTTTTTGTGGTGGACCTGAATATTCCTTGATTTAGATCCTCCCTGCAATGGTGCAGGTTGCAACCTTTTCATCTCTTCTTATATCCTCTGGAAGTCCTGCCTGAGTCTTTTCCTATACTCTCCACAAGGGTCATCTGCCCAATGGGCCAGAGGCATTCTTCTTGCTTCCCAGACCTTATTTGGATCTCAGTGCTGCATGTAGGCCATGTGTCGCTTCTCCCTTACCTTGGCAGCAGGCCCTGTCCTCAGGTCTATCCATCTGATGATTCCCGTTTGGGCTACTTTCCATGCCTGTGTCTCGGTTGGTCTTTGTTACCTCTTGCCTCTACCCACCACACAGATCTCCTTTGCCAACTGGAATTCTTCCGAGACTGTCCTGAAGCTGTGCCTGGTGACCGAGAGAATATCAGTGTTTACAGAGCACTGGACTTGAACGTCGAAGGCTGTCAGCGACTGCTTATTGAAGCAATTTCTTTTTTTGGCTGCCCGTAGATCCCTTCTGTGTTGCTTTCCAAGTCTAACCCTATAATTTGTACAGCTTTCACTTCCTGATTCTGCATCCTTTCAGATTCTTTGCTCCAGACCAATGGATAGATGTTTCCTCAAGTAAGGACAGCCCTTGTCTTCGTTTGCCATCAACTCATATCTCATAAGAAAGTTGTTTTTTCTCTTTGTCTGAACGACAGTAAATGATTTTGCTTTACAATAAATCCAGTATGGTGGCCCACTAATGCAGAACGCTCCTTAAATATCCTTTTAGTCAATGTTAGGAGTGACCTTTAATCCCTTGCAACAGAGAAAAGAGGACTGACTCTAAGACCTTGTGGCTGCTTTAATCCAGTGAACGTCGAGTTCGGTCTGGTCTTTAATTTCTGGTTTAAGGGGAAAGGTTGAGAGAAGAAGCTGGTTTAACTGAACCTCGTATTGGGTTGAGAGTCGGGAAAGCCTGGGTTCAAATCCCACCACTGAAATTTAACAGCTGAGTGATCTTGGCCGACTTATTAACTTATCTGAGCTTAAGACAACTTTCTGAGAAAACAGCTTTTGGATAGAGCGTCAGCCCTGGAGTCAGAAGGACCTGAGTTCAAATCTGGTCTCTGACACTCGCTGGCCGTGTGACCCTGGGCAGGTTACTTAACACCAATCGCCTCCCCCCAAAGGTTAAAGAAAATAGCTTATGGGTGGTTGTGACAGGGGAGAGGGAGTTCCCAGGGTGGCTAGAATGACAGGGGTCAAGTGTTTATGAAAATTGTGGTTCAGTCATATTTTATACAGTATTGGGGTACTGAATTTCTTCAGCATGCCTCTGAATCTCTTTATTTTTCTTCTCCACAAATATCCACCTGGGAACTGTCTGCTGGAAGTGTCCCAGAACCCTCAGCCCTAGGCTGATGCTGACAGCAGATTCTAGCTCAGGCTTGAATTAAACATCCCTCCCCCACCCCCACACCTTTCCGGGCCTTTGTTGGTGTCTCTGGCTTCCAGGCAAGCTCACTGGGAAGAGATATTCCCATAAAGGCAATCGGAGCTAGTTCAGAAGGCAGAAAACTTTATTTACCCTCATCATGAGAATATTTGTATTGTTTTCATTTTTAAAATGCCTTATTAATTAGGAAAGTTCTATGTGCTGGGTCTGTGTATATCGATAAGCTTCTCCATCTCCCCCCCCCCCATGATCTACAGTGTTTGGCCCAATTTTTAATGACTTGTACCACCATTCTTTATGTCAGGCCACCCTGGCCCTTGTATTTGGAATTGTAGATGCCTCTGCCTCGGTCATCGCACTCTTTTGTGCATCCCACGAATTCCCCAAAGAATGGAGGCTGCCCGGACATAGTAGATGGTTTCATCTTTGTCTTTGCATCTGTATCTGGGGTCTCCTAAGGCGCTTGCCAGGGACTTTACACAGTATGGCGAGGATGCTGTAGGAGCGCATTGGGCCAATGCATCATGTGCTGCATCCCAGAACCAGGCAAATCTAATGCTGGACCGCAGCCGTTCTCTTCAGGAGGTCGGGACCGGAGCAGCAGAGATGAACGAATAAATCCCCACAAATTGCAAGACCTCCAGAAGCCGGCCGGGTCAGGGTGGATGCCGGAGTAGGTTGTTGCATCTTATGTGGGAAGATAGGGACCCTGAGAGATACCTGTCAGTGATGGGGGCTTCACGGACGGTCCGTGTCTCAGGTGCCCTTAATTATCCAGTCTCCTAGTCAGGTCTTCTGCCTTAGGCAGCAGAGTTAGCTAGTTGAGACGATGAGCAGAGTATTAGACCCGGAGGCAGGAAAACCTGAGTTCAAATCCAGCATCAGACATTTACCACCTGTGCAATCCTGGGCAAGTCATTTGAGAAAACTGAAGCAAAGGAAGGTTAAGTGACTTGTGATAACAACAGCACGTCCCTCCCAGGGTTGTTGTGACGATAAAATGAGATGATGTCTGTGTCGCCCTTTTCAGATAATTTGCTGTACAAATGCTCGATGTTATTAATAAACGTGGTGCGTGATGTAATTTGCAAGATGAGAGGGTTTCTCCAATACTGGCTCATAATCCTGATGAGCAGTGAGCCCTCTGGGAGGGTCACCATCAGCATCCTGAAGCTGCTGAATCTCTGCACAAAGCTATGATGTCATTGGCAGAGGGGCTGCCGACCCTGGTGCTGAGTCTATCAGGACGTCATTAATTGTCCCACTACAACTGGAGTATTTGGACGTATTGAGAGCCGTGGGAATCGAGCACGTATGTCCTTTGCTAGAATGGGGTTTATCTTCTTGTGTCTCTAAGCCGACTCTGAAAGTAATGATCCCTGATATTGGACCAAGGCTTTTTCATTTAAAACATCAAAATCAAATGATTTAGGTCTTGATATTTTTAAAAGGCCATTGCTTTCTGTTATGAGATAGAAATTGGAGGACGACATCACTTGTCACTCTGGATCCTAATCAAGCGATGAGATGTGTTTCGATGTATCCTGGACATTAATTTCTTGCTTGGTTTTCTCTGAGCGGTTCCTCTCTTTGTTGGTGAACGTCTCCACGCCTCAAGCACTCGGGCGACTCGGTGGATGGAACATTGGGAGCCCGGAGTCAGGAACACCTAAGTTCAAATGTGACCTCAGATGCTTACTAGTTGTGTGACCCTGGGCAAGTCACTTCACCCTGTTTGCCTCAGTTTCCTCTTCTGTCAAATGAGCTGGAGAAGGAAATGACAATACTTGAGCATCTTTGCCAAGAAAATGAGGTCATGAAGAGTGGGAAGTGACTGAAACAACAACAATAATCTCAAGGCCTTCACCGCTCCCCTCCCCCTCCCTATGCTTTGGTAGATACTTTTCAGGGGCCGTTGTGGCTAAAGCATTGAACATCCTGAGGCCACTCTAGTGGTTTCTCATCCTCATTGTCCTCAGCAGTATTTATTTACTGCTTTAAAGGTTATAAAAAACTGTAGTCCCCACCTTACTTACAGGCTCGGGAGGCTCAGATCACGGAAGATCCATGAGGGGCTAGGCAAACGTTAGAGTGCACGTTTTGTGGAGCACTTTATCTTCTTGGGTCCCCGTTTTACAGATGACGAAGTTGAGAGTGAGATGGGTTAAGTGACTTGCCCAGGGCCCTAGAGCTTCTGTCTGTGCCCAGATCTCCCTGATTCCAAGCCCAGTGTTCAGTGTACTGCACCACTGAGGTGTCTTATGTGGGTGCCGCTTGTTAGGAAGGTGAGTGGCATTCACTTTCCCAGCCTCAGGTGAAGAGGTCGCTGCCATTTGACTTTGGCTAGCCTTCCTTCTTCAGATTCCTCAGTGTAAACACAAGTGATTTGGGTCCTTTTATGGACATGACTAAGGAGTTCTAATGTGTGTCCAGCCGACAGCGGCTGTGCTTTTTAATTCACGTTTTGAATGCATAGTGATAGAGACGGTTTACGCTGGTGAGATATTTTCCCCGTCATGAGCAACCTCCGCCTAAGAAACCGTCTGTTTTTAAAGCAAGCAGTCATTCACAACAGTAATTTATCTGTTACATGTTGCCAGGCACTGTGCTGGGTGTTGGCTTCAACACTGATTAAGCACCTACTGTGTGCCAGGCACTGTGCTAGGTGTTGGCTTCAACATTGATTAAGCATCTACTGTGTGCCAGGCACTGTGATGGGTATTGGCTTCAACATTGATTAAGCTCCTACTGTGTGTCAGGCACTGTGCTGGGTGTTTGTTACCTTCAGCACTGATTAAGCACCTACTGTGTGCCAGGCACTGTGCTGGGTGTTACCTGTTAGCACCTGCTGTGTGCCAGGCATTGTACTGAGTGCTGGGATTGTGAAAGCAAAGGCGGAAATGAAACATTTCCTGCCCTCGAAGAGTTTACCTTCTGGCAGGGCTATCACTTGCAGGCAGGCTAGTATGTACTGAATTTGACATTAGGGACTGGACCCGTGATGTCATTGGAGGAGGAAGTCCTGTGGGAGAAAACCTCTTGACCTATACCATTGCCTCTGCAAATCCTAATTCTCAGAAGGTTGCCTAGAGCAGTGAGAGGTTAGATGACTTCCCAGAGTCCTACAGCCAGTACACATCAGAGACCAGACTTGGACCTGGGTCTTCTTAACACCCAATTGTCTCTCTGCTCACTACACCACACTGCCTCTCATATGAATCTATAAAAAATAAGGCATGGTGGGGGAAGGCACTAACATATCTAACTCATACCCAGAGCTTACATGTTCAAACCAAAGTCTATCCTACTATTATGGAAGAAGTAGTGACATAGGCAAAAATCAGAGACCCTTAAATACTGAAGGTGTAAAAGTGACCCACTCCTTCGTTTTGGGGCTTGAGTTAGAGTATACTAACCCAAAGTTAGTACAGAGAATACTGCTCAACTGGTCTCAGTGGACTGTGTCCTCTGAGGTGTGTTTTGGGGATGAGTAGGTCATATTTTACACACAACACAAGCTGTATCCAGGACTTCTGAGACCGATCACACACATATGTAAAGCAGTTGGGGACACCTCGCTCTCAGCGCCAAGCTGGATAAGCTCTTGGGTGTGGAGCCACCAGCCTGGTACCATTGGAAAGCACCTCCTACACTGGCCAGCTCAGAAGAAAACAGCCCACTATACAGTCTAATGATGACAGTAGTAGGGTTCTGCTTTTTGGTTTTCATTTCCTCTCTGCTTCAGCAAACTTTTGTCTAGTGGGAGGAGTAGTCATTGTCTGGAGATAGTCTGGGACTCTTAAGTGAATCCTGGCTTTCTGACATCTGTCTTTCCCTCCCTTCACTGTTTTACAGATGCATTTGTGAATAGCCAAGAATGGACGTTAAGTCGATCTGTGCCAGAGCTGAAAGTGGTGAGTAATTCATTTCGACGTTTCTTTTGGTGTCTGTATGTAGGACCCGTTCTTGGGTCTCCAAACCCCGAGGGTGATGGGCATCTGCTTAGACAGAAGAGCAGTGCCTTCATGAAGCAATCCGGAAGGTCTGCAGGTATGAGGGAGCTAGCCCAGAGTTGACACACTCTTCCCAGAAGGGGCCTGGCCAAGGCTTCCTCCAGGCTGCTCTCTGGTGGGGATTGTTACTCTATAATGTATTTCTGGGAAAAGATTTGGCCATGGGCCTCTCTGTCCTGTTTCCAGGACTTGCCTCCTCTCATTGTCTCTTGGATGGCCAAGAGTCTCTCTTGGACCCTAGCAGAGAATATTTTGCTCTCTTGTACATTCTAGTCACGATGTGCAGAAAGCCTCCATGTGTAGTGGATTGAGCGTTGGCTCTGGAATCAGAAATTCCAAGTTGGAATCTCAGATTTGCCACTTAATACTTGTGTGACTTTGTACAAATCAGCCAGTATCCCTGGGTCTCTATTTGCTTATCCAGATGACCTCGGGTCCCTGCCAAGTCTAATTCTAGAGTCTCTGATCTGTACAGTGAGACAACCAAACTTCACTGGATGACCTCTGAGGTCCTTTTCAGTTATAAATCTATGATTCTAAATAACTGACCCATTTGGCCCCCAGTTTCTTTATCTAGATCACTTCTCACATCTCTTCCAGCTCTAAATAGGTAGTCTTAAGTCACTTCACCCAGGCCTCAGTTTCCTCCTCCAGATGACCCATCCAGCTTTAGAGCCAGGTCTCATTTCTCAGTGATGGAACCTCAGTGAGGTTCCTTCCCAGCACAGTTTAGGGGCCCTCCCATACCATTCAGTTCCTGATTTCCTATTCTCTCTCTTCTTCTAAGGGGTTGATACTGACTTTGCATATAATCTGCATTCACCCCTTGTTTGCCCCTTGAATATAATGTAAGGCCTTTGAGGGCAGGAGCAATTTACTTTTGGGGTTTTATTCCCCTAGCACCCAGTGGGAATTTCAAAAGCATTTGTTGAATCTTGAATGTTGATGAGCAGAGTAAATACAGGCATGGAAGTGGGAGGAGTCCATCCCCCCCCCCCCCCCACCTTGTATATCCAAGAAGGTTTATTGCTAGTACTTCCGTGCTCGTGCTGGGGGAGAGTAAGGTGCCTTCATATATATTATTATTGCTTTACATAATGCAATGGCCGGTCACCAATCAGTCAGCAAACATTATTAAGTGCCTGCTGTTTGATGAGCATCGGGATATAAAAGCATAACTGAGACTGGTCATGTCAGATTTTTCCCTTTTTTTTAAAAAAAAAAAAATTGTTACTGGTGGGTTTCCTTCTCATGTTTATCTCTTCTTGCTCTCTACCCGGAGACCCCATCCTTGTAACAATACAGATACCAGCATTCAGTTTTTAAGGCATGCTGTAAATATCTTCTATGACTCACAAATAGGACTTATCTGTGAGTGATAAAACAAGTTGATTACAAATGACTATTTCTGAGAAGAGGCCCATTCGGAGATTCCTCTGCCAGCCTTGAAGCCATTTTCATTAATCAAAACAAAAGCTTTCTCTTGGTCTAGGCTCCCACATACAAGTCAGTTTGGGTTCATTGGCAAAGAATAGGGAGGAAGAATTTGCCTGAAGAAGCTGAGGATGACCCTGGACCCTGGAGAGAGGGGCGATTAGAGAGTGCACCAGAAAGCGGTCCAATGGTAGAAGGGGTCAAGGCGTAAAACACAATATCCCTCGATAGTTGGGAGGATGGTGGGTTAGTGATTCAGTTGTACTTTGAGGAGTCAGGTGCCTTTGGATTTGGAATTGGAAGCTGGGAGTTTGAATCTCGGTTCTATCCCTTAATACTCGTAGCTCTTGGGTAAGATACTTCTGCCATCTGGACATCAGTTTCCTTATCTGTAAAATTAAATGTTTGACCTATAAGAATCATGTTAGCTCTAGATTCATGACCCAATGAATAGATGGGCTTCCCTCTAGCTCTGTCTTATGCATTTCCCTGGGACTTGGTATCTTCCTTTGTCATAGAAGACAGTAAGCTAAGATGGCTTCTGAGGTCTTTCCTTACTCTAGCTCTACGGCCTTCTGTTCCTGCCCCCCCGTGCCTCAGTTTCCTCATATGTAAAGTGAGGGCTTTTTGCCCTTCCCCCTCCAGGTCTGCGATCCTTCTGTTAGGTGAAGAAGGGAATTTGCCCACGGTTGCAGTTATTTAGCTGGAGACACAGAAGGAGAGCCCCAGCTGCCTGCTTGTCAGTGTAATGTGCTTTCCACCATTGCCTTCTGACCCTGGATATAGTAAAAACATTCATTATCGCACTGGGAGCGAAGTAATCAAAACTCTCCACTCACTGGCATGTGATCATTTTCAGTATGTGGGGATGGGGTGGCTTTATCTCCCCGTCAGCTCCATTGCTGGAGAAGTCAGCTCTGCTTTTATCGGCCCAACAGTCTATCATAAAAAGAAAAGAACCATGTAAATTCTTTTATTCAATAAACATTTACAGAATACCTACCTTGGGCCGAGCTCTTTTCAGCAATGAGAGTAAACACGGTTTCTTTTCCCTCCATGACCTGATGAGAAGGAGAAGACAGCCCCTCCTCCCTTGGTCCTACAGAATTTTTAGGTACCAGTGACAGGCAAAGTCATCATTTCTTGTGTTGCAATGAGCAGCCATTTGGCTAAGAAAGGGGTTTTATTGGGGGGAGGGTGTCTATAAAAACATGCCCAACATTAAGTAATGCAGGTAAAGGAAACAGTTCTTCATGGTCTCCTCTTCCATTCGAAGGGGCCCCTCCAAAATAAATCTGGGCCTGACAAAGCGTCAAAGCCTCCTGGATTCTTTCTCAGGTTTTCTGCTTGGCTGCTCCATCAGGCTGTCTCAGCTTCTTCCTCTGTATAATTATGCCTTCAGGGTCTCCCTGTCTGGGAGGGGAGAGGCAGCCCCCGAGCTGAGTGACATGGCCAAGAGAGTTCCCCTGACAATCCCCCCTAATGAGGCAGAGTTGCAGGCTTTGAACGGGCCTGGGTCCATCTGGGCCTGTTCTTCCTTGTTGAATAAATCTATGCAAGAAAACCACAAGGGAACTGGATATCTAAGAGACTGAGATTTCAAAAAAGATTGCAAAAAAGCTTAGCTTCATTTATGTAAATAAATGGCCTTTTTTTTTCAGAAAAGGAACTGAGGTTTTTATGAATTTCTCTTGATCTTGTATTTTTATGTCACTAATTTCCAAATACATCTCTTCTGTCCCCAGAGAACCATCCCTTGTAGCAAAGAATAAAAATTTAAGAGAGGGGAAGAAAGCAATTCAACAAACCCAGCCACTAGAATGATCAAGGTTGATCTGGTGTTCTATAGCTATGGGCCCCCACTTCTGCAAAGGAGGGAGGGAGGCAAAGGGCACTTTAATAAATAAACAAATGCACACATATATACAATTAAATAAAATATTATTATTAAAATACGTATTTGCCCTTGTTTAATTATTCTGCATTATAGAAAACAGTAGGAGTAACAGCAGTCCTGTTGAAATTGTGATTGGATTTACAGTGTAAGGAAGTCCAGGGTGAACAGAAGACTGTCTTATGCGCTGGTTTCCCCTTTGCTTGTTGTTTATGGGGTAGTACCTGAAACCTGCTAGGTGCTCTTCTGGTGGTGGTGATAAATTGTTTCGGTTGTGTTCGACTCTTTATGGTCTCATTTGGGGTTTTCTTGACAAAGAGACTGGAGTGGTTTGCTATTTCCTTCTCTAGCTCATTTTACAGATGAGGAAACTGAGGCAGTGACTTTCCCAGGGTCACAAGGCTAGTAAGTGTCTGAACTCAGATGTGAACTCAGTTCTTTCTGACGCTAGGGCAGGCACTGTCCATTGTGCTGCCTAGCTGCCCTGTCGGGTGTACATCATCTTAGCTGTGGCAGCTTAGTCTGTCCAGTACAAGTATTGCTATTGGCCTCACTTCTGCAGCAGTGACATGGATCGGTTCGTTTGGTTGTTGCTGAAAGGGCCTCTGACTCCTCAGTGCCATTTTCCTCCCTTCCATTCCATCAGGAACAAAGAAAGAAGGCTGAAATGTGTAACAAAAGGTGTATTGGAAAATAACCGTGGGTTTTAGAGCCAGAGGAACAGCGACAATCATTCGATTCTGTAGATTCTGTGGCCAATGTCCAGCCTCTTGCCCATGAGCCCGTCATGTAGGAGGCTCTTTCTACCATAGCTATCTTCTTGCCCTCTGCTCCATCTGCCCTCCAGACCCTCTAGACCTCAGAGGACCCACCTGGGGGCTTTAATCCACTTAGTTTTGGAACTCTTGCCTTGGGTGGGGCCTAAGGTGTCCACACTGTTGAATTCCCTTGGCCTGCTCTATCAGTCTAGTCAGGCCCAGCCACACATCATATTCTACCAGGGCCTTCTGGTTGCCATCAGCCCATCACCTTAACTCCCTCCAGAGCACCGCCCCCCCACCCCCTTCTTCCTCTTTTTTTGAGAAAGCCATCAAATCAGTGCTATCCGTGTTGCTTGGAAGGGCCTATCAATCACTCCCCTGGATCTCCTCTAACCAGCCCTTGGACTTCCTAGACTCAAACACCCCACCATGGTTTTCACTTCTCCAGGACTGTATCCTCTTGTTAGAATGTCAGCTCCCTGAGGGCAAGGCCTTTCCCCCTTTTGTATTTGTACCCCCTGTGCTTTTCACAGTTCTTACTATCTTATAAATGCCTTTTCCATCCATCCATTCATTCGTGCCATTCTCAGTAAAAGCTCTGAGCAGTATTTTTCAGAGATCAGTTGTTGCTACAGATCCTAGACTCAGAAGAGACCTTGACGGTGGCCGCATTCAGCCTCATTTGTTTGGTTCCCATCTTTTACCTTCTTGCTCTCTGCTCATCTCAGTCTTCCCTGCCCTTCCAGGTCAGACCAAAGTCTTCCTCCTCTATCTCCATCTCCATGCCTCTTTCCCTCCTGAACTTCTATTGTCTGGCCCTGAACCCAATGACGCCTGGACTTGTTGCTCATTCCTTCCTGTTGGGTCTCCCAAACTTCTGTTTGATATTTAAATGCTCAGTCCATGCCAAATGCCCAGGAGGAAGGGCTGATCTTTTATTAGGCAAAACCTCCCTCTGAACTTTGGGGAATCTGTCTTTTTGGAGAGTCAAGATTTCCAGATTGCTTTAGGGTTAAAGGTTTAAAGACTAAAATTTAGGTGTGGGCTAGGGATTAAACTTTTTTAATGGAAACTTTTCCTCACATGTCAGATATATTTCATAGATTTCAAGCAGGAAGGAACATTGGACTGCATCTAATCTAACATTCCTTGTTTTTTTTTTGGGGGGGGTTAATTTTTTTTTAATTAAAATTTAAAATTTTTGAACTCATTTTCCTGAGTTCATTTGACCTCAAACATTTCCTAGCTGTGAGACCCTGGGCAAGTCACTTTACCCTGTTTGCCTTACTTTTCTTGTCTATAAAATGAATTAGAGAAGGAAACGGCAAGTCATTTCAGTATCTTTTTTTTTTTAATTTTTTTTAATTTTTAGATTGCAACAAACAGTTCTACACAATTTCGGGTTCCAGATTCTCTTCCCTCTCTCTCCCCTCCCTCCCCAAGAAGGCATGGAGTCCCATATAACTTCCAGGTATAACTAGGCATTGAATTAATTTT
>CM053627.1:3446166-3464932 GCA_028646595.1 Phalanger gymnotis | reverse complement strand
CTGTCTCCTCTGTTCTAGCGTTCTCCCCGCCCCCCCCCCCCCCCCGCAATTCTCTGGGTGGGGAGGGGGGGGATTAGAGCCGTTTACCTGGCCATTATGTCTCCCGGAAGCTCAAGAAGCGTTTGAAACCTTTGGGTTGCAAGCCTCAGGAGCTGGTATCTCACGGTTGGTGGCGTTGCACTGCCTCTCCTCGCTTCCACAGAGTGCCATCCTGTGTTGGGAGGCCTGGGGATCTGCGCTGGTTTCAGGCACCCGGCTTTCTCCCAGCCTGTCTCCCACGTGGGTTTTCCCGCCAGCCGCTTCTGCTTTGGCCCCGTCTGGGGCAGCTCCGCACGCCGAGCGCTCTCCTAGCCTACAGTTTCGTTCCTTCAGCCTTTCAGATTCTCCTGGCTGGGAAATTTGCCCCACTCAGACTGCTCGCAATTTCTAACTCAAATCTGCTCAGATTCACTTTTTTATAGGAATCCAACAGAACTTGTGAGAGAGCTCCGGCAAGATGCTGTTTCCATGCTGCCATCTTGGCTCCGCCCCCATTTCAGTATCTTTGCCATGAAAACCCCAAATGGGGTCACTGAGACTTGGACACAACTGAACAACAATGATACTTTTTTTATTCTGAAGCCAATACAAAAAACATTTCCCAGATACAAAGGAGGGCACACAGATTTGCATATCGAATTGTAAATCTCTGTACCATTCTGCTTGGTTTATGTTTTAAGTGCACAGTAAATCCAAACAGCAATTTTCCTCTCTGTGTTTCTTTTTGAATTTCCTTCTTTTTCCCTTCTGGGTCTATTTTTTTTTAATACATTCTCTCCTTTTTTAAAAAGCACTTTTGGAAGTGGGGTGGTCATCACTACTGTTAGGCCTCTTTTCCTCCTTCAAATTCACCACCGTAATTAAAAAGGAGGTTAAAAACCCTTATGCCAAATAAGCAAATAAAACAAGATGAATCTCCACGCTGCACATGTCCAATAATGCACTTCTTTCTACACCTTGTGTCTGTCTCGTTTTTATCAAACGTTAAGTAACATTTCTCATTGTCAGTCCTCTGGAGACATGGTTGGGCTTTGCTTTATTTGGAGTGCCTGTGTGTGAAGCATTTTTTTCCCTTTACAATGTTACTTATAAATTGCCCTCCTGATTCTGCTCGCTTCAGTCTACATCGGTTCATACAAGTCTTCTCAGGTTTCTCTGGAACTGTCTCTTTTGACAGTTCATAAGGAGCGACGACATTCCTTTATATTTATATGCCACACTTTATTCAACCATTCTTCAATTGATGGGCACCCTTTTAATTTCCAATTCTTTTTTTTTTCCTTTTAATCACCCCTTCAACATCTACCCCCTGAAGTTGAAGTTTGTTTTGCTTTTAGCTCTCCTTTCCCACTATTATCCTCCTTCATAATCACATTTTCCTTTCTTTGCCCATATTCCTCTTGACTTTGGTATTTCCAACAGCGAGCGAGAGATAGAGATAGAGATAGAGAGAGAGAGAGAGAGAGAGAGAGAGAGAGAGAGAGAGAGAGAGAGCGATAGAGAGAGAGAGAGAGAGAGAGAGAGAGAGAGAGAGAGAGAGAGAGAGCGCCCACGCGCGCACACACACTTTTCAGCCTTCTTTTATCTGGCTCACAAAGAATAACAGTCATTTCCCGCCTGTGTCCCCAGCTCTTTCTCTATGTTTCTGCATTTCTTTTTAAGCACTTCGATTTTGAAAAATAGAAAAGTCCTTCCCTCTTTTCTACACAAGCGTGTTGCTGTTAACCTCCCCCTTCTCACCTTCTACAAACCCTCAGAACGACCCACCCCCAGGTGTCTCTGCTTTTCTTATTTAGCTCTCAGTATCTTTTGACAACATCAAGGTTCTGAAGGGTCACGCTCTTCTTCTTCCCCGATTAGAACGTTGGCCCTTCTTCACTGTATTGTCCCTTCTAACTGCTAAAATTAATTTTACTTTTCTAGGTATTTTGTGCATCTTGTGTTTTCATTTCAAAGTTTGGTTCTCAGCTCTGGAATGCTTGAAAGTCCTCTATTCCACCAAAGATCCATTCCCCTCTCCCTGCTTTAGGATTATACTCAGCTTTGTAGGGTAAGATATTCTTGGTTGTAAGCCTATATTTTTTGTCCTTAAAATATTGCATTCCAAGATCTCCTCTAGTTTAGGGTAGAAGCTGTCAGTTCTCATACGATCCTCCTGACTGTGGTTGCTTAGAATTTAAATTGTCCTTTCTGACCACATACGTACACACACACACACACACACACACACACACACACACACACACACACATACACACACAACACACACACGCACGCACACACACATGTATTTGATGTAGGTCCTCTGGATTTTTGCTATTCCAGTCTTGGAACTTCTCCTTTTGGAGTTTCTTTTAAGAAGTGGTCAATGGATTATTTATATCTTTTTCTTACCCTTTTGTTTCTATTAGAATTTGCCAGTTTTAATTTATTACATTGTTTAAGCTCTTTTTTTTTTCTTTTGGTTATGGTTTTAAGAGAGTCCATTGATTCTTTAATTATCTTGCCCTGTCTTCTAGGCCATTTGCTTTTAGTGCCCTCTATCTTACATGTTCTTCTATTTTTTTTTTCAATCTTTTAATTTTGTCCTAGTATTTTCTGCTGTTTCCTGAAGTCATTGATTTCTGTTTGGTCTGTTCCAATTTTCTTGGACTTTATTACTCGGGTCAAGTTTATCATTTTCTTTCCTGAGACATTTGTTTTCCTTTGGATTCTTCAATATTTTTATTTCTTTTCTGTCTCTAATTCACTTCTTCTTGGTATTCATGTGATAACGAGTAAAGTGGTACCTGGCACATAGTTTGTGTAAACATTCAACATTTTATCATCATTGGTCTTCATAGAAGATTCCATTCTTTTTCTCATTTGCCTTTGATTACAGGTATTATGTGGATTTATTTTCCTCCTACAGGCTCAGTGGGTGGGGGGGATATTTCCAGATGGGTAGCAGCTTTTTAAAAATCTTCTTCATGTCTTCAACCATTGTTCCTGGCTCGGACCTTTGCCCTGGGGCCAGAATTAGCTCTTCTCTTCACTTTCAGGTTGGGTAGGCCCCACTTTCTGCACTGGCTTCTACTTCATGGCGTGTGTCTGTGCCAGTGGTGCTGGTGGTGCCCCCTGCGTCGCAGTGTCTTGTTAGTTCTTGGAACGAGAGTGTCCGAGGCAGAGCACTTTTGTGCCCAGACTGGTCACAATTGTTCCAAGTGGTTTTCAAAGTCCGCCAAAAAGCTTGGGGGGAATCCCTCCATTGTTACTCCCTTTGGATAAAGAACTTTGCAGGACACAATGCCTCTTGGGGGTTTTGATCTTGTTTTCCTGTTCTGGCATTAAGAATGTATGTGTGTGTGTGTGTGTGTACGCTCTGTGTGTGTGTGTACGCTCTGTGTGTGTGTGTGTGTGTACGCTCTGTGTGTGTGTGTACGCTCTGTGTGTGTGTGTGTGTGTGTGTGTACGCTCCGTGTGTGTGTGTGTGTATGCTCCGTGTATGTGTGTGTATGTGTGTGTGTACGCTCCGTGTGTGTACGCTCCGTGTGTGCACACGCCCACTCTTTCCTGTTGTCCCTGGACTTCTTCTGGACTTGTGCAGTTCTAGTGTGGTTGAGTAATTTGCTGTTGTTTCTCCTTGGAATTCTTGACGATTACTTGGTCTGGTGCTGTTTTTAGGTTTTTTCTGGAGTAAATTTGTGGGAGCCAGGCCGCCTGTTTCTGTTCAGAGAGTCTTCTTTGTCTAAAGTCCTAATCCCCTCAGTTCACAGATGAAGAAACTGAAGCTCGGAGAGTTTGAGGAATTGCTGAAGGGGTCACAGGTGGGAAGTGTCAGACCCAGACCCAGATTCCCTGACTCCATAGCCATCTTCCATTCTCCTGAACCTTGCTGTCTCCCCGTTGTTCCTTCTTCCTTTCCCTGCCTTCTTGAACATAGAGAACACAACGTCCCCTTTTTTTAATGACACGGGACCATTGTTGTGGCATGAGTTCTGGTGGGGATTCTGGGTCTGGCTTGCCCCACCCTGCCCACTCTGAAATTCAGGGACGTGCTGAAGATGCTGCTGTGGATGCTGCTGGCATGAGGTCTATGTGCCGGCCTCAGCAGTAACCCAAAAAGGGGATTTATTCGATATGACTCGGGGCTAGTTGGCTGCCTCCTTATTCACCTCTTTCCTCCTATAGTGGAGTGAGCGCTACCTGCTGGGCCAGGTAACATAGCCACTTTGCTTCAGCATTAATTAATGAATCAAGAAATTAACTAACGTTTATTAAGCACCTACTGTTTGCCTGGTACAAAGCCCCATGAAGGTTTGATCAGTAAGCAGATAGAGGAGCCTGAGCTGGGGCTGGTGGCCTTGGCTGAACTTTTGGGCTGTGGATATGCCTAGAGGATCCAATTTTGTTGGAGCCTTCTAAACTTAGCACCTGGCAGCACCTACTATGTGCCAGGCACTGTGCTAAGTCTTTTGCAAATATTATCTTATTTCCCCTCTTTGGGCCTCAGTTATAAACCTGGGCTCCTAAGGAGGATTAATCCTTAATTGAGCGCCTACTAAGGGCCAAGCACTTTTCCAAACATTACCTTGTTTAATCCTCACAACAGCCCTGGGAGGTAGGTCCCAAATCATTAATCCTCTTGTGTCTGAGTTTCTGCATTTGTACAACAAGGTTACATCTATGAGCCCAGGCTCCTAAGTCACTTCCCAGCTGTTGGCCTCACTTTCTCGCTTTAAAATAAGCTGATGGGTCTCTGTGGCCTCTGAGGTCCCTCCCAGTTCTGGACCCAGGATCCTCTGTGTCTGTGCTTTCCAAGCTGCTCTGCTTCCTTTTTCTTTGCCCCCAACCCTCCCCCTCTTCTGCTTTTGGTAGGTCTTCCCCTTCCTCACTGGCCCTGATTTGGCAGCTGTGGTTGATCTTTGACTCTCCAGACTTGGTATTGTCTGTCTCCTGCGCTTCCCCTCCTCTTTGCAACTTTCACCTGACAAACCAAGTCTTTCCAGTGTTCAGGGGAGGCCTGGCCCTTTGGTTCTTCTAGACTGTTTACTCTTGATGGGGCATCAGGCCTGGCTCTTTGGCAGCCCATTTGTTTTCTTGGAGGTTTAGAGCTGCTCCAGAACCCTGAGTCTTTCTGACTTTAGTGTTTGGATAACTGGGGTTCTCTCCCTCTTTGTCCCTTGCCATGTCCCTCGTGATCATCCTTTGCCTGTTGGAGATATTCAGTAAATGCCGAATGAATATGCGACTGCCCAGAAAACTCGCCTCGTTGCCGAATGTTCAAAAACTTGCCAGCCGTCGTGGTTTCTGGTGGAATCTGGTCAAACCGGAATCCTGTTTGTTTTCAGTTGTCATAGGCAGGTTGACCCCCCCAGGGATGAATTTTTTGAGGCCCTCTTCCCAGGGCAACAACATTGCTGGTGGTGGAGGGGCTGCAACATCGAGCTGCTTTAAGATCTCCATGTATCATTGATCCTGGTGCCCTGTTCTAAGTGTGGATGCTAGGACTCCTTCATAAACAATTTTTTTAAAATTAAAAAAAAAATACTATTCCCCTCCCCGCTCAAGGCTCTGTCCTGAGCCCCCTTCTGTCTCTCTGCACTTCCTCTTGGTTATTTCAGCTGCTTCCGTGGGTTTAACTTGTTTCCCTCAGATCTCTGTATCCAGCCCTGACCTCTGTCCTGAGGGCCAGCCTTGTGTCATCAATCACCACTGGGTATTTCTACCTGAGTGTCCTCCGAATGCCAAGGCAGCATTCATCATCTCCCTCCAAATCTACTCCCCCAATAATAATAAACATTTATGTAGTACCTACTAAGCCTGCTAGGTGCCAGGCACTGTGCTAAGCGCTTTACAAATATTAACACATTTATGCTCACAAAAACCCTGGGAGGTAGGTGCTATTGTTATCCATGTTTTATAGATGGGGAAACTGAGGCAAACAGGTTAATCGACAGTGTCTGAGGTTGAATTTGAACTCAGATCTTTCTGACTCTGTGGTGCTCCCCCACACACACACACACAGCTGAACTTCCGTTTTTCTGCTGAGGACGCAAGCATCCTTGCAGGCACCCTGGTTGTCAACCTTGGAGTCATCTTATGCTCGACTGTTCATCAAGTCTCTTTGTTTCTACCTCCATAATCGCGCTCACACCTGTTCTCTGGGCTCCATTATGGGGCATCCTCCTAATTGGTCTCTTAGCCTGCATCCTTTTCCTCTTCCAGTCCATAGCACTGCCAAATGATCATTCTTAAAATACAGGCCACTCCCCTACGCCACAGCCTTGCGTAGCTCCCAGCTGCTTCTAGGATTAAGAACAAAATCTTTAGTCTAATGTAAGGCCCTTATAACCCTGCCTCCCCTGCCCCCTGCCCTCCAATCTTTCTCAGGTTCCCTGCCTAGTTTGCTTTCCTATGATTCCAGTTCCTGCCTTTTCTATTTGGGTCAGACTGGCCCAATAGCTCTTCCTGCTCTACCTTACATCTCCCATCTATGGGGTTTTGCCCTGGCTGTTACCTGTCTTTGGAATGCACTCGCTTCTGAGGTTTAGAACCCTCATTTCCTCCCAGAAACAGCTCAAAGTCCTTCCTGATCCTCCCTTTTGTTAACACCTTCTTCCTCTTAAAATTACTTTGCATTTCTCTTCAGTACTTTGTAGTGTGTTTGCATATATGCTGCTTCCCTCCAGCGGAATATGAGTGTGTGTGTGTTTGTGTGTCTGTGTGTCTGTGTCTGTGTCTGTGTCCTTGGTACCTCAGCTCACTACATGCCTGTAGAACTGAAGGGAAAGCTTCATGGAACAGAAAATGTACATTTCCGGGCTTTATGCATTTTTCTGATGTACACTACCTCTTTGTGTTTGGAGCAGCTGAGGACTGAGGACCAGCTGTTGTGGGATCATGGAAACTACCGAGGCTTTGGCTGGGCCAACTCCTGGTTATTGCTCTGAGTCACTTGCTCCCTGGGGAAAATCACTTTTACATCTCTGCGCCTTGCACTTAGCACAGAGCCTAGCACATAGTAGGTGCTTCATAATTATTTGTTGGCTGACTTGGTTTCTTCCTCTATAGAAAGAGACCTTTGGACTGAGGATGATTTGCATTTAGCCCTGGCTGGAAAGGTTAGGAATGGTCTCACAGCCCTGCAGGGTGGGCTTCAAGGCTCTGTATCCTCTTTCTAGCTCTGAACTTCTAAGGGCTTAGTTGAAACTCGAGCCAATGTGGATGACCTCTCTTCCCTCCTAGTGTCTCCAGCTTCAGTCCCTTTTCACGGTTATCGGGCATCTCTTGGCCGGCTGCCATTCAGACTTGGCAGAGCTCTCTGCTTCCTTGTTCCCTCACCCCTCCCTTCTCCTCTCACCCAACAGAGTGAGAATCTCTCTTCGGACCTCATTTTTTTTTTTTATGTTATCTTCTTGTCCACAAACCTGTAGTGGCTCCTTAGCGCCTTTAAAAGTAAAACTAATAAAACCTTTAAGAAAAAAAAAACTGAGCTAACTTCTGGGATCCTAGATTTAGAGGTGGGAGGGCCCTTGGAGGCCATCTAGTCTGACCCCCTTGTCTGACAGGAGAAAACCAAGGCTGGGAGAGTGACCAGCGCAAGCGGCAAAAGGCACGGCCGGGATTTGAACCAAATCCAGCATCTTTTCCAGTGTTCTGCTCTGCTTCTGGCTTTGGACTTGGGAGGAGCTATCTGTCTGCTCTCAGAATGCTTTCAAACACGCTGCTCTTTGCCCATTTTCCCCATCTCATCTCTTCCAAAGTGGAATCTGCGCTATACTCCAGCAAACCGTCTCTCTTTTCCCTTGTTTGTTCCTCCATTGACATTTGCCGTTTCCTCTCTCTGTGGCGGATGGAGGAATCCAGTGCATCCTTTGTTCCACGGCCTCCCCTTCTGGCCCCTTTCCCCTCTTCAAGTCCTCCTCCGCTGGCATTTCTTCTGGCTTAGGTCCACCTCAGTCTGTCCAAGGTGTGTCCTTGGTCTCCCTCTATTTTCATTACATCCCAATTATTTTCCTTTTTTCTTATGTTTTTGGGGCACAGAGATTACAGGCATATTTCTCCACATGCTATTTTCCTCCCTAACCAGAGTTAAAGGTCTCTAATGTCATTTTTCATGGGCAGGTAGGTGTTGCCATGGCGCACAGAGCACCAGGCCTGCTGTCAGGAAGACTCATCTTCCTGAATTCAGTCTGACCTCAGACCCTTACTAGCTTTGTGATCTTGGGCAAGTCACTTAACCTGCTTTGCCTCAGTTTTCTTATCTGGAGAAGGAAATGGCAACTCAGTATCTTTGCCAAGAAAACTCCAAATGTGGTCATAAAGAGTGGGACATGACTGAACAGGAATGACATTTTTCTCCACACCTTTGCTTGCATTCACTCAGCCTTGCTGTGCAATCCTGTGCTCTGCCCATGGCAGGTGATTAGGAAAGGGTGACCTAAAACTATGTGCCCTCCCTTCTTAGCCAAATGGGAAACCACATGTTTCTATTTGAAAATATGCGGAAAATGAAAATGACACCAACTTTTTTTTTGGCTTGGCCCCAGAGAGCAGAAATAGCAGCAGTGGATGGAAACTGAAAAGTGACAAATTTAGACTTGAGGAAAAAGGAAAACTTTCTGACAATGAGAACGTCCCAAGCTTGGAATGGGCTGCCTGGGGAGGGAGGGAGTGGAGAGGGGGCTTCAAGTTAAGGCAGGCTGCCTACCTGCCTGGTATTTAGTGCAGCATCTGACACATAGTAGGTGCTTAATGAGTGGCACTTGATTGTCAGGGATGATGTGTAGGGAATTCTTGTGCAGAGACTGCTGAAGCCCCTTCTAACCCTGATATTCCATGATTCTCGATCTCTTCTTAAACTTCCCCTCCCCTGATGTGTTCCATAGTCTAAACAGGCCTTCCTTCTGGGTCATTCCTCCAATAAATGATTGAGAGGAGAACGACTCGGTGTCCTTTCCTCTGGGTCTTTTCGTATAGCTGTGCAACTCTGGGGCTGCCTGCCTGTTCCCATGTCTTTAACCTGACTGACCTATCTCCCTATCTGATCATTCTTCTCAAGAGAGGCAGCCTGGCATAGTGCCAGAAGTGCTGAGTTTGAATTCAGTTTCAGATATGTACTAGCTGTGTGATCCTGGACATACACCTTAACCTTTCTGAGCCTCAGCCTTCTCACCAGTAAAATAACCACATTGGATTCAGAGACCTCCAGTCCTAGATGGAATATCAATCTCTCTTTTTAATCAGTAATTAACATGCCACAGCCTACTCACCCCCACCACTGGCCTCCCCATCTTTCAGCTACATCACAATTCCTTTGATGGAAGCAGGTAATTCCAGGGAGATGGCCTGCTAATTTGGGGCCATTTGGGGCTGGTCTGTGCTTGGTGAAAGACCTTTGCCTTTTTATCATCCGCCGGGTCCTTTTGCCGATTGTTCTCTCTCCTCCAGACCCAGCTCCTGACTGCCTCCTAGAAGGAGCTTAGTCTTCTCCCTCCTAAAACAATTTATGTTTTTATATATTTATGCTGTTTTATATTGACTTGCACGGGTGCTTCTGTGCCCCAACCACTCCCACACATAAATCACTTAGCCTTTCAGTGTTCCCAGAAAAGGTGCCAACCGGCACTGGTGGAGGGAGTTTCCTTTTCTGAAAGTTCCTTCTTCAGTCCCTGTGGGCATGAGGGTGCAATTCAACTAGTTGGTCTCTATTTGCCCTTTGCGTGACCTCCTGGCTTTAGTCCAACTGAATTACTGTTTTGTTTTCCCCCATTTTAGGGAATTGTGGGTAATTTGGCTAGTGGCAAGTCTGCGCTGGTACATCGATATCTGACTGGCACATACGTTCAGGAAGAATCTCCTGAAGGTAAGTTATGGGCACGCTGGCCATCTAAGACTTGTGCCAATTTAATTGTTTGTTTTATTTAATGTATCTGCAGTCATCAATATATTCTAGTACTACCCCTCTCCTGAGGAAGAAAATCCCTCATAAAAGCCTAAAAGTATAGTCGGTGTTTCTGCAACTTAGCAGTAAGCACGATTCATTTGCTTTGGCTATTGGAGTAGTAGGGAAAATTAGCTTTAAGCAGCGAGGTTGAGTATTGCTTTTGTAAAGACTTAGTCCTTGTCCACTGAATAGTTATTCTGATGGGAATTTACCCAATCCTGATGTCCTGTTTCCGTAAAAATATTTGTGCGCTCCGAGGGAGCCATGAGGATGGGAGTATTTCCACTGACTGCAGAAGCACCGATCCCTGACCTGGGCTAGTTGGATCCCATGAGTTACTCCCCTGGAATGTATTCCAAGCATTTAATTGGCATGGGGGAAAACAGTTTCTTTTGGCTACAAGCCTCTGAGTGACTCGATTCACGTGCTCCCAACATTTTAATCATTTTTTTATGAGTAATTGAAATGGCAACTGTAATAATTGGGAAAGCCACTTTCGAAGCCCTCGTAGCCGGGTTAGAGGGTTCCCAAAGAAATGAAAACGCAAAGCGATTCTCAATGCTGTTGACTTTCCTTTGATCTTTTACTCCATCTCTGAGACACTGAATCTCTGGTTCCTTCCTTTTCTTACTGGCTGTTCCATTCTTTGCAGATGTGGATGCAGGTAACTATACGTTCCCTTCATGCAGCGCTTGTCTTGTTCGGAAGAGACAGGAGGCTCAGCTTATGTTACCGTAGAGTCCCGTCCCATCCTCCCCCACCTCACCCTGCTCCTTGTTCCGTGTCATCATCCAGATGCTTTTTCTTTCTTTTTTTTTTCCCCTTTAGATTTTAAAAACATCTCACTGTTTTGTCCCTTAGTTGTCTTCTTAGTAGTAGTCGTGAGTAGTTCCATATGTCTCCTATAACCCCTGTTTGCGGTTGTTAACTCCTGTCCTGGACACTGTCTTATCTTACTCTGAGTGTTAATTGGAACACTCTGGGTGTTGCTCTCAGGGTGGGCTTTACTTTGCCCCAAAAGGTTAGCCACTGTGCTCTGAAACTGGAGGTTTGATCCCAGCAGGGAGAGAGTGCCTGGAGCGTGGAGAAGGTGATGAGGAGAGAGATTTATGGGATATTACCTGTTAATCACTTAGAAATGAGAATTGGATGCAACATGCATTTATTAAGCAGCTTCTTGGGGCCAGCTACCTTACTAGCCACAGGGGTAACAAAGCCACAGTCAGGTGCATCCTGCCCCCAGGGAGCTTAAGTTTGACTGGAGGAAAAAATAATGTTCACTAATCTGTCAATTCAGGGAGTAAACAAAAGAAATGCAAAGCACCTTGAGTGAAGGGAGAGCTACTAGGAACCTGGACAATTGGGAAAGGCTCACGGCTTAGAAAGACTTGTCTGGGCTCTGATACTAAGTAGCAGCCTGGTCAGTGGAAATGCGAAATTTATGTGCTAGGAGCTGTGCTGAGTCCTAGGCATGCACACCGACAGAAGAACAAGACAGGCCTGTCCTCAGGGAGTATACATTCTACCACGCGGAAACATGGTACACACAGTTAAAAACAAAAGATGTATGGGGTGTGTGTGGGGGGGAGTATTCAGATACACTCAGAACAGGCAGAAATATAATGACAGCTGCCATGCTTACACCCCTCTCCTGTGAGCTGTAACTCCTATTTTCTTACATTTATTCCATTCTGATGATAAATGGAATTCTGGTGTTTTCTGGGACAAACTGATTTTGTCAGCATTTGCTACTGAAAATGATGGATGCCCATTTCCTGGCTGACTGAGGAAGTGGGTTGAAACTGATTGTCTGTTGTGTTATCGGCCCCCTGGTCCAGCTACTGAGTCCCTCTTCATCCTGTTACTGGCGTTCAAGGCAGTGACAGTGGATACAGGAACTCACAGCAAGTGATCTCTAGTTAGATTAACTATGCCCTTTCCTTGAGATAACAACTGAGAGCAGTCAGGGCCTAGAGTCCACCTGGTTCCTTAGGGTCAAGGTGCCAGTGTATGTATTTCTTTATTTGCCGCCTTAGACTATCTCCTTTGAATCCTTAAGGAAGAATTTTTTTTAATTACATTTGCTGTTCTTCCCATCTCCCGATGTGTGTTCCCATCATATTTGCGCTTGGCCAGTGACTGGGCCACACTGCATGAAGTGTCTGTGACACCCCCCACCCCCCGGAAGGATCACTAGTGGCAATGTGAGGGTGCTGAGTTCCATGTCCAAAGGTAGAACTGTGTACATTAAGGTCTTGTAGTGATGCCGAAAGAACATTGGGCTTTTTGTTATGAGTTCTACTTCAACCACCTTGCCTAATACAAAAGTTGCCTTTTTCAAAATTGGCCTAGTCTTAGGTCCAGGATCCTAAGAAGCCATGGTAAAGCTTTCATTCTCTTCATTAGCAGATGGAACATTGCTCCCTTATCCCCAGTATTGAATTCTAGGGGTTGTGGACCTGACTCCAGACCCTCCAGGGTTACTCTGTCTTGCAGCCTGTTGAGGGACCCACCCCCAGCCTCTCCACCCTCAAGATCCCCATGTTTTCTCTGGCGCCATCTTTCAGATTGCCATGAGTTTTCTCGTTGGCCGGCAGAGCTGCGACCAGCTGGGATTCTGAGGCTCTTTAGGCCGGGCGCTCCCCACTGACATCCCATCAGCTGACCAGTGCCTACTCATGCCCTCACTGCCGTTCTCTTAGCCCAGTGATCCAGAGGTTAAGTCCTCCGCAGTGACCCTGGCTGGCTATGGGTAAGAGTGTTGGGAGGGAATTGGGGGAGAAGCAGGTGAGCTCACTTTTGGGGGGAAGGGGGGTGGGTGCTTCTCCTGGCCTCCTGTGCTGTCCAATCCCCATCATCCATTGTCCCCACCTCCAACATATAGGATCTTGAAACTCACTTGTTCCCCAGACTCGTGATGAGGTTCACATTAGCAGAGCTATGGTGCTGTCAGCAAGCGTAGAAGGGACCTTTTGGTGGAAAACCCAAAGTAACCAGTCTGCATAGGTTCCCTCTACCCCCTTATCATTTCCCCCCATGACCATTTATTCTTATAAACATCACTTAAAGTGAGAAATGTTGGCTTCTGGTCACCCAGATGAGCTAATATATCAGTAAAAGACTTTTAACTTTGCTGATGGAAAATGTTGCATAAATAATAATATTTACTGCTATCGTTAGAGGAGCAGCCTGGATGAGTGTGGATAGAGCGCTGGCCCAGGAGTCCGGGAGACCTGGGTCCCCCTCCCGCTTCCACCCCATGCGGACTGGGTGTGTGACTGTGGGAGCTTCGATTTGGCTCCCAGTGGCCCGGGCATCTCTCTGGGATGTTAAGTTTCAGAATAGGCACTGGTTTGAATTGGTAAAAGCAGGTTGCACACTGGGATGTCATCAATGGGATGATAGGTCTGGTGCCCTGAGATTCCATGATCCCTTCTCAGCAGTATGATAAAAGAGACTCTTGTTCACGTAGGGATAGAGCACGTGGCTTCTGAAGTCCCTCCCATCTCCCAGATTCTGGGAAATATCGTCACATAACTTAGCCCTGTGGGCCATCTAGACTAGGCCCAACTTTGGTTGCGTGCCAGGCTAGAAGCCTAGGAGAGCCCACTCAATCCCCCCTGAAACATGGCGCCTGGTACCATAGGAAAATGTATGTGATAGAAAAGCCCTAGATTTGGAGTTAGCAGACCCGGGTTCAAATCCTGGCATAGCAAGGTGTTACCTGTTTGACTCTAGGCAGGTCCCTTGGCCTCTCTGAGCCTCAATATCCTCTTCAGCAACAATGAGGCTGGATTAAAGTGGAATTTCTTTTCTTGGTTGTCTTCGGCAGAGATTGGACAGTCGCTCATTCAGTATTTTATGGCAGAAATCTCTTTTTTTTTTCATTTCATTATGGGTTGGACTAGATGGATGGTTCCTGAGGTTCATGGCAATTCTGTGGTTCTAGGACTGGGGGGTCTCTAAGGTTTTTTCAGCTCCAAAGCTCTGAGCTGATGAGCTCATGCCATCGATGTACCCACAGCGCTGCCTTGTCTTGGGAGGCCGTAGCGGTCTCCAGTAGGGCACCCATCGCACGTTCAGACTCGCCTCACTAGCTCCGGTCCCAGCCGCCATTCCCTGTGGGTTTGCTGGGCAGCCTCTTGTCCCCTGCTGCTCTTTGTTGCTGTGCCAAAGTATTTGTCCATTGTGGTCTCTATTGGTTTTCTCCCTGTAGCTGCATGTTTGTGATGGAGGGCGTGGGGTTGGCTTTATGACATCATGGGTTGTCATTCAAGGGCCTCTGAGGGTCTGCAGAGCTCCTGGCCTGGCCTTTTGATGAGGCTAATCTCATAATGATTGTTCTCGCCCCTGGCTGAGGGGATGGGAGCTTCCTCAGGACTCCTGGAAGCCTCTTTTTCATCTGTTTCCCACCATCATCTCAGTGCTTAGAAACTACTGGGTTTGATTGGGGCGCTGGTCCCAAGCTGCAGGACAGATTTCTGAAGCACATGTAGCTTTGATTTTCCCTGGTCTTTTCTGAGGATCGGGACGTTTAACGTTTGCATGCACACGTCTGATCAGTAGTGCAGGAGCTGAAACGTAGAAAACTCATTCTTGAGAAAAAAATTGAAAGACGGCCGTGTTTGTAACAGAGCCATATAAGGGCAAATCGTGGCCTTGTGGAAAGAGCCCAGATAGGAAGTCTTATGGTGTCAGTTTAACCCTGAGCCTGTTTGACCTTGGATAAGTCATTGTCCATGAGCCTGAGCTTCCAGGTTGGACTTGATAGTCTCTAGGGTTCCTCTCAGCTCCTTGTTTCTGGTCCCAAGTCACTTAACCTAGCTCAACCTTGGTTTCATTGTCTGTAAAAAGAGGGAGGTGGCCTTGATTCCCACCCAAGACTTAGCCTTCTAGCTCCTCTGTATCTGGGATCCTGAGTAAGCCTGTTGGAGCTTCTGTTTTCTGTAAAAAGAGGAGGTGAACTTGGATGACCATCAGAGGCTCCTTCTAATTCTTACCCTGTGCTCCTTGGACATAGCACATGCGCGTGAACACGCAGACGCCCAGACATGGGGGCACTCTGGAGGAGTTGGAACTGGTCACTCGGGTCAATTCAGGAGGCATTTAGGAAGCACCTACCATGTGGAAGTTACCTCCCGCATGCCGGGGTTGGGGAGACACTGCTTGTGCCATGTCACTGATTGACCCTGGCCTCCAGGCTGCATGCTCCTGAAGGGAAGACAGGGACGCATGTCCTGCCTCGAACAAGATGTTACCCTAGGTGAGTCTCCTAACTGCTTAGAGCTCTGGGTTCTTCTTGAGGACTATAGGTGGGCCCCCATCTGGTTACTCAGTTTCTTCCTCTGTAAAATGAGAGTTGGACTAGACCAACAATAAGGTCCTGATTCTATAGTTTGGCCCTGATCTGCATGAGGTGGAGGGAGGGCTTCCTCTTTATGCTGAAATCACTCTGAGTGGCCCCCCTCCCCAAATAGATATACACTCCCAAATTTAAATGTTGAATTAATTGCAAAGCATTTGGCAGGAGTATACTCTTGGGAGGGAAATATACATGTATATATACACATACATACGTGTGTGTGTGTGTGTGTGTGTGTGTGTGTATTTTAAACCACCCTGAAGGTGAGCTCTTAGCCTAATATTTAAACAGGAAATTGATTCCATAGGGGATCTAAAGGCCTAGAGATGAGATAAACTTGAATGTGACCTTGACCCCTCTGGCTGCACCCCAGTGTTTTCCCCACGAGGGCTGGTGAGAGGTGACTTCCTCCCTGTCTTTCTCTGGTCATTTAGGGCAGCTGAAAGCCCTTATGAAGCACCTTCTTTATGGGAGACACCTGCTTGGGTGCCCCCAGGAATGCCACACGTCCCCCATTGAATCTCCTCTTTTACCCCCTTTGTCTCCAGCCTTTTTCTGAGGCTGTGCTTGGCTGGTGGAGGAGCTCAGGCCCCCTTCAGAGCAGGGACTGGCTCAGCTGCCCTACTGTAACTCATTACCCGCCAGGCTTGGAATGGGCCTCTCTGCGTTTCCTGATTTTTCAGATTCAGAGCTGGGAAGGGGCCTGGGTCGTCTAGGCCATGGCTCTCACTTATAGCTGGAGAAGACCTTGGAGCTAGATCTTTGGCGCCATTGTTTTCTGCATCCTCCCTCCCATTCAACCTGAAGCTTCCCTAGGAGATCCTTAGCTGACAGACTGGTCACAGCAGGTCCAGGGTTTGAGCCGGGCTCTGTCCTCTGACTCCCACACCCCTGCTGCTGAGCCCTGTCGGGTCCCTGCTGGGGTGGGGACATTGGGTGCTCCCGAGCCCCTGGGTCCATTCCTGGAGTCAGGAGACCTTGAGTCCGAAGCTTGTCCCAGACTCCGAACAAGCCACTCGCTGCTCCTTGGGTCCCTGATCCAGACTCTAACCCTGGCCCTGATTCCCAGCCTCAGTTTACCCATTTGAAAGTAGACATAATGATGGCACTTCTTAGCTTCAGGGAGGCCCGAGGGAGCAAGCCTTCATCCACGTCAGTAAGAGGACGGACGTGGCCGGCTATCCTCAGCCCCCTGAGCTTGTATGGCCAGCATGCTTTTATTTCCTGCGAGGACCTGGCAGACTCTTTAGGAGGATCAGAACATCAGCCCATTAGAGCTAAAGAGGAACATTAGAGGTGACCCTGCCTCCCCAACCCTTTAACAGAATGGGAAACTGAGGCGATTTGTCCCAAGTCACCCAGCTTTGTAAGAAGCAAAACCAGGACTGGAATCCGGCCTCGGGCTCTGAGTTAGTCTCGTGCTCTCGCCACTGTCTCTTGCTGACTCTCAAACCTCAATTCCTTTGTTCAAAGTCCTGAAACTTTGTCTATTGGGGGGTGCTGGGTTGGGAGCGGGGGCAGGGTCCAGATATCATTAGTGAGGCACATATCCTTCATTCAAATGTTCCAGTGGAGCAGCCTGGCTGACCCAATTTCAGTTGTAGGCCTTATCAGAAACAGGAGGACCAAGGTCCCAGTAATGGAGGGACACCAGAAGGGTCAACAAGGAAGCTCTTGGCAATGAGCTTGGGACCTTGTCCAAAAAAGAGCAAACAAGAGACCCTCCCGAGCCCAAAGCAGCCTGGCCGCTTCTCTCGTCTCATTCCTGAGGGCTTTTTAAGCACCTCTTACGGGCCTGGCACTGGGGAACAAAGACAGAATGAAGCAGTGCCTACTCCCAAGAGCTAAGATGTCTTCATTCAGTCAGTTAAGCAACACACATTTATTAAATGCCTTCTGTATGTCTGACAGTGAACTAGGCCCCAGGGAATGATACAAAGACAAAATGAGATAATTCAAGGAGCTGACATTCTTCTGGCAAGAAGCAACATATCCATAGATAATTGGATAAAGAGTATGTTCAGAAATACAAAGGAGTTTGCCAGTGGAGTAGAAACAGGAGAGGCTTCATGGTGGAGAAGGCAGCTGGGCCTAGGTATAGTCATATACCCATATCTAGGGACCTGGGGCTGGGGCAGGGCAAGCTTGTCATTCTGGGATTTTAGATTTCAAATGAAATAAGCCTTAGAGGACGTGCAGCCCAAGCTCTTCACTTGCAGATGAGTAAACTAAGGCCCAGAGAACTGAAGTGACCCTTGATGCTACGAAGATACCAGGTGGGAATCGGGCCATTCCAAATGCTCCTTTCTTTACCGTGCCACACCTGTCCTGTAACGTGCTGGTTTTAACTGCCTGAGGAGTGAAAGCAGACAATCCGTAGTTATCACTTGGGCTTGGAATTCTATATTCTCTGACCTCAGTTAGACTCGTTGTGCCGCACCTTGGCATGGGCGATCTCAGAAGCCCCGGGCACCTCTCTTTAGTGAAGTTGTGGGAGCAGTGGTGGGCCAACTTTGGGCTCTGAGGAACTCACCCTTCCTTGACCCTTCCTTGACCCCCTTGGAGGGGTCATTGGATTTTCTCCAATTTTTGGCGTCACTTTTCCAGAGACCCAATTTTGAAGCTGGGCGGCGCTGATATTTCATCACTGGCAGCTTAAGGAACATACCCATTTCTGGCCAGCTCCCAGCCAGGCCTGCTCCCTGAGTTGGGTTAGAAGCAATTCTCCATACATCTATCTGCCCAGAAGCATTTTTAGCAGATGCATCTATTAAAATTGTAGCGAGTGAGTAAAACGGATCATGCATACAAAAAAAAATGTCATCTGGTGGTGGATGGGGACTTCGTGTGTGTGGGTTTAGTTTTTACTAACCAGCCATGTAGTGAGTGCCCAGAGTCAGGCTCCAGGGTGTGCCCACTTGCTGGGGGATCCAACCCACTTGCCAGGTATTTCTTTCTTTAAAGTCAGTCTGCCTGATGCCTTGTGCTTTTACATCAGTCATTTCTGCACTCCCCTTCCCCCCCTCCCCCATACCCCTCCACATGCATGCATGCGCATACACACGCGTGCGCGCGCGCGCACACACACACACGCTGAACCCTCTGCTGAAACAAAACAAAAACAGTTCAGCAGAAATTCCCTACCTAGTGACCATGTCTGAAGAAGTTTACACATTCTGCCCAGTAGCTTTCTTATTTATTTCTAAAAGTATTATTTTATTTAGTAGCAGGTTGGGTTTAATATTCAAGGGAAAAGCCAGATATCCTAAAGCCCCGAGGATGAATTACTTTAAAATCTCGGTTTAGGCGGAGCCAAGATGGCGACTGGAAAGCAGTAACTGGCGTGAGCTCCCCTCCAAGTCCCTCCAAAAACCTATGAAAAAATGGCTCTGAACCAATTCTAGAACTACAGAACCCACAAAGGGGCAGAGGGAAGC
>CM053627.1:3408342-3445666 GCA_028646595.1 Phalanger gymnotis | reverse complement strand
CAGACTGGGGAATGGGGCAACCAGAGTGTACGCCATCTTGGAGTGGGGGGGTGGAAATGAGGAGAAGAATCTGTAATTCAAACGCATGTGAAAATTAATACTGAAAACTAAAGATGTTAATAAAAAAAAAATTTAAAAAAAATAAATAAATAAAAGAAAAATGAAAAAAAAAAATCTCGGTTTATTGTTTAATTTTTAAGCCCCAATTACCTCAGCTCTTCCCGGCTTCCCCATTTTCACTGAGGGGACTGCCGTCCTTCCCATCCAGTCCTCAGGGTTGTCTTAGCCTCTTCTTTTTTCTTTTTTCAATGTATTGGTCCCTTTTTCTAACTCACCAATAAAGCCATCCCCCTTGTTCCTCGCCAAAAAAGCCCACTGTTAATTACATGAGGACGTAGAATTAGCATCCATGTGAGACATATTTGCATATGTGTCTATGATAGATGTGGCAGTATACTGATATTTATGTTTTGGGTCCATCTTCAGACAGCCTATGATTTCCTCAGCAGAGACCTGTGATTTCATAAATTGATGGACATTTCAGGTGTGGAAACTCCCTTCACTGGGACAAGTATTCTGTATCTTGTACAAAGATGTTTGAAGCTGGTCGTGGCGCACTGGACTGAATGCCAGGCCTGGAGTCAAGAAGACCAGAGCTCAGATCTAGTCTCCTAACTCACACTAATGTAGGACATTGCCAAAGTCACTTAACCTCTGTGTGCCTCGGTTTCTACAACTATAAAAGGAGAACCATAATATGACCTACCTCCAGGGGCTGTCGTAAGGTTTGGAAGAGATAAAGCATTTGGCGTGGTGCCTGGCACATGATAGGTTCCACATAAATCTACCTCTTATTGTTATCATTATCACAATCATTATTATTGTTAGGGCAGCTAGATGGCACAGTGGATAGAGCGCCAGGCCTGGAGTCAAGATCTGAGTTCAAATCCAGCCATGTCACTTCACCCGCTTGTCTCAGTTTCCTCATCTGTAAAATGAGCTGGAGAAGGAAATGGCCATGCATGCCAGTATCTGTGCCAGGAAAACCCCAAATGGGGTTGCAGAGAGTCAGACACGACTGAAATGACTGAACAACAACTTAAGTATTGTTGTTGGTGTCTTCTCCATCATCGCTGTTGTTACTTTAGCATTAGAGAGAAGCCTCGGACACCGAGAGGTTAAGTCACTTGGCCAGGATCTTGCAGCCAAGACGCGTGAGAGACAGCGTGGGAACCAGGTCTTCCTCGTACAGCCTCTGACTCAAGCTACTTTACCATCCTGTCTCTCATTACCATTATGGACTAATCAAAATATAGGCAGCACCGAGAAGGCTGACATCTGTGTCCGTGGGTATATGTTTTCGTGTGTGCTGTAATGAATGATCGAAAAATGAAGTGAAAAAAGTTGTCCCTACTGTGTGCTAAAGTTCTGGCTTAAGGTTTGCCTTCACTTATTTGAGCTTTGCACTCCCCCTTGAGATAGGCAGTTATCATCTACCCCTATCTTCCAGATAAACAAACAGACCCAGAGCAATGAGGTGATTGCCCCGCGTGACCGTGGGGTGCCAGTCTTTCTTGGCTCCTGGTCCAGCTCACTCTCCTGTATCATCGCATTTTATAAAATGCTTCTCTGCCGTTAGCGATCGCTTTTTCATTCTCAGAGTCTTTCAGCAAGCCCTGTCCACCCATTTTGAGGTGAGTATGTGTGATTTTGGGGGGAGGGGGATAGTGCGGCTAAAACCCCTTACCCTGGGGCACATGACACTTGTCACAGCCCGTTCCCCACAGCAGCCCCAGGAGGATGGGGGCAGCCCCCCAAGGACGCGTTTCTGGGTCATTAATGATAATGCTTCTCATTGGACGTGCTTTATTTGGATTTTTAAACTCTGCAGAAAGGTCCTTTCACATGGGAAAAATCTTCCTTCAGAATGGCTTCCTCACAGGAAATCTGAGAAAGCGCTTGAACTTTTGTTCCTGGCCCGTGAGCTACCCTCAGCCTCTGTCCCTCTGAGTCCCTGCTCGCTTCCAGGGCCTGGGCTCTGGGTCTTCTTCCCTGTAGCTCCCTGTTCAGCTCTATTACCTGCCCTCCTGCTGGAGGCCGGGGGGCAGGGAAGCAGATCTGGGGGTGAGTGGACAGTGCTGGTTCCTCCTTGGGATTCCCTGTGCTCATGCAGTTAACTTTCAGTTGGTCATTTATCCTGGTAATTAATGGCCAAAGCATGAGAGCAGCTCAAGATGATTCCCTCTTGAGAAACAGATGTAGGAGGCTATAAATTGGCAGTGACCTTCCCCTGAAGATTCCTCCAGATGTGCCCGTGTTTAGTGGCTCAAATGTCTGAGCGGAGTAGCTGACCTGCCAGATGTCACATCCTTACTGGGCTGCTGGGTTCCTTTGAATGTGGTTTTCACTGGAATTTTATGTGGAGTCTCCAAGTGTTGTCACTCATGTTCATTCAACAATTGTTATTAAGTAGAAAATATACCAGGTACTAGGGAAACAGACAGAATTGAAATAATCTCTCCCCCCCCCCCCCCCCCCCCCCCCCCCCCCCGCCCCCCGGAGCTTCTGTTCTACTGAGGGCATCCACCATGTACACAGCATCAGTCAATACAAAACATTCAAAGTACAATGTTAGGTAATTTCATGAGAGTTAGCAGAGTGCACACGAGAGAGTTAAGAGGTGCCTCTGACGAGAGGCGACACCCGAGCTGAGGGAGCCTAGTTAACATTAAACAGCGAGTGATAGTTTAATGAATTAAGGTGGCCAGAAACTTGAGTCACTGGTTCTACCAAAGTATGCTCAGAAGGCCAGTGGATTAATACTCTGCTACTGCACTGAGATCTTTGAAAAAGGAAAAGGAAAGAAAATTACCTCCAGCTGTTATTTTTAATGAAAATGATTGAGGATCCTAGCTCTAGGACTGGAAGGAACCTCAGAGTCCTTCTAGCCCAATCCCCTCCTTTTCCAGATGAGGAAGTTGAATTCAGAGGTCAAGTGACTTCCCCAGAGTCACATAGGCAGGAAGCCTCTGAGGTGGGATTCCAATTCAATCAATGACTCTATAGCCGGTGTCTTTTCCCTTCCACTTCTTGGGACTAACTGGGTTTTACAATTTTAAAGTATATCTCTTACGATAGTTTTCTTAAAGGTTTCTCGATTTCCTTTTAAATAATAATTGATGACTAGGCTCAGGGAATGTCATTTCTTATGGCAGCTTCAGCTGTTTTGCTTTTTGGTATCGACTGTTCCATTCTCTTTCATAGTTCCTGTGACTGAAGAATAATTTCACGTTATTTCAATGCCCTTTTCTTTATATTTGAAGGTCATTCTCTTGGCTTCTTCCAAAATTTTTTATTTTTCATTGAAATTATTAAATTTAACCACTGGATCTTGGGGCTTGAAGTGTGTATTTTATGGATTTTTTTCCTGCCTTGAAAATAATCTGTGGTTTCTCTCTGTTGACGCTTTGTTGTCAGCATTCATGAGCTCTGGTCAGTTTTCTTGTATTATTTCCTGCACTGTAGTATTCATGTTTTTTAAAATTTTTCATGTTATTTCAGAAAGCAGTAATCCTTGTTATTTCTGCACATCCTGTCTTTTTTTTTTTTATCCTGTCACTTTTGCTTAAGTAGTAATTGAAGGAAGTCAGCATATCAGTGTGAAAAAAAAAAACAAGTATGAACCTTTTAATCAAAGAACCGGAGTTCCAGTCCAGGTTTTGCCCTTTCTAGCCTGTGTGACTTCTAGCAAATCACTTCACCTCTTTGGTCTCAGTTTACTCACTTGTAAAAGAAGGACTTGGACTAGATGGCGTCCAGGGTCCCTCAGAGAGCTTGACCTGTGGTCATGTGAAGCTGGGATTTCTTCCCGGCTGTTCATCTTTGAGGGGATGCAGAAGTATTAAGTGCCAAACGCTGGGGATGCAAATTTAAAAAGCAAAAAGCAAAACTGAGGCAATCCCTGCTTTCACAGAGTGAGCACTCTGCCAGGAGGAGACAACAGAGGCATACATCATCTTTCCTGAAGAATGTCACATGGGAAATAACAGTTTGAAAAGGAGTTTGGGTGTGTGTGTGTGTGTGTGTGTGTGTGTGTGTGTGTGTGTGAAAGAGAGACAGACAGACAGAGACAGAGAGGAAGGGGCAGAGGAGAGGAGGGGGCACATGTAAGCGAGTTGAAAATCAACAGGACTTAAAACAGATTGGATGGGGCTGGGGTGAGAGATCCAGGAGTCTGGAATGACTGCTAGGCTACTCTCGTGGGCGACTGGAGGGATGATGGCAGTAATGGAGACGGTAGGAAGAGGAGAGGACTGGAGGTGGGGGAAGATAATGAGTTCTGGCATCATCTGCTAGGGAAACAGCAAAAAGACTGTTGAGCCCGTCATCTGCTTTTCTCCTTGCTGATGAGAAATTCTAAAGTCTCATTCTCTTTGGAAGTTTTTGGAATTCAACAACCAGTATTTTATTGAAGAAAAAATTGATCTCTGTTACAGGAGCTATCACTTTAGTGCATTGGTCTATTGATGAAAAAACAATACTCTTTTGAAAAAGTGCATTCCCTTGGGAAAAGGGCAGTAGCCTTTGCTGACGCCCCCGTGGGGCACTTCCACCCTCTGAAGGATGTGAGCAGTTCAGTGTGCTTTTGTTTATACACACTCATTTCTCTTATCATCAGTATTGATTTTCTACGCTAAGTGCTTTTGAGCTCAGCATATCAGGTTAGCGAGCTGCAGTGGAGAAAGGATTCCAGATTTGATTAAAAATAGTTTTTAAAAGCTCAGTTTGAACTTTCTTCCAAGACCGAGGCATTTATGATGTTGAAGGCCGATCGACCTGAACTATCGATCCTGAATCCCCGAGGTTCTTTTTAGATGTTTATTGAGTCATTAAGACAGACGTGGACGTGCACAAGCAGCAAGATTAATTTCGTTATCTCTTATCTAGTGCCATCTGACACTTTTTATCCTAGAAGTGATGGTGTTCTGTTGGTGGCCTCAGGTGACCCAGTGTATTCCCTCTCCAGTTCATCCATGGTCATTGACCTGGAGACTTTTAGACCTTAGATTTCACTGCCCCCAGCACCCCAGTCTTCTCCTGTTACTAATGTTGTCTGTTCACGTCTCATTCCACTTCATGGTCTTGACAGTAAGATAGAGAGCTTAGAAATAAATTGGCAGAGCAGATGAAGTGTGATTTAATCACATTTTAGTAAACAAATATGTTACCAATAATCATGGTTCCCATCCATGAAAATAATAGTCCATCCAAAATTCCTGATAAATGTCACCGTGTTGGACTTTGCCCAAAGCTCAACTTGAACATAAAGCTGGGTTTTCTGCAGATTTCGGATGTGGCTGAAAATTCAGAGACAGGAACGTATAAAAATGTCTCCTTTGGTCCTTTGATGATTACAAACTCCAAGAGGAAAAGGGGATTGGAGGGTCAGAAGTTAGGCCTTGGGATCTTTTCTGACTTAAAGTATTGTCATTCTTAAATTGATTTGACTCTCCAAGCCTCATCATTTTTTAAAAGAGGAAGTTGGCTGAGGGTCTCTCCAGCCCCACGTCCTAGGGAATCATCTGGTCTTCTCTTCCGGATTTTCCAAGTGCCACATGGTCTTTGCAGCTCTGAGGATCTGCAGCTCCCCTGGATCATCCTCCTTGCTTCTTGTATTTCTCCAAGCTCTGCCTGGTCACATTATACAAAACAGTTTACAAAGTGTCTTCACTCTCCTTGCCCTTTGCCATGGTATTGGTACAAACACCCAGTCAAATTACCATTTCCCCTCCATCTCCCTTTTCTTACAGAGGTCTTTGGTGCCTCCTGTGATTTCTGCCTGAGAAATTCTCGGGTTGGCCTTGGGGAGAGATGGGGACTTTGATTCCCACCCCCCAGATCATACTGAGATATGTGTGGAGGGGAGCGTCTGGCAAATGGAGGTTTCTGGGGAAGTTCTGTGGGAATTCCAAAGGCTGACCTCAGGGATAAAACCATAAACCCCATGAATTATGCTTGGCTCTGACTTCCAGATAAGGAGCTCAACCCCACTCTGGGCCTGCTCCAGGGTGTCTGAGGCTTCAAGACAAGAACAGCCTGGGAAAACTAATTAAATAAAATTAGTCACAGAGGTCTTGAATGAAATGTGTGCTACATTTGGTATATCTAGACCAAGTGCCTAGGACAGTGCTTGGCACCAGATGGGCCCTTGATGGGCCTTATCTTGTGGAGGACACTTGAGGGACATTGGCAGCCACACACAGCCTGCCTCCTAACAGTTGTGTTAATCACAGGCATAAAGATCTTTCAATGTGAGACGTTTATTCCTAGTTTGCCAGGCTGCCTGGGAACCGGCATGCCCAAACTCTGTTCTAGTTTAGTACTGTCCTCATCTAGTGGGCCCATCTGTGAGATGGATCAGGGTGTCTGACATATTGCCCATTTCCTCTGGCAGCCTGCCTCTTTATTCATATGCCCTCTCCCCCCTCCTCTTTTTTTTTCCCTTCCTGTCTTCCCCCTCTCTCCTTCCTTCCCCCTTCTCTCCATCCCCTTTTGCATTCTTTCTCTCCCTTCCCCATCTTTCTTGTTCCCCTCTCTCTTTGCTCCCACCACTGTCTTCCCTTTTTTTCTTTCTCTTTCCCCTATCTCTCTTCTCTTTTCCTGCCACATTCTGTTTCTTTTTCTCTCTCCCCCTTCCATTTTTCTTCTTCTTTCATTTCTCCTTCCTCCCTTTCAACCTTCTCTCCTTTTTCTCCCCCTCTTCCCTTTCTCTCCTCTTCCACCTCTTGCCTGTCCTCTATCTTCCTCCTTTCTTTTCTCTTTGCTTTCTTTCCCCTTCTATCCTTTCTGCCTTCATTTCTTCCTTCTTCCTTTCTTTCTCCTTCCTTTATCCCTTTCAATATTGCTCCATCTCCTTTCTCCACTGCCCATAAACATGCCTGGGTCCTTCCGTCCTTCACCCTCCCTTCTCATCAGCCCCTCAAGCTGCCGTGCTGTCTCCTCCACTCTCCTTTCCTTCTTGGTGCTCACTCAGCTTGACTTTTCCTAGAGACTGGGACTCTTTGGGCCGCCCTCTTCTCCTGTCCTCTCCTTCCTTTCTTTGTATGTGTTTATATGGCCCTTCCTCTCATTGTCATCCATTTTCTGTCCCCAAGAGGGGTGTCTCCTGGACTTTTGTCCCGGGCCTCTCTCTCTCCTTTTCTCTCTTTATCATCCCTCAGTTTGGAACTTTTTAATCATCTCTAGTCTGACATTTCTGGTGTGCTGGGCCTGGTGGTAAAAGCTGGGAGGTATAAAGAGCTTATCTCCAGGGACCTTCCCTGGGGCTTGGGACACCCGGGCACCCGGGCAACACAGGATGGACATACAGGCATAGAAAGGCTTCCTAGCACGGGGCAGGGAGTTTCCAGTCCTCTGTCAGAGGCTCTCTAGATGTGTGCCTGTGGATGAGTCACACAACCTCTCTGAGCCTACAAGATGGTCCCTTTCCAGCTCTAAACCTCTGATCTCACGTGTCTATAATCTGACAAGGGGAACTAGGGAGCAACGTGAATTCGATCTATAGACATAGGTGTGAGCCAGAATATGGGCTCGAAAGGCCAGGCTTAGGAGCCTGAATTTTTAATTAGAGGTGGCTACATAGAACAAATACAGCTCATGACAGCTAGAAAAAATGAGTCAGTCACATAGAACTTGGGTTCTAATTCTGCCCTGACACTTACCAGCTGGGTGACCTTGGGCTGGTCACTTAACCTCTGCCTCAAACTCTGCAGTCTATAGAGTGGAGGTGACAGTACGCCCCATCCCCACCCCTAGGTTCTTGTAAGGAAAATACTTTATAAATTGTAGAATTCTGCATAAATGTGATGAATTAGTACAGTTTAAATACCTAGTCTTCCCTAACTCAGGCCTTGCTGCGTCCTCTGAGACCTTGTGACCTATCTACTCATAAATCGTAAGATAACAATTAATAATGTAGATAGCATTAATACATACCTTTAAGATTACAAGCACTTCACAAAATTATCTCATTTAATCCTCACAGCAACCTGGGAAAGTAAGTGCTATTTGCATCTCCATTTTGTAGATTTAAAAACTGAGGCAGACAGTGTCTGAGGCCAAATCTGAACTCAAACCATCCTGATTTCAGGGCCAGTCCTCACTCTGTGACACCACTTAGCTGCTTCCTAGAGAGTGGATCTGTAGCTAGAAGGGATGTCAGAGCCTCTGTTCCAATCTCCTCTTTTAAGCTGCGATCCAGAGAGACCAAGAGAAGTCACACAGGTGGTTAGTGGCAGAGCTGGAGTTCGAACCCGCGTCCTCTGCCTCTTTCTGTGACGCTGTCCCTGCCCCTCACCTAATTTGTTCCTACACTGTTCTCTATTTCTCTCCCCACTCCCCATTTTACAGATGAGGAAACTGAGTCCTAGACAGGGTGAAGAGAATCCTCCAGTGTCACTTGGAGACTGAGGCAGGATTCAAACCCAGTCCCTCTGAATCCCAGCCCAGTGCTCTCCACCTAGCACCCCACCCCTGCCATGCTGGTATTCATCCTGAGTACAGATCTTCCTAGTTCTGACCTTGCCCACTTCCTGCCTGATAGAGCTTCTTCCCTCCAACCTGTATTGTTTGGGATGGGATTTGTTTTGTTTCCTTTCCTTTCCTGTCATTATTGTGTTCAGATTTGGCAAATCCAGGCATTGTGTGTAAAGTCTGTGAAGATGCCCTGTTTGGGATCCCCTGGAGCAGGAAGTAATTTTAAGCAGAAATTAAGACCAAGCCAGTCTGTCCCCAGTGCCTTCTAGCACTGGGTGCAGCTACTGTAAAATCATTAGAATTCATTAATCTTATTACTTAGCCATAATCCTGTTAATGGAGAGAAGTCTTCATCTATTCTTAAGTCAGCAGCCTGGCCATGTTCCCTTTTAACTTTCAGAGCCGCCTTTCCAAGAGTATTGAACCTCTCCGTCCTTCCTTGCTGTCCTCAAGGTTTCTCAGGCCAATTTGTGAGGACACCTACATCAGCTCTCTGGCTTTGTGCAGGCCTGGCCAGGAATGTTCTATCTTCTCATCTCCCCATCTCAAAATTTGGATTTCCCTTTGGTTTTTTGTTACTTGGAATCTTTCTTTCCTCCACAAAGTATCTTAGATTAATTATGGGTCTCCCTGGTCTATTCCCACAGTAAAAATGTAAACTCCTTGAGGGCAGGGGCTGCCGTTTGTTGGAAGAAAACCAGCCTGGGGTAGATTGGAATCCCAGCTTTGACACATGCTATGTGAAGTTGAGGAGTTCCTTTAACCTCTCTGGGGCTTAGTGTCCTTTTCTGTAACCATCAGTATCACAGAAAGAAAAGGATATTGGAACTTTTGCTTGGGTAAATGACTCTTCTGCTGTTATATTCTGGGCTCATTCGTGTGCTTTTAAATAGGTAAGAGAAAACATCATATTTAGGGGAAAAATTCTACCAAGAAGCATTTTCATCTCATCACAAGCTTGGTACTAGAGTTGCCGGTCTGAGGGATGGATCCAGGGTACCTTGTGTCCTATCAAAATGGTTCTCAAATTCCCAGGTCTGAAAACAACTTTGGCAAAAGAAGGAATGTTTTAACATCCCTCCAACTAAAGGGAGACATCAACATGGCTTCTAATCTAGGATGTTGGCCACATTGTTAACATTTTCCAGGGGAGGCCATCTCCAGCCCCCCTGTTCCATATCTGGCCACTGGACCCAGATGGAGGAGAACGTGAGGCTGGTGACTTTGCACAGCCCTGCCTCGCTTCAATCCAATTCACTTGCCAGTCATGGCATCATTTTCCTGGTGTTATGTCCTCTTCCAGAACGAAGGACAAGCGTCAACAACAGAAACAACCTTCCCTGTAAATGAGAGGCTTGAACTAAATGGCCTTCGAGGGCTCTTTTTCTGGGATTGCTTTATCCCCAGCACCAAGTGCAGTACCTCACACTTAGTAGGTGCTTAATAAATACTTGCTGGGCCGGATGTTTGCTGAAGTACACTAATGAAACTATAAGACTAAAAACAGTATCAGTTGACATTTAGTGTTTTCCAGGCTGCAAGGAGCACCACCTACCTCTTCTCACTATAGTTTCCTGTCCGCCAGGCTCAGGTCATTTGCGGGAGCCTAAAGATGGCAGGGCATCACTGAGTGCCTAGAGCTCCTTCACCTCTCCTGAAGGCAGGGAAGGCTTCCTGCTGTGATGGGGCCTGAGAGGAGCCATGTCAGATGAAAGGAACCTAAGTGTAACCTAATGCCAGGCTGTCTCTTGGTTCCTTCTCCTGAGAGCTATGGATACGATACTCTGTGGACCCACAAAATGGGTGTCTGAGATCACCACAATTGTGTTTATGTCTCTCTCTTTGTCTTTGAGGGGGTTTCGGGGGAAGGCAGGAATGGCAGCTTGGTCTGGTGGCAATGATGAGTTGTGGCCAGGAGCCCTAGGTTCGAATCCCAGCTCAGACACTTCTTAGCTGTGGGATGATGGATGTGTTCCCTGAGTTCTCTGTCCCATCCTCTGTAAAATGGGGAAATAAGCCTTGCACTACTGACCCACAGTTCGATTAGGAGGAAGATGTGTTCTGAACTTTAAAGTCCTCTGGAAACGTGAGAAGTGATTGTGATATGTGTACGTGTCTGGCATGGCCTCAAGTGCCCTCACTGCCTTGTTTACCTTTTTCTGGAAACTGTAAATATGTGCTCTTAATAATACTCAGTTCTGTTCTGACTCCCCCTTACACACACACATACACACACACTCTCTCTCTCTCACACACACATACACACATTCACTCTCATAACACTCTCTCACATACACACACTCTCCCTCACACACACACACACACACACACACACACACACTATCTCTCATACATACACTCTCACACATATACACTGTCTCACGTGCACACACACTCTCTCTCTCTCTCTCTCTCTCTCTCTCTCTCTCTCTCTCTCTCTCTTAGTCTGTTCCTTTAGAGTAGATCCATCCCACCACATGTTAGGCAAAATATTACTCCTTGCATTGGGTTCTCAAGTTCGCCTTGCTTTGAGTTATTTATACTTTGTTTGTATTTAGACTACTGAAGCCATAACCTCCAATGATTCCTTTCTTGGCCTTTTGTCTCCTGAAAATTGGCTGGCTCTTTGTAGGACATACTGTCTTGCCTGATGGAATGATAGCCTGCTGGCCTGTGTCAAGAGGGACCCTCCTTAGGGCTGACTCCTCACTGGTCTCAGCTACTCTTGCTACCAATTCTGGATACTTTGGGGTCTCCGAAGGCTGTCATGACCTTTTCTAGCTCACAAGGGCTTGACCCAGTCTGTTCTACTTCCAGAGGGTTATTTACCTCAGATCAGCAAAGAAAAAAGGACCAAGCATCACACCCTCAGAAATTAATGGCAGTTAGGTAAAAGATGGAGTGCACCATGAATTTGTACTGGGTAACACCAGCTGGATTTCATTAATTTCTTCCGTAATACTCTGGCATATTGTAACAGGATTAGAGAAATCAGAGTGGATAGGTTTTCCAGGGATGAGGATTCAAAGATCAGAAATGCCAGATCCAGCATAAGGAATTCAGGGATAGTAGGTCTTGCAACATTACTGAGACAAACCACAGCAGGAGAGATGGGCATGGATACAAATCCAAGTGGAGAAGTAGAGATGGGCTATAAGAATAAGTATGGACCGAAGATAGGACTCACGGGAAGGGGAAGTGGGAGGCGCAAGAGGCTGGGCAGACTGGCTGGGCGAATAGAATCTTAAAGTTCAGTTTTGTAGAGATGATGCAGTTGCAGCTGGGGGGGTGGTGCGGCTCTAAGGTAAGCGCATCGGTATGTGACTAAGGCCATGAAGGAGGCTGGAGACGCGTGCTGAGATTGCCAAAGACGCTGTTACTGGGAAGAGCGGAAATCTTTGAGAATATTGATCGGCAGGGAAGAGGATGGAGAAGACCGCGAAGCACATTCCAAAGTCATAGACAGTTGGGGTGTCCCAGAAGTGGGTGGATGATCCATAGCAGAGACAAAGGAGAGGGTGTGCTGGTGACAGCAGGAACTTCGAAAGGGAAACTTGAATGAGAAATGGTATTTAAGGCCATGGGAACTAAGCAGTATCTTCACCCCTCTCCCTGCTAGCCCCAGGAGTCCAGTAGAAAAGGCTTCAAGGGATATGTCATGTTTACTAGGAGAGACCAGTTGCTGTTAAACTAAAAGCCCGGTCCAGTACTAACAGCTCATGTGTTCAGAGTGCTTTCAGTTGTAGAGTTTGTTCTTCACCACACTTTGAAGTAGGTGTTACTGATGTCACTGCCCATTTTACAGACAGGGAACTGAGGTTCCTAGAAGTGAAACTGACTTGTCTCCAAGCCCATAGCTGGTAACTGAGCAAAGTGGGATTTAAACATAGATCTCCTTGTTCCATTTCCAGTGTTTGAGCCATTCTGCCGTATTGCCTTTCTTGAACAGGTAGAAAAGATATTGATTGAAATTTCTGAAGATGTGTAGTAATATATGGACGGAGTGGAAACTCCATAGGTCATAGTGGAATGGGATAGACAATGGCAGGTTTGGTGTTGGAGTGGGACTGGGGAGGGGTCAGGATGGTTGGAGTAACAATGAGGACTGGAGAGTAAATTAATGAGTCTCTCCTTGCATATATGGCATGGATACCAGATGAGCAGTATTGAGGAATCCAGGAATCCCCACCTGGAGATGGACGAGTATGGCATCCTCACATGTTAGGCTTGGAGAATTAGTGCCTGTGTGTGACTCCAGGATGGGTCCTCCCTGGTGGCCATTGCACCTTGACCCTAGAAATGGCTACCAGGCAAGGTAATGGAGATATCCAAGTTGGAGACCTGACACGGTGGTCAGCCTTCCTCTGTGGGGTCACTGTGGTCAATGGCAAAGAGACCCGGGTATCCCTGTAATCAAGAAAAATTCCTCTTTTCATTTTTTAGAGCTAAGAACTGCCTCCAGTTGGGGCTGAGCTGTTCAAACATCTATCCCATGCCTGTGTTTGGGACCTGGCATTGTAGTTAATACAGTCAGGTAGTAGAAAGCTTTGTTCCCAACTTGAAGCTCAAGGAAAAACATATAATTAGAGGGCTCTCTCCTCCCGGTTTTCTTTTGCTGTTTTGTCACTTTTGGAGAACATTTTATTCTTCAGTTTTCTTTCCCAAGCTTATTTCCCATGTTATTTTTCTAGACCTTTGATTTTCATAATTGTAGGGAATTCATGTTAAGGAAATAGATACCTTTTCCAGAAACAGATTGGCAATTGTCTCTATCCTACTCTCTTAGAGAGTTGTCTGGGGCTCCGAGAAGTTAAATGCCTGACTTAGCTTTGGTTAAATAACCAGTAGATGTTAGAGGCAAGACTTACTGGAGTCTTCATGGCCTTCCCTGTCCTCTATACCATGCTCCTGCTCTGTCCTCACATAACTTGGCAAAAGATGAATAGGAAAAACCACAGCTAGGATTTGACTTTTGTCTCGCGCTTTCATTTCATGAATGAGATGCACGGAAACCACGCGCCGTCAGTAGGTGAGAGAGGAGTAGTCTTTGTGCAGGGAGGGAAGCCCGCCATGCCCGCTCCTGCCAGCTTTGTGCTCCCCGCTGCCCCATAATCGAGTTTTGTTTTGTTTCAAATCAGCACAAAAAGCTAGAAAGAGCCTTCTTCCTCATCCATCAGCAAAGTGATGTTCTTGAAAAGTAAACATGCATCATTAGGGGTGGAAGGGATGTTGTGCCCCTCTTCCTTTTACGGTTAAGGAAAGTGAGGCCTAGAAGGCAGATTGTGCCATTCATGAGCATCATCTCATAGATCGAGAGCTAGGTGACATTGGCCTTCTCTGATCCAACCCCCTCGTTTTATCCGTGAGGAAGTTGAACTTCTGAAAGACTGAGCAACTTCTCCAAAGTCACAGAAGGAGTGTAGTAAGTGGCAGGTGCAGGATTCTAACCCCATTGCCCTGACTTCAAAATCGAACGCTCTTCTTTGTGCACACGGGGGTAGAAGAGATCCCCAGACACCTAGAGTTATTCTGCCTGCTAAACAAGTGGCTTCGTAGTCGGCCCTCATATGTGACAATGTCAACAGTTTGCTGGCTAGAAGTATTTCTCGTGAAAACGGTGGTCGCAAAGATTGTTAGCTTCTCAGGCTCATCCACGACTGTCCCAGAAATAGTGCTGGGTCAGCACCGAGATCCCTGAAGCCTAAAGCCCTGAGTTAGAGGCTCTCGCTGCCAGGGGAAGGAAGCAGTGGGGTTCTGGGGCAGCTGTTCCAACAGCTGCGGTGGTAAGAGAGAGCTTCGAGGGGACAAGGCATCCAGTGGAGTAACAAACAGCATCTTGTGGCAGAAAGGTTTTGTGTTGGGGCCAAAACATAGTCATGGAGTTCCCTTGTGTCACTCCTTGTGTTGATGGGGAAGGTCTTGATCAGAGATGTTGGTTAAATGAAGGTGCGACAACCAAGGGGCTGAAGGGGGGCTGATATCATACTGCTTGGCTGGGAAGGGCTGTCTGCTCCCGAGGAGAGGAAGTCAACCCCTGCTTAGGAGATAGGTGGCGGGTCCCTGGCTGATCTTGGTTCAGTTGGGGCTGTCCCAGAAAACCTGAAGAAGACCGGCCATGTTCCAGAATCAGTTGAGTTAAGCGGCATGAGGGATGAAACATTTGGGGCTCCCCTGGGAAGGGAAAGGGTCCCTAGCCAGTGGCTTTGAAGTCAGTCTATTTCAGGGCTGGGCGGGGCAGGGACCAAGTCACTTTCAGCCACAGTGTCCCTTGTTTGGACAGATAATGGCCAGCTGTTTGCAGGGAGTCATCCTAGATAGGCTGGCCTCCCTGGGTCCCCTGTCTGGAAAAAAAAAAAAAAGAAAAAAAGAAAAAGAAGAGTTGTTAAGAATGGGAAGGAGCCCTTTCACTTGGGTAAGGAGCCCTGGATGACCTTCATCTATCTAACCCAAATCAGTCTGTTGCTCCTGCTGCTAGCGAGATGCACTGCTTGACCCTCACCGCGTAGTCCAGAGACGTCATCACCCTGTAGTAGCGTTTCCTTTTTGTCTAACATGTGTGTAGTATGACAACATCCCCCTCTAATTGTGCTCTGTGAGTACAGAAAGTGTCACCATTCTCATAATGTTCCATGTTTTCCTTTCTGGAGTCAGGCTTCTCGTGGGGAGTAATACAGTTCCTCAGCAACGTCCTCCCTTCCAGTGAATCCCAGAGACAACCTAGGGAGGGGGGTGGGGCAGAGAGAGAGAGAGAGAGTGAGAGTGTGTGTGTCTGTGTGTCTGTGTGGTGGAATGTGGGTCAAAGCAGATCTGGACCTGCTTTTCCTAAGGGATGATCCATCATCTCTGAAGGGAACTCCTACCCTGTGGGGATATTTGAGATTACAAGGTAAATGATCCTGGAAAGTGTTCCTTCTCACTAGTCATGAACCTGGGATCCCACAGAAAGCCAGTAGCTACAGATTTGAATGCTTGTGGGTCTCTAAAGTCTGGATCTGGCCATTCTCGTAAAACTCTTGGTATTGCTAGAGACCAACGTTGAGCCCCGGGGCCAAGCTGAGGTTGTATTTTTCCCCAAGTGGAGCCTGAGTCTGTTTGGCCTTTTAACCCTTCTCCTTTCTGTAACGAGTTTTCCTTTTTGTGTGACAGGTGGGAGATTCAAGAAAGAAATAGTTGTTGATGGGCAAAGCTACCTGCTGCTGATTAGAGATGAAGGGGGCCCTCCAGAGGCACAGGTGAGCACAGACCCAGCCTGAGCCACAACCTGCCTTTCCTATAGTCATGGAAAAGTCTGCATTCCATCTAACCAGGTCAGGTGGGATCTGGGGAATTTGGATCAGATCTCCGGAAATGAACGAAGGCAGTACTGGAAACCCTAAAAGAGGAGGTATAGAATTTCTGTGCTGACTGGGAGTCTGAACGAAGGTGCCTTCTGAGGTCCTTTGTGGTTAGAGAGCTGGCTGAGACCACAAAGGTCCAGCGTCCTCATTGTACAGCACAGGAAACTGAGGCTTGTGACTCATCTGAGGTGGTAGGATCATGGAATCATGGACTTGGGTGAAGTCAAAGACTTCTGGTCTAATCCTCTTATTTTACAGATAAGGAGTCAGATGTCCAGAGAGGAAGAGACCCCTCTCGCCCAAGTTCACTGGGCAGTAAGTGACAGCGCCAGGAATTCAAGGCAGCAAATTCCTGCTGGTTGGAATCTAGCTCCAATTCTTGCCTGCTTTCTAGGGTTCCAGAGCACATACGTCCTTCTGCCTCCGTGATTGGAGGAGGGGAGCATCCCGTGATACTGAAGGGCTCTGAGGGTTACGCTTCTCAATTTCATGGGCTTAGACCTCAGAGGTCATCAAATGTAAACCCTCCTTTTTCAAAGTGGGGATTACCCTGTGCTTCCCATACAGCAAATGTCAAGGCAAAGAGGAGATTCAGAGGCAAGGCTGTCCAGGGATGTGGCCACAGTAGAATATGCCTAGGTGGAGGCGGGGGTGGGGGGGGGGTGGGTCTTACCTAATAGACCACGTGGTCTTTTGGAAAAAGTCATTGGGTCAAATCAGAAGACAGCTCCAGCTCGTGCCTTGGTTTCTTCTTCTGCTAAGATGCTGGGTGCCTCAGTGGTCTTAGCCTCCCTCTTGGAATTTTCGAGGTGATTTATAGTTCTCCTTTTTATCTATGTGGGGATATTTAAAATCTCATTCAAATGCTCCTTTTAAAAAAAAAATTCAGGTGGTAGTTCTCTGCCAGAGAAATGTTTGCAAAATCATTCAAATTTTTGGGAAGATGGGCATTTGGAAAATTCAAAGAAAGGGTAATGTCTGAAAATGTCTTCTTGGGCATTCCGTTAATTGTGTCTGCCTCCAGGCTCAATTCCGAAATTTATTTCAAGGAGCTTGAAGCAAACGGTAGAAATGAGATCCATCATTATGGTCTTGAGCTCTTACAGCTGCACAGGCTGCGGAAGGTCTCTTTTTTTCTTCTTCCCTTGTTTTTCCTTTTGCCTGGAGGGAGCAGCCAGTAGAAGCACTAGATAGCCTTTGGGACCATTCATTCTGTGTTAGAAAGGGTTGTGCCAGGGATACAGCACTGGACTCGAAATCAGAAAGCCCTGAGTTCAAATCCAGCCTCAGACACTTACTATCTATGTTACCCTAGGTAAGGCACGTCTCCTCTGCCTGCCTCGGTCTCCTGATCTGTAAGATGGGGATAATCATAGCATCTATCTTCCAGGGTTGATATGAGGATAAAATACTATTTGTAAAGTGCTTTGCAGGCCTGAAAGCACTATATAAATGTTAGGTTTTTTCCTTGCTTTTTAAAGATTGGAAGTGGACTAAGCCAATAGTCACTTACTAAGTGTTTTAGACTTTCTCTCATGAAGTTTCAGACTGAGAGGCAAGCCTTGTTCAACAAAAGTTTTCCCTATTCTGTATTGCCCACCTTAGAGTCAATGACTTTTTGGGAGTAATGACTCCATCTGTTCTAGGCGTGGTTCTGCTTCCCCTGTTGCCACCAGGGCTGGCCACCAGACCCACTCTTAGCTTTGGGAGCAGTTTCTCTGACCCTTGCTTGGCTCCCTCGTGTCCGTGTTCCTCTGTGGGTTTGAGCAAGTACAAGGCGTTGTTGAGCCTTGGGAGTGGCATGGCGGGAGCCGGCTGGCACCACATGAGTTGGTTGGGGAATGTGGCAGCCAAAGCCCTCCTGCCATCTCAGGCTGTTTTAAGAGCAGGAGGGCCTCCGGGAATGTAGAGGTGTTGATCTGCAGCCCCCTCAGACCCATCTGTGGGCATCGTGCTCGCTTCCAGGCACCATACTTTAGGAAGGAATTTGATAAATGGAAGAGACATACTACCAAGGAAGTAGTGAAGGGGCCTTACTCCATTCCATATGAAGATCGTTTGAAAGACATAGAAATGTGTAGCCTGGAGGAGAGTAGATTCAGGGATCCATGATGAACTGTCTTCAAGCACTGACCTTCGGGAAAGGAGTGAGCCTAGTTCTGTTTGGCCCCAGAAAGTAGAACCAAGAGCCAATTGGGGATCATTACAAAGAGGCAGACTTGGTCTAGACGTCAGGGCAATTTGGCTGTTCTAAATTCGGACTAAGCAGCCCCAAGAAGTGGTGAGTTTGCCTCCATAGAGGTCTCCAAGGAGAGTGAATGCTTTTGAGCCATTATCTTCTTGAGCCTCATAACAACCCTGAGACCATTGATCTCCCAATGAAGAAACTTGAGGCTTAAGAGAAATGGACTGGACTTCTCCAGGACCCCCCAGTAAGTTGCATCAGTAGAATTTGAACACAGGTCCTCCTTGCTCTCAGTTCAACACTCTTTGCAGAACAATACCCTTCCCTTTATTAAAATACTTCAAATAAAAAGGAACCAGTTTCAGTTTGTGATCAGGAAAAACTTCCCGACAACTAGAGTCCCCCTTGATTGGAGTGGGTTGACTTGGAGGTTGTGGGTTTTCCCTCATTGGAACTCTTCTCACAGTGTGTGGATGAACCATTGCTGGGTAAGTTACAGAAGGGCTTTCTGGGTGGCCTCCGACATCCCTTCCAATTCTGCTGATCTCCTCCTTCAGTAAAAAGCCCAGGAGCCATTCGTTTGTCTTCACTGTGGTGTTTGTGAAAGAACTGAAGTAGGACATTCTCCACCACCTTTACAACTCAAAGCTGGTCACATGGAAAGAATGTTTCTTAGTCTGTTTATTTCGTAGAACTCCCTGTGACATCAAAGCATCACATAGATTGCCCTGTTTGCTCAAAGCACCATGACAATTTCATATCACTGTAACTGATCCCTTGCCTTTGTAATTAACAAATTCATCCAGAAAATTTCTTAGACACACACACTCACACACACACACACACACTCACACACACACACAGATACTCATTTTTCTAAACAGTGATGTTTTCTCTCACATGGGATATTTGTATTTTTTCAGCTGTTTCCAACCTGTTTCTCACCTAATTTCCGTTTTTTTTTTTTCTCTCATCCACATCCCTCCCCAGTTTGCCATGTGGGTGGATGCTGTTATATTTGTCTTCAGCTTGGAGGATGAGATCAGCTTCCAGACAGTTTACCATTACTACAGTCGAATGGCCAACTATCGGAACACGAGTGAGATCCCCATGGTACTGGTAGGAACTCAGGGTGAGTGACCCAGTGATTACAGATATTTTGAAAAGGAGCTACCATTTGGTTTACCATTTTCATGAGCTGTGTCTGACTCCAGAGCTAGTGGGAAGGTCCCTGCTTACTGTGAAAACTGTAATAGTCCTCATTCATAAAACCGATGATATTTCTATGTCCTTGAAGGATTTCAAAAACCTTCTCCGTGTGTCATCTCATTTGATGGTCACAAGAACTCTGGGAGGTAAGTGATATTGGTATTCTGGTCCCTGTTTGAGGTGGTATGATTTGGAAATGTGAAGTACTCATTGTCACTGACTTGTGTTATTTTGGTGCGCAGGCTACGGGAGGACAAAGAACATCCACAGAACATCTTAAAGACTGGTTTTGGCTGATAGTTTAATTCTTACACTCTCTGTATTTTAAAAGAAGTTCTCTTCATGCCATGGGTTTTATATTGCAGCCACTTTGGGAAATCCTGCCAGCTCCCTCCCCCACCATTTGTAACAAAAGTAATAGTTAAGTAAAAACAACTGATATTTTTATCCTCTCTGACAACGTCTAGAGTATTCTGCTCTTGTATCTCACCATAGCCCTGCCATGAGGAGAGAAGTGGCTTCCATTATCGGTTCTCTGAGATCATTGTTGGTTTGTCAGTCACTCAGACTTCCTTCTCATGTTCTTTTCATTTATGTTCCTGTGGTTATTGTGTGTTTTGTTCTCTTGGTTCTGCTTATGTCACTCTACATCAACTCATAGAAGTCTTTCCATGCTTCTCTGATATCCTCATCCTTTTCCTGCTCTTAATGCCTCTGGATACCTTTCAAGAAACCCTTGAATTCTTGTCCATGTGGCATAATTTGGTTCATTGAACCCTAACCCTAAATTCCCTCCACCAATACAGGTTCCCCAAGCCCTCTAAACCTCTGCTCATGGTCTTTAAGGGTTGCTGTGGGGCCCCTCTTCGGCTCTCCCCCCCCATTCAACACCCACAATTATTTTCCTGGGGCCCCTCCCAGACTCTTCCTCCCCCCACTCCATATCTCCCTAGGGCCCCTCCCAGGCTCCTCCTCCCAGGCTGATTCTGGGGATGAGCAGATCTGAACTGAGCTGGGCTGCTTCTTGGACAGCAGCCACCCTGGAAACATCCCCAGCTTGGGGAAGGCTGCCAGCACTTTGGTTGCAGTGGGCAATAATACTAGCAATGCCAACAATAGCTCACATTTTGTGAAACTTTGAAGTTTGCAAACATTTTCCTGTTTGATCCTTGTAAAAACCTCGTGAGGGTGGTGCCATTATCCCCATTTTGTAGATAAGGGAACAGATCAGTAGTGACTTGCCCAGGGTCACACAGTGCCTGGTTTAGGAACGTGGTTTCAGGTCTTCCTGTCTTCCAGTCTAGACTTTTCGGAACTAAGCCATGTTAGAGGACAAGGATCCTCGACGCCTTACAGTGGTCACCAAGGCCCAGTGTCCTCCCCAAGGCTGCATCTGTACAGTGAACAGCAGAAATGTATTTCTAGCCCTGTTCGCCAGCTCCCGAGCCAGGGTTTTCACCACTACCCAAGGTGATGACACACCTTGCTAATTAGACCCCATGATCAGCAGATAGGGGACAAGGCCTTGGAAAGAGAAGGAAGCCATTCATGATGATCTGTTGATGAGGAGGCCTCACAAGGTCCCAGAAGAGCATAGGCTATGGAGGTGTGACCCTCCCACTTCTCAGATTTGGGGCAAATCCCTTAACTCGGCCTCACTGTTCTCATATTCGACTAGATCACTTTTGTGGACCCTTCCAGCCACTTGTGGAGCAGAGTCCCTTCTATGGCTACAATAGCGATTCACATGCTAAAATCGTTCTGTAGAAAGAGGCTTTGGAGCCTTCTCAGGTCCACACAGCCGGTGACGACCTCATTTTCTCTAGGTCTGGCATATTAAAGGGTATTTCCCTTTGCCTCTTACAGGGAAACTGTAAAAGAGAGAACATGGCTATCATAATAGTCCCTAATCCCTGCCTGCACCTCCCTCTAGTGGCGTAACTTGAAATAGCATCAGCCGCATTCTTCCCAGCCCAGGAAAGGAGGTTGAGTGACTTTCTCATCAGATCACAGGAGGAGGCCGGGTGTCACCCCAGAGGCCTTCTGTCTGTCCCCTCCCTCAGAGGAAATGCCTGGCAGTTTAAAATCCCACGTTTAAGGGTTTCCCAAGAAGACATTTGTATTGTCCTTTCTGTTCTCGTATCCCTTAACGTCCCGGTGAATCTCTTCCCATCCCAGAGCTTTCCCTCAAAATTTATTGAAAAAGAGGAACAGATGTAAGGTTCACCGGACTGATGAATATCTTAAAAATCTGATGTTCTGTGCTTGAAGCGTTCCTGCAAAGACAGGCTGGAAGGCTCCCTACCGCCTCCTCTGCAGCCCCACGCTTGGCCGTTAAAACTTCTCATAATCCAGGCTCCATTTTCCTCCTCCGAGGTCTCTTTCAGATCTGGATTGGTGACTTCAGTCAACAAAGTCAAACCGTAGGATTATATGTGAAGTGATAAATTTCTGTTACGTGGGGGTTTAGGAGCCTTTAGTGGGTAGAGTAGTAGACATGGATTCAGGAAGACCTGAGTTCAAATCCAGCCTCAGGCACTAACTGGCTGGCTCCGGAGAAGTCAGTTAACTTCTCTCACCCTCCTCACCTTTGGTAAAGTGGGGATCATCACCTCCCAGGGTTGGTATGAGGATAGAATGAGATGTTTTTACAGTTCATTGCACACCTTAAAATGTTCAATGAATGCTGGTTAATATTACTGTTATCTTTCTGAGTGTATTAACTTTAATTCAATAGCAGAACTGCCCTATTTGTGTCCCCATCTGAACTTCCTCTGCTCTCGTGCCTGTGTCGTGAGGTTGTTAGGGCTCGGGCTTTGTACACGTCTTCACAGTGTTTGTTAAATGACATTTCGATCTTTTACTTTTTGGTCTCAGACGCGATAAGTTCCAACAACCCACGTGTCATTGACGACGCTCGAGCGCGGAAACTGTCAAACGACCTGAAGAGATGCACGTACTACGAGACGTGTGCGACCTACGGCCTGAACGTGGAACGCGTGTTCCAAGATGGTAAACCTCGATGCTCTTGTCTGTCTTGTCTAGATGTCTGTCGTAGGGAACCCTTCTGAGAGATGGCACCTGTGCCTGATGGCGCTTCCACCTTCCTTCCCCACCTGTAGAGAGATTCCCAAGAACACATGGAAGCGTGCCCGCCCACATGCCCAATGTATAGATAATAGAAATGGGTCTTTGTCATCCTTGCTTCCTCTTGGTGTCTAAGGGTTGGACTTGTGAGGGGCAGGCAGGGCTCTCGAGCACCTTTAAATCACCCCCAGCCAGAATTGCACTTAAAAGTTCTAGGGAGTTCATCTTCTTGTGATCAGTGCCTCCAGTGACAAAGGTCCTGGCCTGGGGCCTGGGTAGGACTTGGTAGATGGTCTTTGTGAGTTGTTTTGAAGCCTCTTTGATCCCCTGTGGCCAAACCTGCCAGACACAGAGAGTCCCTCTGAAAGAAGCCAGGCTTGTCCTGGGATGGCGTACACCCAGGTCATCGTGGGTCCTGTTCTGGGAAGCCTTCCCATCTTGGCAGGTACAGACGGAGCTTGTGCTTTGCCTTTGAGACCACAGTGAATCATCGGGGGATGGTTAAGTGGAGGGGGCAGTAAAAGCGTATTCTTTAACCCCTGTCTCAGAGTAGTTTTAGTCAGCCAAAAGGTGGGGACGTTTTGTAGACCGATGCAAACTTGATGACCATAGACTCAGAGCTGAAAGAGACCTCAGAGGCCGTCATTGTTACAGATGTGCAAACTGAGTGCAAGGGAGGAGAAATGACTTAACGTCCCAATGATACACAGAGAGAAAGTATCAGGTGGAATTTGAATCCACATCAGCCGACTCTGGAGCCTGTTTCTTTGCCCAGTTCAGTGGATGGTTTTCCCAGTTGCCCTAGGAATCTGTGTGCCAGCCTCCGTTTCCCTTAACCACTCCACTCCGTCCTCCGGTCCTCCCACCTCTTGCTTAGTTCTGGGCCTTCTTTGCAAAGAGTGGCCACGCGAGGTCAGTGTTCAGGGGAGAGGCGCTGGCTCAAGGATTTTGAGGTGGAAGGCCTTTCTGGGCCATCTAGTCCTTATCCTGCTCATCATCACAGCAGCCCAGAGAGAGATCAAGGACCTCTGAAGCCAGAGCCATCCCACTCACACCATCCCTGCACACAGATTCTGTTCTTCAGGAAATGAGGCTTGGGAGGAGCAGGGATGGTAGCTTGTGTACTCCTGGCTGGCGCCATGTTAACATGCTGTGGCCAAGCCTCCCACTCTGCCAGATCCTTCTTGCCCATCGTCCACGTCTTTTAATGTGAAGGTGTCCCCACTTCCCGAGTTGCTGAGTTTGAATCTTGGGTTTGCTCCCTTACAACCCAACTGACACTGTAATGTACGTCTCCTCTCAGACCCTCATTTTTTATCTGTAAAATGGGAGGTTTAGGGTGAGAATCTGCTCTCTGCCTTTTGTTTTAATGTCAAGGCTGGTCTTCCTTTTCATACCTATTATGTCCTTTTCCCTCTTCCTTCCAAAATCCTTTTCTATGTAAATCCTTCTTCCTTCTCTCCCTAACACGCTCCCCGGACCCCCCAGTGCCCACATTTTTCCTGAGAATCCACTGCTATTCCTTAGTCTTGTTCTGGCACCAGATTCTCTCAATATATACCTCGAAGATTTCCCTGCCCCAAGGACCAGAGCCCTGTTCCCTGACAACACTCCTTCATTTGGAGAAGCATGACTGCCCGGTGGAGGACACCCTTCTCCCTTGTCTGTCCTGAGGTTCTGGCCAATTCAGCAGGTTCCAGAATTCAGCAGGAGCCTACCTGGCATTGGAGCTTAAGGCCATGGGATTTCTAGAGCCCGAAGAAACCTCACAGACCATCAGCTGCAACCTTCTCATTTTACCAGTGAGGAAACTGAGGCCCAGAGCAGTAAAATGGTCATATAGGTCATATGGTGGTGGTCATCAGGGTCATATAGGGAGCAGACCTTAGAGGTGGGATTTTAAGCTGCTCTTTGACTCAGTGAATAGTACATAAGACCTGAGTTCAAATCTGGCCTTAGATGTTTACTAATTGCTTGACACTGGGTTAGTCAATAAATTTCTCTCATCCTCGAATTTCTTCTTTTAAAGGAAGGGCTTGGACTGATTGGCCTCCAAGCTCCTTCTGCCTCTGAATCCTTGATCCCCTGAGCCCAGGGCTGCTGTTCCTTCCCTGTTCCTGGTTTCTGCTCGATGCTGCATTAATCTTCCATTTTTTTTACCAGCCAGAACTCCAGCCTACACAGTTAAAAAGAACCTTCTTGGCTGTTGTGAATGCCTCTGAGCCTTCTGGCATTTTATTTAACATTCCTCAGGCCTTACACATAGTAGGTGCTTACACATATTTATTCTGTTGAATTCAATTTGAAGGTCATGGGCTTTTTTTTTTCATGGTTGAGGCTAGAATCCTTTCAGTGTTTTGGGTATAACTTGCATTTACTTTTTAAAGACTGGTAAATTTGACACCTTCCTGCTTGTCTTTGTCTCCTTTGGAACACCCCTCTGTTCTTTTCTGGGTTTTAAAAAAAGTTACAATGGCTATCAGTCTGGTTATGATATTAAATTAACACAAGCAGATTCTTTTGCGAGATCAGATGATGATGTGGTGATCGTGAAAGACCCATTAGTCTCTCTGACCTATGGGGCCCCACGTTCCCAAATCTGCTACATGTAAAAGAAAGATGTCATAGGGTTTACATGTATCCCTAAAAAGGAACTAAGAGGTCAACCCACTCTGCAAGTACTAACAAGCACCTTCTAGAGGCTAGGCACTGTGCGGGGCCCTGAAGTGAAGCTGACCTTGCCCTCAGGATGCTTACATTTTCCCAGGCTTCTATTCTGCCCCCCCCCCCACTTTTTTTTTAACAGATGATAAAACTGAAGTCCTGAGAGAGAAACGACTCTCCCAAGGTCACACAGATCTTAATTACTCAAAATTCCCTTGGATGTGCTGTTTCCATTAAAGGGCAGCTTCTCTTCTCTAAGACTTAGGATGTGACCTCCTCCTAGCTGGAGTGCATCTGTTGCCACATCTGCTGTAATCACCTGCTGGGTCAGAACAAACTTCCAGCCTGCATTTTGGTTCTAAAAACAGGCACTACCAGGTTCTTCCCTTTGCTCACCCTTTTCATTTATTTTTAAAAAATACCTAAGTCTCCAGGTTCCCTCTAGTGGTGAGTTGGACAGCCTTGGATGAGGAAGGCCTGTGGGGATCTCAGTGGGAGCACTCCTCGTAGGAGGGGGCTTTCAGACACTGGGAAGGCCACAGACCCTCCCAGTCACCAATTCCATGGATCCTCACAATGAAATAAAAATAAAATCTGCAAAGAATGGGGAGGGGTCAGGGGAACACATGGAAAAATGCATTTTTAAGAAGCATTTGTTAAGTGCTTATTGTATTCCAAGTACCATGCTGAGTGATATGGATAGAAATGGAAAAGCAAAGACAGCTCTTGACCTCAAGAAACTAGAGAAGGAGGAAGGGGAGCAGGAGAGAGACAGAGAGAGAGAAGAAGGAGGAAGGAAAAGAGAGAGGATGGAGGAGGGAGTGGAGAGAGAGAGGGAGAAGAAAGAAGAGAAAGGGAGGGAGAGAGGAGGAGAAGGAGGAAGGAAGAACCCTCAATTTTTCACCTACTTGGTCTCTTAACATTTAACAAATCAGTCAACCAGAGTTAAGCCTGGTGTGTGCTCGGCCTTGGGGATACCAGGATACACAGTGACAAAAACAGAGGTCCACTGTCTGATGGATTGTTGCTTCTCTGTGTTCCAAGCAGGAGTTTTGGGAGGACAGAACATTTCTTGTTTTTGAACATGTAGAATTCTGCAGACTTGCTGGGCCCATCGTGATCTTCCAAGCTCTTGGTAACATTGTCTGCTCGAGCCTGAGCTGTGCTTCCCGGGCTCCCTCCTTGGCCATTGGAACATGGCCTCATGGGGTGGGGGAAGCTCTCCCTCCAAGGTGGCCTCTGACAAACTTCTTTGGAGGCTTATAATGTACATGCAGTGGTCAGGGCCCTTAGGGTCAAGCATCTTCTTTCCAATCGTGCAAATGCAAAGTCTTTCCTGAATGGATTTTCAGACAACATTTGTGAAGATGGTGGATGGGAATCCCAGACCTGCTACTTCCTAGCTGTGTGACTTTAAGCAAGTCAGTTAACCTCCCTCAGTTTCTTGGTCTGTGTAAAGCAATGGAGGGAGGAAGTAGGGTGTGGATTAGATCATAAATCAGGCCTTGCATTTTTGGAAGGAAATTGATCATCTAGAGAGTGTCCAGAGAGGAGCCATAGGAACGCATTCCGGCCACATGAAGTCTGACTGAAGGAACTGGGATATTTAGCCCAGACAAGGGAAGGCCTAGGTTGGGGCAGAATACCTTTCTTCAAGAATCTAGAGGGCCCATTTCTGGGAGAGGACTTCAGTGTGTTGTGATGGTCCCAGGAGGCAGAGCTAGGAAAGGCAGTGGCAGCTTAAAGGGCATCTTGGGCTCCTAACAAGGAGAGCTATCCCAGAGGGGAATGAGCTGCCTCAGGAGGTGGTGAGTTCCCCGTCCTTGGAGATCTCCAAGCAGAGGCTGGGGACCAAGGGGAAAGATCTGGGTGGCTCTGGAAGTCCCTCACACCTCAAAGTCTCCAGCTAGTTCAGCTTAACAGCCTCTACATAGCAAACTGTTCCTTCCATTCCGCTGAGGCTCCAATTAGACAGACTTTGAGTTTGGAGACCACAGGGACAGAAAGGTGCTGGAAATGCCCAACAAGAAACGGGGCTCTGGATACTGATTCTGGCCTCCTCCCCCATGACACCAATCTTGGCTCTAGGGGGTTGGTAGGTTGGTGGTGGGGTGGCCTCTGGTAATTCTCCACTGCCCACCCCAACCCCTTTTTAGTCTTTGGTTCCAGTAAGTCCAGTGTAGTCACCTCATCCTAATTGAGAAACTGGGACCACTGGGGGCTGGGGCCCACATTACATTCACTAGATTTGACTCAAAGAATCATTTGGAATTTCCTCCTGATTTCAGCATCTCCTTGTATCTTATATTTAATCCTCTGGCCCAGCCTTTTGTAGTTGTGTTGTTTTTTTTTTAACTGCACAGATGTCAGTCAGAACTATGTCATTTCTTCCCTTCATGTGCTTGCAGGGCTGGGAGGGGAGGGGCTGTCCAGGTGTGCCCCTCCCTTTGTCTTTTTTGTGATAATTTTATGACTAGTCACATTTCTTTTGTTGGGGAAGAGGCATTCTAAAAGAAAACATTTTGAGTCATAAGCCAAGGAATGTAGAAGATGCAGGTGGGGGTGGGGGGACCACTGGTGGTTCCATTCGGGGATGTTTCTGAAGGGCTCCCATGTGGAAGACGAGGCAGGAGAGGGGTCGTTCGGTTTGCCCAGAGAGCAGAGCCAGGAGCAGCTTGGCACTTTGCCTTGTGGCCATTTTAAAAAAAGCATCGGGGTTCAGAGACAGGCTTTGTTGCTGGCCAGGGTACAAACTCAGTTTCCTCATTTGTAAAATGAGGGGGTTGGATCTGCTGGGTTCTGAGATCCTTTGGACCTCAGACGAGCCTTGTCAGAGATCAGTTTGTCTTTTTGGCCCCCAAAGCCAATGGGTAGGACAGTGGTGAAAGTCACCACCCCCAAGCAGATTCAAGTCTGGCATAAGGGGGAAAAGTACCTAAAAATGAGAGCAGGTCTGAGTGTGATGGGGATGATGTGGTGATCTCTCCTCCTGGGAGGTGGTGGAGGTGCCCACCCTGAGACCTCGGAGCAGAGGCTGGATGACCACTCTTCCACACCAGCTTAACAGCACTGGGTTGGGTTTTCCAGGTACAGGTGGGATGAGGCAGTTGCCAAGTTCCCTTTAAATTCTAGAATCCTGTCATCTTGTCTATATTCTTTTAGCACTTTTTAAATATCGCTGATATTAAATGACAGGATATCAGCATTCTCCGGTCCGTCTACTGGGGAGTCATCTTCTTTCTTTCCCACCTTGCTATGCCTGCTTTAATTTACTCAGTCTCTCCATTTACCTCCTTGCTGTCTCCCTAGGAAACAACTTTACAGTGGTCCTTGAAGGGAGTGGATCTGGCATTTGTTGAGGAAGGTGGGCATATGTTCAGTTCAGCAAGTAATTATTAGTTGCCTAAGATAGCTAGACAGACAGACAGATAGATGGATGGACAAATGGGTGGATGGATGGATGGATTGATAGAGCAATGGATAGATAGAAAGATGGACAGACAGATGAATGGATGGATGGATGGATGGGTGGATGGATGGGTGGGCAGATGGACAGATCTATGGATGGATGGATAGATAGTAGATAGACAGAGATAGCAGAAGTAGTACAGTGACAGAGAGCCAGACTTGGAATCCAGAAGACGAGGGTTCCTATCCTGCCTCTTATGCTAGCTAAGTATGTGAGCCACTCACCAGTCACATCATCTCTCAGAGCCAACTCTGTGAGCACAAGTTAGAGATAAGTTGCAGGTCTGTAGTAGTGGAGGGTGTTTCCGCACCAGGAGTTCCCATCAGCAATGAAATCCTGTGTCTTTATGAATGGAAGCATCTAAACGAGGCTTAGTCTATCTCTAGTGTGATGGGGACAAGGTGCAGATAGGACGGCCCGGTATTCATATACATGAAGGAAGGCAGAAGTCTTAGAGTTGGTTAGTCTTAATTCTTCTGAGAATGTTAGTTAAATATTTTTTTTTTTTTTAGAAATTAACAAGTGATTTAGTTATAAATAAGATTTATAACAGTACTAATTTATTGATATCAATGGACAGGAAGTGTGGTATAGGCAATGAGTCAGCAGGCAATATTAAGCACCTACTGTGTGCCATACCTACTATGCTCCTAGGCATTGGGCTACAAAGAAGGGCAACAGACAGTTCTTGCTCTCAAGAAGCCAACAGTCTAATGTAGAGGAGGGGGAAGAGGGGTGGCATGAGAACAGTTATGTTCAAAGAAAGTATGGACAGGATAAATCGGAAAGAACATTGTCTCTGGAGACAGTAGCCGGAGTCTAAATCCTGTCTCTGGGGCTTAATGACTGTGATCTTGGGCTGTTTCTTATTTAACCTCCTCTCGCCTCAAATTTTCTCATCTACAAATTGAGGGGGTTGGGATCCATGGCCTCTGAGGTTCTATCTACCCCTGAACCAATAACATATTTTTGTTTGTTTCTCTAAGATTAACCCGGGAAGTCCAAAGTCCAAGGACGCATCTTAACTTATTCCCAAACTACAATGAAATGTGGGTTTACCTGGAGTCACGTGACTACCATAGTCTCTGTAGACCCATTTGAATCGTTGCACATTACAGACAAAGGGGCCTGTGGCTCTGGAGCCGCCTTCTGCATCTCGGTGGTTCAAGGATATCTGGCTGGTTAGTGTCGATGTTAGCTGGAGCTTGGAAATTTAATGCACGTGTCCCAGCCAATTTTTATTAACTGGCTCTTTGAAAACGGTGTGTTAGGGGGAGCATTGGCCCTGGGGATAGTTAGTTCCACATGAACGGTCTTTGAAGTTAAGCGTTTTAAGGTACACATTATAAATAGTGTAAGTTCTAAGTTCATGTTAAAAGCTGAACTGGCATCAGAATGGTGTTGAGGTTGGCATTCCAAGATTGGAGGAGTTTGGTTGCAATACACTGACGATGTTAGTTGGGTCAACGTTATGTTGGAAGAGGAAGCATTCCTGTGTTGGTGTCAGCATCTGTGATGGTAAGGCTGTGTGTGTGTGTGTGTGTGGTTTTACAGTTGGACAGAAGGAAAGTGGGATGAATTGTATAAATGCCAGTAGGTAATTATTCTTCCATATACACTAATGAGCTGTCACAGTTGACTCTCACTAGTGTTATACCTACTTAAACTCATCCTAGGTCTGTGACTTCATCTTGTATAAGTGTTCTCGGACCTCCTTTTGGTTACAGCCCCTTCCCACTGCAGTGTGGGTGTGTGGCCAGCACCATGCTTCATTCTCAGCTGACCTTTCCCGGCCTCCTCTCAGGCACTGGGCGAGCTGGCTGTCCATGGGTCTGTCCTCAAAACCTCTTCTCCAGCCTGCTGTTAGGCTTGCCAGGTAGTGTAGGGGCTTTCCTGGAACAGCCTGTGGGAACCTGGAATCCTTTCAAACGAAAAGGCGCTGTCAGTGGGAGTGATGGCAGAGCAGGCGCGTCACAGGGTTCATGGGTCGGAAGGCAGACTCACGTTGGAGTTTTGCTTCAGACCCTCAGTGGTGTGGGAAGATGGTCAGCTTCTGATATTGGCAGCATTGTGATTCTAGCTGCAAGACCCTGCCCGCCTCGCTCTGTCTCAGGTTCCTTGGTTTTTTGTTTTTGCAGTGGAAATAATACTAGCGCCTCCCCCAGGGTCATTGTGAGGATCCAGGACACCATCCACCTAGAACCTTGACCACCCAGGAAGGACCCAGTGAACGGGAGCTCTCATTGTCTCCTGTTGTCCCTACACCCACCGCGGAGGCTGGTGTAAAGTGATCTCTCCAAAGCACTTTGCAGGCCTTAAGGCATTCTGTAGACACCTACTGTCACCCCCATCTTGGCTAATAATGTTAAGTACAGAATAAATAACAGACTAAGATGGTTTTTTCTTCACACCAGTACAATGTAGAAATAGAAAATAATTCTCTCTCCTAACACAAGAGGAAGTTCCTTACAAGTGAATGTGGACCCCTTTTGTATTACTTTGGGGGCAGATCGACATCCTCTTTGCCTTGGGTTCTTGAAGCATGGAACTGGGTGCCTGAAAAGCGGGTCCCTAGCCTTTGGAGACACTGAGCAAGGCTCAAGTTTGAATGTTCCCCTGAGCTTAAGCACTGTCCTGGTCTGAAGGAATGTGTCCATCCGTCCATCTATCCATCCATCCGTCCATCTATCCATCCATCCGTCCATCCATCCAATTCCAAGGAGACATGAGAGTGTGTCTCTGAGCTCAGATCTGCACTGGCTCCTTCTGGAAGGCATCTCAGTACCCGTGGCTTACCATCCTCATCTGATTATGCTTGGCTCCCCTTTGGCTTGCCTGAGCTGCTGGAGCTGAGTTTTAGCTCTCTGGGTGGCTCGGTGCTCCTGCAAAGTCTCCTGTGGGAGCTGACACTTGAGAGTTGATGGGAGGAGGGCATATCTTCACTGTGGAGTTGCCTTCCTAGCAGCTGTGGATTAAGTGCCAATCTTGTGACCCAGATGATATTCTCCAAAGGGCGCTGCCAGGATCGTTGGCAAATTGGGAAGGGGGAATGAGACTCAAGATTACCTACCTGGAGTAGCAGCGTTGTGGCGCTAACATGAAGTCAGAAAGCCCCGAGTTCAAATGTAACCTCTAAAGCCAGATGACCCTGAGAATGTCACTGATCCAACCTAAGATTCGTTTCCCCAGTTGTTCAATGGCAACTTGATTCAAATCATTGTTTCAAAGATTTAGATCCAGGAAGGAACATAGAGGTCATTAGTCCAGCCTTCTCATTTGACAGATGAGGAGACCAAGGCCTCCAGAGATTCAGTATTCAGTTTCGGGGTTCCGGGGCTGGGGATTGCTTCATTGACCTTCCAGAAGGCCCACTTCCTCACTTTGCAAAAGAGGGAACAGATCAAGGACGCTTAGAAGCTTTGCCCAAGGTTGACAGGATTTGAACTCACCTCCTCCGATGTCAAATCCAGCTTGCTTTCCGCTTTGTACCCCCTTCCCTCTTAATAAATGCTATTTACACATCATCCTTGTGCCAAAATGCAAATACCCCAGCCCAACATGGATTAATCTTATCTGTAAGTGGGGCTATTGAGAAATTCAAATAAGACAATGTAGATAAAGTAGATAAGTAGATAAATTTATAAAATTTAAAACACTTTAGAAAGGGATGCCAGCTGTTGCTGTTGCACTTTATTAACTTTGGTCTTTGACCAGTTGACTTTGGATTCTCGGACAAGAAGGCACACACAGGCCTCATCTCTCAATGTCCCAGGGGAAGCATCTCATGCAGTCATTGGCAGACGAGCTGGAGAGAGCTTCCACACTGGGAGTGCTCCACAAGGATTAAATGGTGGGTCTGGATGGCGATGGAGTTGTAGGGGATGATAAAATCTGCAGGAAGAATTGGCAGCGGGGAAACAAGACCGGTTTTGGTCTGAACAGTCAAGCACCATAGAATAAAGGAGGGCATATTCCTAGAGTCTCCAGTTCTGTCTGTTACTGAGCCAACAGGCAGCAAGAATAAATGTCATTTCCTCCCTCCCTCCCCACCAAAAAAAATCAGCTTTGGGGGATTTCATCGTCCAGTGGATCTTTTGTTATTAGAAAGTGGGACAATCAGTAGTGTGTGGGTGTAGGTGTGGGTGTGGGTGGGTGCTTGCTTGTGCATCCTTAGAAATACCTGAATTAACTCCCCCTCCACCTCAGAATCGAATCTTTTAAAATGTCATTAGTAAATGTTCTCTATTTAAATTTCTCTATTAAGAGTGTTCTCTTCTGCTCATAAAGTGAATTTTGTCAGTGACATTGAAAATGATTTTAATATTTCTTGTCGGCACGGTCGTCGTTAAGTGCGCTTTGCCCCAGGATTCCTCGCTAATGCCTTTAGCCTGCTTGAGTTGGCCTGATGTGCTATTAATGCATACAAATGGTTTTTATTTTCGTTCATGATCTGTTCATAATTGCATGGTTTTCTGCTTTCCCTAATTTTTTTTTAAATGACCAAATGATGATGTCCTTTCTGACCCACTTAGCTTGCCATCCTGTGTAACTCCCCTACGTGATCCCTGGGAACGTCCCTGCTACCTGGGGCTTATCAACGAGATGGGATGTGAGGATAATTTACAAAAACTTCCACTCCCCACTTGGCTCCTCCACAACCTGCTCTTAGTAAAGGCTTTTCCCCCTTCTTCAGTTCTGCTGGACCAAGAAAAAGAGGTTTTTGAAAGTTTCGTAGTAGCAAAAATATTCTCTTTTGGGGTTTTTTTTAAATATTGTTTTTTTTTTTGAGAAAATGAACCCTCAGTTTAGACTGGCATGTTATCTCAGTTTAGGCAGTGATTTTTCCTTCCTTCCTTCATCCTTCCAGTAGTTACTAAGCACCTGGTGTGTGCTGGCCACTGTGCTAATTCAGGCAAAGGCATCATCTTGTTTTTATTGTGTGTGTGTATACACACGTCATCTATCCGTATGTGTATCTGTGTCACCATTGCTTTGTTCATGTATGTACATATCTATGTCTATGTATAGGGGGAGCGGCATATTATAATGGACGGAGAGCCAGCTTTGAAGGCAGGAACACCTGGGTTCAAGCGCTGCCTCTGATACATCCCTGTATGACTTTGGATGAGTCACATGCCTCTCAGCCACTGTCCGGGACAATAGGTAGCAGAGAAGGTGCTGCCCTCCTGGGTACAGGGTATTTATTCATGCTGGAGCCGTGGTCTTCCTCTTTCCGCATCAATGTCATTATGTGTGCTCATGTCAAGAGACATCTGTGTACTGACATAGACACGAACCCATGTCCATGTTGATACGTTCACCAGTATCTTTAGAGATGTATCTGGGGGAAGGAAAGAGAGTAAGCATGTATGTGGCGCCTATTGTATTCCGGGCACTGCTCTCGTTGGTTTCTCACAACGCTTTGAGATGATAGGTGCTGGTATTATTCTCACTTTACAGTTGAGGAAACTGAGGTGGCTTGCCCAGGGTCACACAGATAGCCAGAGGCCGGATTTTAACTCAGCCAGCGCTCTGTCTGCTGCGCCAGTTAGCTGCCTCGGTAGCACCATGCATAGAGCCATGGAGGTATTCACATAGAGCTGAGCAAGCATGTCCCATACACTGATATGTAAAGGGTATCTCTGAATGGCTTCCTGCCCCCTGAACCCGTTAGACTGGGCTCTGCCCCCATCCCCGCCCCGCCCCCTCCCTTCCTTCTCTTAACCTCCTTAAATTCTTCTTTCTAGGATCTGTGGCCTCCTCAGTGTGGGGCAAACACACACGCTGAGGCAGGCAGCCACATAACCTGAGACAAGTCACTTATATGCTGTCTGCCTCAGGTTCCCCATCTGTAAAATTGGGATCATAACATCTCCCTCCCAAGTTGTTGTTGAGGATCAAATGAGATATTTGTTAAGCACTTTGCAGGCCTTAAAGCACCAGGTAAATGCTTGTTATGATTTTTCTGTAGAGGAGTCTCATGGTATATTGGCCATGAACTGGCCTTGGCATCCAGAGGACCTGAGTTGTAGTCTGGGCTCTGAGCCGAGGTGGCCTCTTGCCAGTCCAGCTCATCCTCTAAGACTATAGGTTACAAGAGAAGGTCAAAGCGCCTGGGCTCGAGGGACGAGTCCCAGGTTCCATTCTCTCCCCGCTTCCTGTACGTGCCTCGTTGTCTCTCACCTTAGAAGAGAGAGGTCCTCTAGGCAGGGCTTTAGCCCTTGTGTCTGCATCACTCATCACAAAGGTTGGTGTGTGGTGGTGCCCTTGCCAGTTGACCGACTGATGGTTGCTCCAGAACCATTTTGTCCAAGTCACTTACCAGATTGTCCAGAGCCATTCGACTCAGTCCTTGGGTGATCTCTGTCGGCCTCAGTGGAGAGAGCACCGATGTTGAGGATGCCACAGATCCTAGAATAAGGATTTAAGGAGGTTAAGAGAAAGAAGGGATGGGGTGGGGGGCCAGAACTGAGTTTGAAGGATTCAGGAGGCAGTGAGGAGGATGATGGGGTGTTGCAGGAGGCCCTGGTCAGGGGAGGTTTAGGAAAGCAGAAAAGACAGGTGGAAGCTATATTGAAAGGGCCTTGAATGCCAGCGTATGTATCCAATGTGAACTGTAGGCAGCAGGATCAGTGTTTTCAAGCATTTCTATGCAGAGGAACTCAGTCAGGGCTTAATAAATGCCCCCTGATTTCTTCATTGTTTGCCACTTTAGGAAGACAGATGTATGGTGCAGTAAGTAGACTGAATCACCCCCCAAACCATTGGGTCCTTGGACAAGGGTGAGGTGGTCCTTGTGTCTTCTGACCTGTATTTCAATGATTCATTATTTCATAAAGGCCTGTCTTTTGATATCAGAATCAGAAACAAGCTCCTGCTAATGGATGGAAAATAACATCTTGGCAATCTCGTGAATGAAAGATGTGAGGGGGAGGCAGCAGCCGCTCCTTCCAGATGTGTCCCTGAGGGCACAGAATGAGAGGTCTAAGCAGCCCAGCCGACCCAGAGGAAGTAGCTGAGCAGGGCGCGGCGCCCAGGTCCTCCGGCTGCGGTAATTACTTCCATTTCGGTTATGGACAGCTGTGACCTTTCTGTATGGTGCCCCTGGCTGTCTTGGTAGTGACACATGGCAGTGGCACAGATGACTCATTCGTTGCCTTGCAGGAGTCAGAGCTGGACCAGGAGGGCCGTTCAGATGCTTTCTTCAGCTCACCAGGAGCCGGCCGCTTGGCCTCAGAATAGTCTGTTTTCCTGAAGGCACATGAAGACAAAAGGTGGGCTCTGCTTTCCTCCGGACACGTCCAGGGCGTCAGAAAGGTTTAAGGACACACCCATCCACTGCTCATATATGACAGCCCAGCGGTTTGTCTGTAACATACAATCTTAGATCGTTACCTGGGACACTCAGAGGTGGTGACTTGACCAAGGTCTCACAGCTTAGGATGTGTCCAAGGCAGGACCTCCTGGGCATCCTCATCAGATGTTTCAGTGTAAACTTAAAGTAGGATCCATTTTATTGGGGTGGGGTGGGGTGTGACCTGGAGGAGAGGAATCTGAGTCTGGCTTCCACTGGATGAGGAAGATGGTGGAAGGTGCAGGGGCCAGCATGAAGACATGCCCAGAGAAGGGAGCAAGAGGACAAAAACAGGCGCAGAGTTTACTGACGACTCGAAGGGGATAATTTGAAATAAGAATCAGACTACAGAAGGTCTTGAATGCCAGAATCAGGAATTTATACATGACTCGTAGCAGACAGGGAAGACTCTAGAGTGGCAGAAAATGCTTTGGAAGAGTAGCAGCAAAGGGCCTTGGGTTCAAATTCATTTTCTTGCTTCTGCCTCTGAGCCTGAGCAGAACAAGGCGAATCTCTCTGCGCTCGACCCTTCAAATCCCTAAAGCCAGTGTTTCCCCTAAGTTCTCTCTTCTACCGGCTGACTGTCCCTTTCCAGAAATCCAAGCTGATTGGAGCCTCCTGACCTTTCACCCATCCCGGTCAGCTTCCAATGGGGGCTCAAAGTTCTTCTCACTCTGCTTCTTGCAATGTGGCACCCATAGTGTAACATGCACTCCAGGTGCAGGATGAATGAAGCAAGGAAGGAAGGAAGGAATGAATGAATGAATGAATGAATGAATGAATGAATGAATGAATGGCTTGAGACTAATTCCTGGAAATTTCTCCAGTTTGTCAGCACCTGCCACAGTGGGTTTTTAATTACATGCTTTATTGAAGCTTCCCTGGAATGATCAGACCTACTCTGCTTCATTATCACTTAGTTGACTAATGTCTGACTCTTGTATACTCTTGGTTCTAAAGAAGCTGACATCTCAGTGGGAGAGCCCTTTGAAACAAGGGTGGATCTGCCACTTTAGGAAGACAGATGTATGGTGTAGTAAGTAGACTGAATCACCCCCAAACCATCGGGTCCTTGGACAAGGGTGAGGTGGTCCTTGTGTCTTCTGACCTGTATTTCACTCATTCATTATTTCATAAAGGCCTGTCCTTTGATATCAGAATCAGAAACGAGCGTCAGGAGCAGAAACCAGCCCTCTCAGATCCTAGGAAACCTTAACCAACAAGAGAGAAGGTAACTTTGTTTAGTCCAATGCTTTGTTATCAATCCCCCCAAACAGCTGTCTGGCCCCAGCAGAAAAGAAACTATAGATGAGATGACATATGCAAATGAGATTGCACACACATACCTATCCATCTGTCCATCTGCATCAATCTATCTATCTACCTATCTATCCTTCCAAATGGGTGGATGGTTAGATAGACAGGTATGTGTCTGTGTGTGTGTGTGTGTGTGTGTGTGTGTGTGTGTGTGTGTGTGTGTGTGT
>CM053627.1:3378698-3408242 GCA_028646595.1 Phalanger gymnotis | reverse complement strand
GTTTTGCACCAGTCTCTAGGGATGCTAGTTTCTGCACCAGGTGATCCCCTCTCCAGCTGTGTATTTGGGGAAATACTGTTAATTCTTCACCCCCTGTGTCTCCTCCATTCTGTGATCACTTCCATGTCTACTTGTCATTTCCAAACTAGAGAATGTAAACTGAAGGCAGGCACTGCTGTTCTTTGGGCCCTTGTACGAAGTAGGTGCCTTGTAAATTCAATGAACATCCATTCCCAGAGCCTCAGCCACGCTCATCACCATGCTCAAATGTCAAGTTCCAAGGCTCGATGTATGTGGATTCTTAGTTGGTTATTTTTCTGGCTTTTCTGTGTGACTCTTTCCCTCCATTAGTGTGGTCAAGTAACAGTTGCCTGTGTGGAGGGCTATCTCTAGAACGCTCCAAAGGGCGCAGGCTGTTAAAACTTCCACCTGCACCAAGACTTTTGGACTACCCTCTTCAATAGGTGGTTTGATGGTAGTAGTGAGATTTTCAGATGTTGTCCCATTGATCCTCATGACTGGCCTCGGGGGTAGGCAATGTTGTTAATAGTAACCCCATTTTTCAGATGAAGAAATTGAGGCTCAGAGAAGAAATGATGTGCCCTAAGTCACACAGGGCTGAGAGTTGGCCTCCATTGACTGTCTTCATCAGGAGTAGAAACCAGCCCTCTCAGATCCCAGGCTAGACAATATTCCACAGTGCCCATCTTCGTGAATTTTGAAATCCTCTTATGTATGTATCTATAGCTTGTCCTCTATCTTGTTGGACTCTATCTTGAAGCAACTCCAATGTTATTATTCTGACATTTTAATCCATGGTTGGTTGGCTAGAGCCGAAGGACCTGAGTCCAGATCCCACCTTTACTGTGTGTATGACGCTGGAGGAGTTCCTGAATTCTCTCCAAAGACTTTGGTTTGAAGAATTTAGACTCGATGGCTTTTCTGAGGCCTGCTCTAGCTTTCTGTGGATGACGCTGTGTTCCTGAGTTGGCTACAAAAAGATCTCGTAAATTCTCCACAGGCTATCCCAATAAAGCCTGCTTCTTCCTCTTACCTACAGCTTTCCACCAGTGGGGAGGCAGAGGAAGCGCTGGCTTGTGATTCAGTCAGCAGCCACCAGGGGGCATTATTGCCATGCAGAAAGTCGGCTGTCTCCTTCAGCTATTTTTCCTTTTGCAGACACAATAAAACTAACAGTCGTTTGAAGAGACCATTTAGACCTGCAATAAGACACACTCCATAAAGTGTGTGAAGTTCCTGGATCAGCAACACAGAAGGCCCAGGCCAGAAAGTTGAACTCGGTGGAGGGAGGACCTTGTCAGGAGCCAAAGAGGGAAAAAGAGAAGGAAAAGCCCAGGAGAGCCCTCCCGCCCCTTCCCCAGTATGTATGGGGTGACTTTCGGGCACCTCAGGCCTTCCCCACCTTCTCTTTCTCTTTTCTCCCTAAGAACCAAAGAGGACGACAAAATGCAGGCTGTGCACTAACCACTTTGTAGAATATTTAAGAGATTTTCCACCAAAAAACTTCATCTTTTTAAAACACATTTTTAATGCCCAGCTAGGGCCTAATGCCAGGGTGCTCCTTAGCCCAGCACTAAGGCCTTTAATGGGCTCTTTGTGTCTCAAGGAATGACCACAGCATGGTGAACGTTGAGCCGGGAGATGCCCCGAACACGGTCTAGTCACGCACTTCTCTCCGGGGGAGATCTCCCACAGATACATTCCAGGGGCTCCAGGAATTTAGATAGAAAAAAGCACTTCATCCTTATTTTCGCTAACATCTGGTTCCTTTTCTAATCCAGCGCTTCTATTTCGCTATATTTACAAGCAGGATTCTGAGGAGGAAGGGTCCATGGACCTCCACCCTGCCAGAGTCAGATACAAAGGCTAATCCAGGGGTGGGCCTCACATGGCCTTCTGGGTCCTTGGGTGTGGCCTTTCGACTGAGTCCAAGTTTTGTAGAACAAATCGTTTAATTAAGGGGACTGATTCTGTGAAGTCTAGATTCGATCAGAGGGCCGCACTTGAGGACCTGCAGGGCCACATGTGTCATCGAGGCCACAGACTTCTCACCCCTGGATTTGTTCATTCCTCTGGCCCAGGGAAATCCCAAGATCCTCATTCCGAGCTGGAAAGGATCTCAGAGGCCTTGGTCTACTGATTGTAGAGCTGGAAGAGATATCAAAAGCCATGTAGCCAACTAGGCCATCTTACAGGTATAGAAACTGATCTCAAGAAGGAAAAGTGACTTCCCTGAAACCACGTAGTTAGCATCGGGGGGTGAGATCTGAACCCAGGACCTCGGACTCCAGAGCCAATAATTTTTGCACTGTCTTCCAATATCTCTTTGACTCCCATTTCTTGAACCTTGGAACCAGAGAGCTTGTCCAACAAACCTGAGAGCGGGGTTTAAGGGATTCTCCTCCTCCTCTCACGGACGCCCGTATCGAGTCTCAGGAAGTTAACAGGATTTCTTGCTCACGGTCACCCAGCGACCGCGTGTCGCGGTCAGCACCCGAACCCCCGTCTTCTGCCTCCTGCCCTCGCGGCCCTTCCTGGACGTCTTTGTGCGTTCCTAGGCAGAAGATGTTCATTTGAGATGATCCCAGAATCCTGTTGGAAGCCTCGGAGTCCTCCCTCTCTCATTTCACAGAAGAGGATTCGGGCCCGCCGTCTTGCCTAAGGCAGCGCGGCTAGTGAGCGGTGGGAGCTGAGATTTGAACCCGGGTCTTCTGCCTCGAGTGACAGCTGTCTTTATGCTGATCAGACTGTTCAGTCCATTCACGTATGGATCCATGTGGAATAATCGAGCCTTCCTTGGGATAAGTTTGTTGCCGTTTAGTTTCCACAGACTTCGGCTATTCCCTCTGTAAATTGGGGAGAATTCCTTTCCTTTCTGCTCGGCTTTTCCTTCCTGCCTGGAGCAGCGTTGAGAGGCTAATGGCATCATCGCACTGAGAGGGCCGGAGGATGGATGGAGATGCCGATTTTGTCTGGCGGCGTATTTGTTCTCTCGGGATGCCCGGGCACCATTAGCCGAAGTGGTGATTTACTAAATGGACGCTAATGACTCAGAAGAGTCAGTGCATCTCCAAAAAGATGAGCGGTTTGCCCCGGCAGAAACAAAGCTAGAGAAGCCCCCAGCCAGCCCGCTGAACAGAACGCTCTGCGTTGGATTTCCTTTTCCTTCCCTGGGAGGACAAACTCGTTTATTCGCGGTACGAAGTGATCCTGGGTTCTCAGAGTCTAACTCAACAGAGCAGAGAGTTCTGATGGGTGTTAGCGAAGACGAAAGATACAGGGTGAGCTGCAGATGAGTTCTAGGCCTCAGTTTCTTCATCTGTAAAAATGCAGGGGTTGGACTGGATGGCTTCTGAAGCCCTCCCCTGCCCTAGATTTGTGATCTGTGGATGGACTGTGGGTCTGTCAGCCAAGGACGAAGCTTGTCCCCAGATGGCTGGTGATGATGTCGTATCAGGAACTGCTAAATACTGGTTATGCAAGTGCAAACAAAAAGGAGGGCAGTCCCCGTCCTCAAGAGTCTGACATTGTTTTGGGGGAGACTCCGTACAAAAGAGATCTGGAAAGCTGGGGGTGGTGATTGGGACGTGATTTGGAAGTCCAGAAAGCTGCAAACGGGGGAATGAAGACGAGTTGGCCAAATGGATCCTCCAAGAAGGACTCGCGGGGAGTTAGGGAGTGAACCTTGTGAAGGGCCGCTCCAGGGTGAGGAGGGTGTTCCGAGGCGAGGCAGCTCCAGGCCGAGGGAAATGCTAAGATGAGACCGTGGTAGTGGCATCGCTTTGATATCCAGAGACAGGACCAAGGATCTCCCTTGCAGCCAGTAGAGAGGGCAGAGGACAGCTTTCCAGTGACCTCCTAGGAGTGTGCCAATGACGAGTAATAGCTGTCTCATCAGAGACAGTTGGTGTCCCTATTAGAGAAGGCATCTGACGGAATGAAGTGTTTATTGAAAAACAGAAGTGCTTCAAGAGGGAAGCAAACAAAAATCATGGAAAAGGCTGAGGAGAATCTGAATCTTAGCCATGAGGATGGGAAGGATCATGTAACAGAAGGAGAAGGAGGAAGAGGAAGAGGACCCCCTTAATACCTCAGGCTAACTTACAGGTGTGATGCCCTTTCCCGAAGAGCCACTTGAGGAGGAGGTGGCATCTGGTGCTGTAATGAATGGTATAAACTGATTGTACTTCCAGGAGGGATGTCATCCCTGCTAGGAGTTATTAGAGGAAAAAGAGACATGTCATAGGTGGGGCTTGAGGAGGTAACATGAACTTTGGAGAGGTCTGCTGTCTTCCTGGGGCATGCTCATTGGCACAGAGATCTAGAGGCCAATCTAATCCATCCCACGACATTTTACGGTTGGGGAAACTGAGGCAAGGGAGGAAAAGTAACTTGATCAAGTAGTTAGCCCAGGAGGCAGATTTTGACCTTGGTGTGCGTCTTCTGACTCCAGGACTGACATTCCTTATGCTGATGCCATGCTTTCTCCTCTCACTGAAGGAGACTTGTCAGATGTGGTACCATTTGCCCACTTGTGGTGATTTGTATGGGGACATGTAAAGGCTACAGAAGGAACTTAGAAGAGAAAAAAGAAACCCAACAACCATCCCTTGATAAAGATGATGAAGTTCTATGCAAGGGACTGAAGACACCGAAGACCAATATTGTGTCTTCCTGTTGCCCTCATCCGAGGAGGCGCTGTGCTCTGTGGGCAAAGCAGAATTGAAGTAGCTTGAAGGAAACGTGCAAATGTTGAGACTCCACCCAAATGTTCTCACAGACTCTTTGTGCCCGATGTGTGGCAGAGCATTCCGAGCTTGTGTCGGTCTGATCAATCACGGTCAGATACACTGTAGCTTGACTCTAGCAGTGATGTCATTTTGATTCTCTTCGAGAATGAAGGACAACCAACCAACGATTGGAGGCGAAGAAGTTTGGGGAGAGGGAAATGAATTTGGAGAGTCAGTGACTGATAAAGAAGATGGTATCTGGAAATAGGATTTGTATTTCTGGACCATGGGTTAAAATGTTGCTGTGACGGACTCTTGACCAGGAATCGAGGGTACCTAATGAGGCCAAATCAAAACACTGTTTCCTGGAGCTTTTGTGAATCTGAACAAGAAAAACCCCAAAGATTAAGGAGGAGGGAAGAAGACTGCAGACCTAAGTCCGGAAAGTCTTTCAAGTACTCAGGAGGCACAGCCCAGGAAGAAAAGTTTGTTTCACCTGAAGACTAAGTAAAGAAGATAAGATGATGTACCATGACTAGCATGTAAGAGGAAAAGAGTGATCCAAAGCCCTGCCACAGATGTCTACACAGAAAGTCTGCAGAACGGGGAGTAAATGGGGGACCTGGAGCGTCTGTCCAAAGGAAGCAAATTCTTTCTCTGAGATATCACTGAAACTTGGCAAGATGAGCCTAACTGTAACCACAGGCCATGTAAAAGGGGAGGGCACTGGTATTGTGCCCGAGCGAATGAGCATTTATTACACACTCACTGTGTGCCGCACACTGTGCCAGGTCCTGGAGAGCCCAACAGAAAAGCAAGATGGCACCCGTTCTTAAGCTCACACTCTAAGGAGGGGAGACAGCACAGGGGAGGTTTGGTTTCATCTTTGGGGTCTATAGAAAGGTCCCAGTGCCCTTGGGGAGCAATAGCAAAGCAAATGTAAAGACAACGTCCTTCCAATTAGGGCTATTTAAAAGCAGACAGACTCGGGAATGTGTCTTCCTTGATAAACCACCTCCATCTCTAATGTTGAGCCATTTGGCGATACTGTATGAGAGGATATTTGTAAAGTGCTTAGCACAGGGCTTGGGACATAGTAGGTGCTTAATAAATGCCATATCCCCCCTCCCTCCCCCTGCCAATGCCTTGTGTTAAAATGCTTCATCTGCCGCGGCTTCTGAGATGACAGGCAGAAACAGCTGCAGGCACCATGTCCACTGGGGTCGTTTCTCTGAGTAGTGGGTAAAGGATCAGCTGGAAACAGTACCCAGGGTCAGAGAGGGCCCCTGGCATCCTGGAGCTCATGCCCAGCAGTGGAGGTTGGTCAGCAGTGAGCAGTGGTGGTAGTCAGGAAAGTGCTCCTTCTCTGCAATGATTTCTTCCCCAAATTCTGGCTTCAGGGCCCAGGCTGGAAACAGGACCAGTGTCTGGAAGACACTGATATCCCCCCGGTATTGGGGATCAGGGTCATGGGATGTTTTCACAGGGTGTGAGGGGAGGTGGTGGGCAGGGTGGTGGCAGGGCTCTGACTGGGCTGCCCTGTCTACGCCTTCTCCCTTGTGTGCCTCCTTGCTGCAGCGAGGACGGTTTGCCTGCCTCATGGGAGGCTGCTGGTTGGCAGTTAGTTGGTGGCACCTTTCCCTCAGTTGCTGCTTCCTCGCATGGTGTCAGGGCTAGAAGCAGGAGTTGGGGCGGGGGGAGGGTTCCTGCTCCTCAGGACCACTGGGCTCATTTGCCTGTTGGCTGCAGTTGGTCAGCAGCTGGTGGTGGTGATGGTGAGGATGGTAGGCCCCTTCTCCCCAGTGATTGCCCCCCTCAGTGATGGCCCTTGGGGCCCAGGCTGGAAGAAGGGCCCATGGTGTGAGAGACAATGATATTCTCCAGGCTCTTAGGGCCGGGGTCCTGGGGAGTTTGAAGGGAGGTGACTTCGCTGGCATAGGCTGCCTCCCATTTCTGCCTCAGGGTGACTTGTTTCACCTAGGAAAGGTTCCCTGCCTAGTGGGTGTTGGGCAGTTGGCTGGCATTTGGGGGGTGCCAACTGTGGGGACCAGGAGTTGTTAAGGGTGGGTGCAGGATGATGGCCTTCCAGGTCACCTAGGTGGGGGAGGGGTGCTGCCCCGCCCAGGTCACCTGCGTTTGTTTACCTGCCTGTCAGTGGCAGTTGGTCAGCAGTTGTTATTGGTGGTGGTGGCAAGGAAGGTAGGCCCCTTCTCCACAGTAATTGCTTCTCTCAGTCTCGGGCCCTGGGTTGGAAGCAGGGCCCATGGTTGTTACACTAAAAAGATACACTAGGAAATCTATGAGCAGGGAAGTGGGAGAATGGTGAAGATTAAGTGAAACTTGATGAAGGAAGAAACAGAAGGGATCCTTTCATGGAGAGCGTGCTCCCGGCCACCCAGCCAGAAGGTATAAACAGAGGAGGAGTTGGGGAGCAAAGCTCGACTTCCCGTGGGACGCTCGCAGAATAGAGACGAAGGGAGGGAGGGCTTCGGTTGTCTGTCTATGGGGCGTCTGAGGTCTGAAGCTGCTGCGGCTGCCATCCTAGCTCAGACCAGTGGTCTGACTGCCACCAGAATGTAGGGATCCTTGAGGTAAGATGCCCTGGGTCTTTGTCAGCCCAACATAAAAGAAACTAAAAAGAGAAAAGAATAGTGCCAGAAAAAAGAAGAGAAATGTTTAGGCAGCAAAAGAGAATGTACCTCTGTGGAGAGCGCAGGCTCTTGGGTTTGGACTTTCTGGGCCCAGAGCCTGCATCCAGTAAGTGTTTAACGTGTGCTGCATGCTGTGTAAAGATTTCTTGCAATCCTGTGAGCCCGTAATAATAGAGCTCAGTGTGACATTTGTCTCATGGCTGCCCTGTTGAGATAGGATGGGCAAGTTTAATTTTGTATGTGTATGCATGAGGATGTGTGTATGTGAGTGTGGTGTGTCTGCATATGTATATGTGTGCATGTGTGTGTGTGTGTGTGAGTGTATAGGTGAGAGGGGATGTGTGTGTGTGCGCGCGCGCACATGCATGTACCCTGTCACTTCCAGGCTGGGCAGACATAAATGAGTCTCTCTCTGAGCTGGCTGGCAGATCCTGTGCCTAGATGTTCTGTTGTTTCTGAAATGTTCCCCTGAGTGCAGAAGGGCCCTTCTTCCCCTCCAGGTGCTGATCTGGTCTGTGGTCATGAGCACACCCTCAAATACTCTTTGCTTTCACCTTAAAAGTAACCGAGGGTCTGTCTCTGCTGATCAGGCCAGGAGCCAATGGACTTGGTGGCCTCCACGTTCTACTCCAGCCTTCAGTCTTTAGCCAAAAGAAGTTTCTAGGAAGGCTCGGGAGGGTTAGTGATTAAGTTCAGTTTTTGAAAGGATGCTACGTGGGAGAAGGAGATGATATCGGCCACGCTTGGCCCAGAGGACACAGGGCAGTGATTGAAGCTGGGGAGGCTGTGGGCTGGGGCCAAGGAAAGACCTCCTCCAATGAGAGCCCTCCCGACAATGAAGGATCCTCCAGGCACAGCCTGGAATCGCACCTGTGTCCAGGTGGAGGCTGAGCCAGACGGCCTCTGAGGGCCCTTCCACCTCAGGTGTTCTGAGGATTGAGAGAGAAGAAGCTGGGCCCCATCCTTGTCTCTCACTGGGAAGTGCCGCACACACTGGTGTACTTTGGACTTGTTTCCACAGATCCTGCAGTACCTGGTGCATGGTGAATGTTTAATGAATCCTCATTGGTTAATTGATTAGTTGCTTAGGTATATTAAGGGTCATCCTCCCCAGCTAGATTGGTATTTTTCCTGTTTGAAAATAACCGTGACAGGTGTCACAGTAATCTTCTGTTCCCTGAGTCAGTTTGCTGATTTTCTGGCATGCATGGCACCTTAGACCAGTCATGAGCCTGCGACAGATGACTAGTGGTACTTTGGAATGTGGGAGCATGGCACTGTGGAAAGGCTACTGGAATCTGGAGTCCAAAGACTTCCATTCAAATCTCGCTGCCACATACGACCTTTGTGACTTTGGGCAGGTGATTTAACTTGGCCAGGTCCTCATCTGCCCAATGACCGGGTTGGATGAGGTGGCCTCTGAGGCCCTCTCGCCCCCAGATCTGTGATCTTCTGTGGAGTTCCTGTCAGGGAGGAGATTTACTGCCACCCTGGCACAGTGAAAAGAAGGCTGCCCTTGGCATTAGCAAGTTCTTGTTGTTGTCTTAATCATTTCTGACTCTCTGTTACCCCATTTGGAGTTTTCTTGGCAGAGATACTCAAGTGGCTTGCTATTTCCTTCTCCAGCTCATTTTACAGATGAGGAAACTGAGGCAAACAGATCAAAGTGGCTTGACCTGAGTTCAGATCCTGCCTCTGACACTTATTAGCTCTGTGACCCTGAACAAACCACCTCACTTCTAACTCAGGAAATGTGGGCTGTTAGGATGTTGGCATCTTTTTTTGTAATCTGCTCCATGTTGCCTTTCAACCACAGTCCTAGTTTTCCAATCACTAAAATCTTAGGAGAATAAAGGGGGAAAAAACAGGCAAGACAAGCCTCCAGTGAGCAAGTGGAGGCTGCAAAGTTCTCTGAGCTTTTGCTCCCCCCTCCTCCGCTTCCCCGAGAAATTAAGGCACTCCTCATCTCGCTCTTGGTTTGATTGTTTCCCTTGCACCGAGTGTCTGTCTCACTCATCTCCATCCTTTACTGGAGGATACAATACCGTTGGTGATTATTTTGTGATTGCATCTGCGTCCTACTCAGACTGGCTGAGGAAGAGCGAGAGAAGTTCATTTGAAAGCTCTGATTGAAATCCAAGTGTTGCTGAAAAGATAAAGGCAGCGTCTTGGAGCAGACGAAGGCAGTTGCGATTGTGAGCCTCCTGATAACAACGTTAATTACTCTGCTTAAATGGGGACTCCGGCTCCCAAGATTAGCTTTTTTCCCATCAGAATGCTCACATCTTTTATTCCGCATCCATTGTTCCAACAGTGTGTCCAAGATGTTCCGGGAATATTTGGGCTTTGGTTCCTGCTGGTGGACTGCACAGCTTGGGCCATACTTATTCCTAGATGGATTAAACTAGTCAGGCAGTTGGAGAGAGGATGAAATTCCAAGATAGGCCCAGTCCACATTTAGGCACCCCTGGAGAGAAGGTGGCCCACCTCTGCCCTAGGGAGCAGTTGGAGTCTTCTTTCTTCACCTGGGCTATTAAATATCAGAGATGTTAAGTGCTTTATGTAAGCAGTTCATTGAAATGGCCAAGCTTTTATCAGTTGGCAGCCCCTTTCTCAAAGGAATTACATAGCTGCCTCTGGATCCCAAAGGAAAATAAGGGACTAAAGGAGAAAAAGAAAGGATTGAGGGTTTTTAGACTCTACCCAATTTCTGCAAGTTCAAGGCCACTGCCCCATTGATCATTCCATCCTACCAGTGTCTTCAGGAGGCCCATCAGGAGGCCTGAGACTCAGAAGCTCTGCTTTCTTGCCCTCCCTGTTCTATTCATTGGTCTAGGACTCACCACTTTTCTTTTACTCTCCTTTTTTAGGGGTGTTTGATAATACTATAGCTTTCCCTCTTCTCTTCTCTTTCTCCTTTCTCCCTTTTTCTTCCCTTCTTTCCTTCCCTCCCTCTCTCCTTTCTGTCTTGTGTTTTCCACTTCTTCCCTAATGTTCTCCCTCTCTTGCCCTTCCTCTCCTCTTTTAATCTTTCCCTTCCCTACAACCTTCTACATGCTTATTTCCAATGTTCATTCTCATCTGAGAATTAACATCTCTCACAACTCTTAAGTAGAGCTGGGGGGATTTTTGGGGACAGAAGAAGCAGGGCTTCTTCCCTCCTGATCCCAGGACGTTGGTAGATGATTTCCTTCTTGAAGGAAGAGAGGAGTCTTCCTCTCTGGGACCTCTAGGTACAAACCTTTGAGATCTTTCTGATGACTCCAGACCTCTGTTATGAACCCAGGCAGCACAGCCCAGGCCTATTCTAGTTATGGGTCTTCAGAGAGAGATGGCTTTTTAAAAAGTATGTATTTTTAGTTTACAATATTCACTTCCATGAGCTTTTGAGTTTTAAATATTCTCTGCCTCCCTCCCTTCCCCAGTCCCCAAGACAGCTTGCAATCTGATATAGGCTCTACATATACATTCTTATTAAACATATTTTCAAATTAGTCATGTTGTAAAGAAGAATTAGAATGAATGGGAGGAACCATGAAAAAGAAAAAATAAAAAAAGAGAGCAAATAGTCTGCTTCAGTCTGCATTCAGACTCCCTATTCTTTCTCTGGCTGTGGATGGAATTTTCTGGAGTTGTTTTAGGTCCTTGCATTGTTGAGAGGAGCTAAGTATATCAAAGTCAGTCATCCCACAATGTGGCTGTTACTGTGTACCGTGTTCTTCTGGTTCTGCTCACTTCACTCAGCAGCAGTTCATATACGTCTTTCTAGGTTTTTCTGAAGTCCGTCTGCTCATTATTTTTTATAGCAGAGTAGTATTCCATTACAATTCATATACCACAGCTTGTTCAGCCATTCCCTAATGGATGGGCATCCCCTCAGTTTCCAGTTCTTGGCCACCAGAAAAAGAGTTGCTGTAAGTATTTTTGTACATGTGGGTCCTTTTTCCATTTTTATGATATCTTTGGGATATAGCCCTAGAAGTGGTATTGCTGGGTTGAAGGATATGCACATTTTTATAGCCCTTTGGGCATAGTTCCAAATTGCTCTCCAGAATGGCTGGATCAGTTCACAACTCCACCAGCAATGAGTCAATGTTCCAATTTTCCCACATCTTCTCCAGCATTTATAATTTTCCTATTTTGTCATGTTAGCCAATCTGATAGGTGTTATGTGGTACCTAAGAGTTGTTTTGTTTGCATTTCTCTAATCAATAATGATTTAGAACATTTTTTCATGTGACTGTAGATAGCCTTCATTTCTTCCTCTGAAAACTGCCTGTTCATATCCTTTGACCATTTACAAATTGGGAAATAGCTTGTATTCTTATAAATTTGACTCAGTTCGAAGAGATGGATTTTTAAGCACTGATCATCCAGATGATGGCCTGCTTGGACCCCTTCTTCCATATGTAACACTTCTATAATGCCAGTTACCCTCAGAAAGCCAATTAAGTCTAAAGTCCTGTGTTTCTAGAACCAGTGGATGATGCTATGGGTGAAGACGTGTCTCTTCAAGGATCCCCTTTCGTCCTGGACAGGTCAGACACGTAGAAGGAGAACCAGTCCTCCATCTCCTTGTCTGGTTCTTTGCCTGTGGTCACACAGCCCTGGGATTGAGATTCATGTCCCCTCAATCCAAATGAGCTGCTAGAGCTTTGACCCACCAGCCCCTGGCCTTTTTTTTCTTTCACTCTCCTTGACCAGCTGACAGCCTTCGGTGCTGTCAGTCACTCTTTGTTCTTGGATATTTGTTTCTCTCTAGGTTTTGTGAGACTCCTTCCTCCTGGTTCTCCTTGTACCTATCTGACCCTCCTCGGTCTCCTTGGCTGGTTCTATGCCCACTGTGCCCCCTAACTGTGAGTGTCTCCAAAGACTTGCTTTTCTCTTCTCTCAATAGGCTGCATTGACGATTCCCTGGTCTATATGTCCAGCTCTAGTTTACCTTCTAAGACCTGCCCTACATCATCTTTTAATCATCCCCCTACACAGTGAACTCCAGTGGATGCATTTTCGAGACCCAATATCAACTGCAGTCTGGCATTCAGAGCCCTTCATGTCTTCCATCTTGCCAGTCTTTTTACATCTCATTCTCTTCTACAGTCCTGTTTTCCCTGCCTGACTGATGCTCGTTACACACTATCCTCCATCTCCCCTCTCTGCCTCTGAACTGACCGCTCCGCCTACCTGAAGGGTCCTCCTCCTAAGTTCTGCATCTCAGAATTCTCTTTCTTCCATGTAGACTTAGCTCAAGGGCTGCATTCTACAGGAAGCCTTTCCTGAGTCGCCCGACATGCTAGAGCCTTTTCTTTCTCGTGTTACCTCTTGTCTTCACTGTATGTATCCTGTGTATGTCAGGATGCTCTTTGAAGGCAGGGACTGTTTGCTGTTGTTGTTTTCAAATTTCCCTGGCATTTAGCACAGCACAGAGCTCATAGTAATCAGTGCTTGAATATGTGACTGACTGATTAATAGAAGTGAATGAAAAAAAACAAACAAACCTGGCAAGCAGTCACTTTTGTTCTGAGGACATTTCCCTCTCTGCTCCCACTGCCACTCCCAGAAAAAATGTCTCCTATAATAAAGAATATAAAAAGGGGGAGAGGAGGATCGTCCAGCTTGTTTTGAACAAGCCCAGTTCCCTACAGAGGGAAGGTCCTGGAGTTAAGAATACTCCTTACTCGCTTATTTCTGATTCCAACACACAAATGGGCTTTCCTATGGAGAGGCAGAATGGTGGAGGCTGGAGGAGCATGTCCAGGACCCATTTTTGGCACTTCCTACCTTTGTGACTTTGGACAAGTCACTGAACATTTTGGGTCTCAGTTTCCTTATTTGTAAAACAAGGGAGTGGAGGTTGGACCCGAAACCTCTGTGGTCAATACCTGCTCTATCTCTCAGTAAGTCATGGAAGGGACATTGGCTCCGTGCAGACACCGGCTTCATAAAAATGCCGTCCACCAGGTGGCATTCCCTTTATGGGCAGAAATATGTGCCTCTGGCTGAACTCCCCTCAAATTCTGTGCAAATCAGTTCATTTAGGTGAAATAAGCAGTAACATATCGGCCGTGCCTCCCCAAGATGGGGATGAGTTAATGCGCTACATCAATTTTCATTTGAAAGATACAGTTAATTAAATTAGGCATAAAGTGGATATGATGGCAAACGGGAGGGTCTGTGCTATACCTGGGGCCTTTAGCTGCAGCCAGTACAATCTTGGAACTGATTTGTTCCCCTCCTCCTCTGTAGATTTTTCTCGCCGTGGTGAGACACATGAGGGAGTAGGCATCTGAGAAGGAATGAGCTGTCCCAGAGTAAGCTGTTGATGGTGGTTGGTTTGTGGACTGGGCTTGGTACAGTCGATCACCTTGGAAAACAGGTCAGGCTCCTGTGGGCTGACTTTCTATTATCTAGGGACTGGGAAACCACCCTCATGAAGGGAGTAGGTCACTGGAAATAATGATGAAGCTGCTTTTATGGAATTGTAAGGGCATGGTAATTCCTGCCAAGTTAGCACCAGGGGCTGTGGTGGTCATCTTCTTCCCCAGCTGTCCAGGGAGGACCCTCCTGCTTTTCACAGGTTCCTAATGCTGCCTTCGTGTGCCCTTTTAAATTTCACTCTGAAGCTCATTTCTGGCTTTAAAAAAACAATTTGGGAGATTTTAGTTTAAAAAAAAAGTATATTAATAGCTACAGGCACCTGCCAAAGATGACATTGGTAGAGACAGCTGAAAGTATTTTTTCCCACAGAAAATTGGATTTTGCCCATAAAACTTTGTAATATTAATAAAGACAGGTCATTACTAGTTCTAAGGCAAATAAGCAAGCCCAAAGAGATCTGCTGTCAGAATGATTTTCGGTGAGTTGTTTGTTGTGTGTGGGTCTTTTTTTTTTTATCCCAGGGAAGAGTAAATCAGCTCCGAGCCCAGCTTGCGTGGGCACCCCCGATCTGTTCCAATCATTCATGGCATCTTGGAGAGTAAGCCTCCTTCCTTCCCGTGTCTCCTGCCTAATAATTTACAGGATGGAGGCAAGGTATGTCGCTGGAGGAGCTGTGCATGGCGGAGCTAATGAGAAAGATCAGGGATTTATAGTCTCGCGTGATTGATAGGAGAAGGGCTTAGGCATTAATTGAAATCGGAGGGCTCACAGCTGTGTTGGAGTTAGAAAGAAACCAACTGCGATGAAAGAGGAACTTTGGAGATTGGCTTCCCCACATTTGGAAGCCGCTTTTCCTGCTGACAGTCATGGTGGGGGGTGGGGACTGTTGATACTTCTGAGTGCTTGGTTAATTATGCTTGGGTAATTATTGGATTGCTCTATAACCTCCCCATGGTGTGGGTGGTTATAAATATATAAAGTTTTAAAAAATCACGACTTGGGTGCTTTAAAAAATGATCTTAAAATTTTGTATGCGTGGTTTAAAAAAAACAAAGGATGCTGACAGCCTTCTGGAATATGATGGAGCATGCGAGTTTTTTTCTTAAAACAAAAGAAAACGGATCAGCGGTAGGCATGGGAATGATGGTATGACAGGCTTGGGACGTGTGCCTGGCCTTCAGTTCGAAGCCAGCTCCACTGAACTGGGCCTGTCTCCAAAGGAATTGCCTGTCATTTTGTAAAGGCACCAATCTCGGGGACGCCTCATCTTGTGAAAATGTCTAAATCTCCCCATTAAGTGTTTAAAAACTCATAAAAGTGGAGCCATTAGCCTTCACTCTCTCGATCTGTATCAGGAGAAATATTCTTGGGCGCCATAAATCTGATCGAGTGTTCGACATTTATTTCAGGCAAATTCATTCTCTGGAAATGGACATTTGGAGGTAAATTGCGTTAAGTAGGGTAGTTTAAATTTTTAATATAATCTTATTGTAACTGTTATCAAATGATTAAAGTGTATGAGGCCTCCTATGTTTGGTGAGATTTATAGGAAATGCTTTGCTGAATTTCTGGCACGGAGAGGGTTAAATGGTGATCCCTTAGGACTTTAAGGATCCTGATTCCATAGGTGTGCCCTCATGCCCTTGCTCCAAATGATCACTAGGTGGACAGTTTTCTGATGGTGAGCCTTCCTGAACCCCACCAAACTGATCCCTCGTCTCATCCCTGGGACCATAGACGTGCAGTGGGAGGTCTCAGAAGCATCAATGGGTAGAGAGGACCTGTTAGATGCTCCATAATGCTTTCTTTTTATTTTGTTGGCTTTGAATTCAGGAATTTAATGGCACATCTGTTTGTTTGGAGTGTTGTGTTCAGTTCTGGCCCCCACAGTTTAAAAAGGACATTGGTAAATTGGAGGATTTCTAGAGGTTGCCATGCAGGGTGGCCTCCAGATTGTCTCGAGCCTGTGTCATGTGAGCACCGGATGAAGGTATTGGGCACATTTAGCCTGGAGGAGAGAAGACTCTGGAGGGACATGATTGTGTCTTCAAGTAGCTGAAGGTAGTTACGTAGAAGAGACATAAGTGGTTCCGTCTGGCCCCAAAGGTCAGCGCTTGGAGTAATAGGTGGTTTGCAAAGACGCAAAGTTAGGCTTGATATCAGGAAGAATGACCTAGTGGTTAGAACTGTTCCAAATTGGAACAGATTGCCTTGAGCAGCGGTGCTCACCACTTCACTGGATGGTGTCATGCCAAGGCCAGATGACCACTTGTTGGGGGGTCATGGCATTAGAGGGTCTTGTTCAGGTAAGAGTTAGACTTGATGGCTTCTGATGTCTGTTGCACCTCTGAAATTCTATCATTTCTGTCTCCATTAATAGCCTCCAACTTAGCTTATGCCTTATTGACAGGACAGATGCCAGAGTCACTGCTCCATCAGTGCAGCTGACGAAGGGTTTTTACTTTGATCGTCTAATTCCACCCACGTGTAGTTTCAGAAAATAAACCTTGACTGTCAGTACCCCTCTGGTCTCTTAGTGTTGTGTTGGGGCTTGGGGTATTTTCTTAATTGTTTAAAAAATTGCCCCAAGATGTTCGGAGGCAGTAAGACAGGACATGGAGCGTTTTATTACCTTCTGACTTCTGGTCCATGCAATGACATAAAACCATTGCTCTGAAGCTCTGAAAATTATGTTTCTTCAAATTAGTTTTCAGAAGCCTGGACCCCATTTCCAAGATGGCAAAGATGGGTAGAGGCTAGCTGCCTCTTGGTTCTGTGCAACAAACACATTGGGGTTCTGGGGGGTAGTGGAGATCCTTTAAAATGTGTAGATGGCAGTAGAAAGGAGGACTTCCAGTATGGCAAAGGTAGTGATCACCTTCCCCTCTTGGCTCAGTTGTATTTATAATCCTTGGGCAGCCAGGTGGTGCAATGGATAGAGCACCAGGCTTAGAAACAGAAAGACTCATTCGTCCTCATGAGTTCAAATCCAGCTTCAGACACTTATTAGCTGTGTGACCCTGGGCAAGTCATTTTACCCTGTTTGCCTCAGTTTCCTCATCTATAAAATGAGCTGGAGTAGGGAAAGGCAAATCACTCCAGTATCTTTGCCAAGAAAATCTCAAGTGGTTGAAGAGTCAGACATGACTGAACAACAACGACTTAGGACAGAATTCAGATTTATTCATTTAACATAATTATTCATTAAGCACCTACTTTTCCTATGATAGGCAGTGATGCTTGGCACTGGAGATACAAATGAAAAAAAGAACAGTCCTCCTAAAGATGCTTATTTTCTTCTGATGGGAGCAACCTGCAAATAAGGAAGTTTATATAAAGTAGTCTCAAGAATGAGAGAATGCTGTGAATCACTGGAGGGACCCACTCAGGGGGTAATGCCTTAGCCCTCCAGGCTCTTCGGAATAGTCTCAGGTTTGTTCCTTTTGCGTTTTAACCCAGAGTTAATAGGGAGCCATTGAGGATTTTTCACTTGGGTAGGAGCATGGTTAGATCCTTATATTAGGAACCTAGGTTTGACTGTGTTAAGGATGATGGGAATGGGAGAGACCAAAGGCAGAGACACCAGTTTGGAATTTTTTAAAAAGTCTAGGGAGGAGATGATGAGGACTTTGCTTAAGTCCTAAGGTCAGAGGCTGCTTGTGACAATGGTCAAAGATGAGGAGATAAATTTGACAAGACTTGAAAGCCTATTGGATAATTGGGGGTTACAGGAGCAGGGCAAGTCAGAGATGACTCCAAGATGGCAGACCTTGGTGACTGGAAGCGTGATGATGCCCTCCACAGCAAGGAGGAATTTTGGAAGAGAGATAGCTCTGGGGGTAAGTGTGATATGTTTCATTAGAAATGAATTAGATGGAGAATTTGAGATGTCTCTACGTTCCAGCCGCATTAGCCAGCGCTTCATCTCCTGTCTCCGCTACGTTGACCTGGCTGTGCATCATGTGTAGTGTGTCGCCCCTCCTCACCCTGCCTCTTAATTTGCCTGGCTTCCTTCAGAATTCATCTTTTGCTTACCTGGTCCTCACAGCTGCTGGCACCTTCCCCTCCACTGTCAGCCTCCATCTGCTTTGGAGAAAGGCTATGTCTATAGTGCCTTCTCTCCCCACTTACAATGTGAGTTCCTCAAGGGTGAGGACCTCCTTTCATATCTTCAGTGTTTATCACAGTGCCCAGAACATGATTAGAAAAATACCAATGTTAAGAACATGGTCCATTTTCTCAGGGAGAAGTCTGGGGTCATTGAAAGATGCTTAATAATAATAGTGATGATGGCATAGCTAACTTTGATATATAGTGCTTTAAGGTTTACAGAGTGCTTTACAAATATCTCATTGAATCTTCAATGGGAGGGAGAGGCTATTTTTAGCCTCCATTTTACAGATGAGAAAATTCAGACAGACAAGGGTAAGTGACTTGTCTAGAGTCACAAGGCTACCATGTAATAGATACTACCTTGGAACCCAGACCTTCTGACCGCAGGCCCATCCTTTCTCCGTCTGCCCACATCATTCAAGCCTCTTCTCCTCTCCGGGTGCCTTCTAGCCTTTAATGGAGAATCTCATGATCCAGTCATTTGGGTCTCCATTCTCTTACTCCAAATCCACTGTTCTGCCCACCAGACCACACTGCCTTCTAGAAACCGTGCAACCCTTCTTTGTGGTTTTGAGCTTTGTTTTTCCATAAAATTCCAGACTTATTTTCTGCCAGTAAGTGTGCTTGTTTCTGGAAGAGTTCGAGCAGACCCAGGGAAGCCCACGGTGGCCGAGCTGCGGAGGCCGGACCAGCTGCCTGGGCTTCATTGCTCATATGAAATTGGCGCAGATTAGAAATTCTAAATCAATCAGTGTTCTCTGCCCAACTCTAATTAACACTTAGACATTATTAGTCACCAGCCTTGAATTTTGATGGGGGATGACCTCAGGTATTCTAAATGTAAATAAAATTAGATTTAGATGACTTTTAATTACCTGAGGGGCAACAAGTAATTACAATATCAAGTAATAAACTTAATTTCTTAAAATAAAATAAAATGGGAGGGGGTTGCTGCTGCTCCCTTCGCCCCAGCTGTGTCCTTAACCATTTCTCCATGGCACCCAGGGCTCGCTTTTCTTACCTGGATTAGATCGATTAATCTGCTAGCGTTGACAAACTATGTACTTTGTGCCAAGTACTGTGCCAGGGACCTGGGGGAGAGATAGAAAAGTGAAACAGACTCTGCTTAAGAAGATGTCATTTTTCCTGGGGCAGTGAGTGGAGGATGGGGGGAAGTTGGGGAAAGTTGGCCAAACATTCCAGGGGACCAGAAACACCCCCTCCCCCCACTGCCAACACACACTTTCTACACCTCAAGAGTAAACTACTTCTCTCCTCTACGGGGAGAACTCAGAAAATGTCAGATGTTTTGCTCATTCTGATGAACGTCTTTTCCATCATTCTTATTATTTGTGTTATGGGGTGGATCTCTGCAAGGAGATGGGAGAAGAGATACAATGGGAAATATGTGATCTTAGGTGATGCCGAAAAAATATAGCAAGGATTTTTTTTAAAGGAAAGGCTTCTTACAGGAGGTAGCATTTTAGCTGGGCCTTGAAGACAAGTGGGAGAGCATTCCAGGCCTGAGGACCCTGTTTTTAAACCGTGTTTGCAGCAGGACGTAACAAAGCAATGCACTGCAGTCAAGAAGCTCTCAGTTCAAGCCCTGTCCCAGAAAGGATTAGTGGTTGTGTGACCCTGGCCAGGTCCCTCTGCATCCCTTGGCTTCGATTTCCTCTTCTGTAAAATGCTGGTGGTGAACTTCCCAGCCTCTGAGCTCCCCACCAGATCTAAATTTCACAAAGCTGTGTATTTTTATTCTGGACGGTGAAGGCCTAATGATTGCTGGGCCACAGGAATGCTCCTCAGGTCCAATGGCTTGGGCCCACTTGTCTGGGAAAGGGAATCTCCAAATGAGGAGATTAAGGAAGTTTCTAAACTCTTTCTCTCCCTCCCCCCATGTGTACATCATAAAATAAGAAACAAATTAGGTCTGAGAAATATGGTTAAAAGTCTATTTATCAGCCCGCGTTAATAAAAAAGGAAAACCAATTACAGCGCTTAACTGGGTCTGTCGCAAGGAGCCTGGTTTCAAAATGTTCTTGTGGATATTTCGCCTTCTCTTTCCCACGTTGAGAGTTCTCTTCCTCTGGTACTCCTCGTTTATCTTGGCATCCATGTCAGTTTTCTCTAAATGATTATACCCTTTCTTCTCTGGTGCACTCTCTCTTGATCCCGGTTGTACTTTATCATTTGGGGAGGGCTCCATGGGCTTTGTCCCTTCTGTCCCTATCTCCATAATCCCACCATTCCTCCTCTCCTTCTCCATTTCGGTTTTAATGGATTATCCCTTTTGGTCATCAAGATATTCACCTCTGTTTATTCCCAGCCCTTCCCTTCATCTGCTTAGCAAACCATTTCTATTCCAGTCGTATTTGCTAATTAAATTCATAGCGGTTGGCTCTAGGTGTGAGACTGCAGGGTCCGTCCACCAGACTGAGAAGGCCTGAGTTTGGCAGCTTGAGTCAGCCCCTGCCCCCTACCACTGCCTGTGAGCTCTGCACCCAGAGTCAGACACATCTAGGTAAAGCTCCATTTACAGCTCTCCGTGTGTCAGCCTGATGAGTTGGAAGGGGGTAATGGGCTCACTCTTCCCCTCTTTGTTTAAGCGATTTGTCTTTAGCTTCTTCCTGCCATCTCAATTGTATTACCAGTTTATTAGGATCTTCACTCACCTCGTCTTTGAAGTAACTTGGGAGTGACTGAGTAGGAGGGTTAATCATCCCCTTCCCCACTGGACAGGTGCGGAGCAGTGGGTTTTTAATAGCATTTTAGCTGAAGCCTGAGCCTTCAAGCAGACTCAGAATCAGGTGTTGGCCCTCTAGGCAGCGGCTTGGCTTTCAGTTCTTTTGAGGTGTTGATCCTAAGCTAGGCACTTTCAAAGAAGTGTCAGAGGGTGAAAAGTTTAGAGATCAGCTGAGCCAACATTTCCAAATTGCAGATGTGGAAACTGAGGCCTCCAGGTCATTCAGACTCCAAACTTAGTTCTCATTCTCTTACACCAAGTGAACTCTACAGACTTGGTCATTCATGTCCCTCAGGGAAGTCAAGACTCTTCCTTTGACTAGCTTCAGAATGACGACAGAGGGCGGTGTTGTAGTGGGGTTCAAATCTCACCTCTGTTGTTTGCCAACTGGGTGAATCATTTCTTCAAGACACAGTTTCTTCATCTGTGAAATGGGGATATTACCCCTTCAGAGTACAGGAGTGCAAAGCACTTTATGAACTAAAAGGTGCGATCCAGGTGGTTGACGATGGTTGTCAGGGTAAGACGCTTCATAGATCACAGATCTGGGAATGATCAGGGAGGTTAAGGGCCTTGTCTGAGGTCACAGGTAGTGAGTGCCAGAGGTATGATTTGAACCATATTCTGTGATTCTGAGTCAGGAGTTCTTTAATGTCTACGTTTCCCCATCATTGTGATTGAAGCCTTTCTTGAGGCCCTACTGCTGCCTGCAGTTACTCGTATTTTCTTCATACTTGTTACTTTCAAGCAGTGTTAGTCCATTTGACTTATTATTTGTTACAATTATTTAGGCAATTAAAATTGAGGAGATAATTATATGTGTTAGACGGGCTTTCAGGCCATTGATATACAAAGCTTTTGATTTTATTACTGTTTAAGCTAATGTGTGTGTGTGTGGTTGAGGACAGGAGAGGGAGATATAGTGAGAAAGAAACCCGTCTTTCAGGATATTTCCATGACTTAGCAGGGTGGGAAGGGCACCATCTTGGTTATCTGGTCCCTGAACTCTTACTGTATCACATTTTAGCCTTAACACATTAAATCTTGGAGAAGCTGCATTAAAATGGAACTGGAGTCAGTAAGACTTGAATTCAAATCTGGCCTCAGACACTAGCTGTGTGACCCTGGGAAAGTCACTTGACCTGTTTGCCTCAGTTTCCTCAACTCTCAAATGGGGATAATAATAGCATCTCTCATGTGGGGTTGTTATGAGGATCAAATTAAGTAATGAGGTAAAGCACGGCACATAGTAGGCACTATATAAAAATGTTAGCTCTTATGATGATGATGAATATACAGATGAGAAGTCCCTGTTTAGAGAAAGGAAGACTTCATCCTATTATCACTCAGTCAATGAAACATGTATGAATCCCCTGCTAAATGCCAGACACTGTGCTCAGCTACAGTTCCAGGCAATGATTTGGCTATTTGCCTAGTCAGAGGGACAAGGAAACTTTCTCAATGACCACGTTGGTCAGTAATATGTAAAGCAATAGATCTCTACTATGGTGGATTTTTACTCTCATTGGAGGGCGAGGAAGGGCTCCCAGCTTGACATAAGGGGCCTAGGATTCAGGGCAAGGGGTGTGTGGGGCAATAACAGAGCTGTACCTATGACAGCCATGTCCAGTTGCTTTGTAAACCCCGAACAGTTGTTTCATCATCCTTTGGAAAAGAAGGGGTGTTGGCTGGTGCCCTCAGACTAATCACCTGAAATTGGGGCCTGGATCCACTGCCTTAAAGTCTTGGCTACCAATCTGCCCCTGCAGCATCCCCATGCCCTCCAGTGGGTATATCCTGCCAGTTGTTTCAGGTTATGCCCTGAGTTGACTTCAAGCTAGCCAGGCTATGAAACAGCCCTAGTTTGAATGGCTTTAGATACAAAATTGAGTGTAAGTCCTTTGAAGGCAGCATGTTTCCTTTTTATCTTTCTATCTCCAGTTCATAGCACAGGGCACATAGTAGGTGCTTAAATAAATGTTTGTTGGTTGATTGATGGCTCTCACTAATGCTTTGGGGTATGTTGGTTCGGACCCAGTTGTAGCCCCCCGGCCTGCCCAAACCAGGCACATAGTAGTTGCTTAATAAATGCTTGTTGCTTGGTAGTTCACTTTAATGCTTTAGGGCGTGTAGATTTGGACCCAGCTGTAGTCCCAAAGATCTGCCCAAACCGGGGGTCATCTCAGGAGGCTCTCCGAGGTTCACCTTGGCCTCTCCCTGAGAACGTACACGGTCTTAATGGATAGGTCATTTCCAGATACTTTGCTCTTCTGTGGAAGGATCCTGGACACCTGGGACTAAACTTTAAGGTACCTTTGAGTCCTTCCTTGGACTCAATCAATCTACAAGCATTTACAAAGTTTATGTTATATGCTGGGTGCTGTCCGGGTTACTGGTCATAAAAATACAAAGAATGAAATAGACCTGCCCTCAGGGAACTCACATGCGATTGGTGGTGTAAGTAAATGAGAGCATCAGCGTTCTTCATGGAAGTGAAGGATTCCATGATCCTGAGGTGAGGAGGGAGCTCATTCCAAGCATGGGAAGCAGCCAGTGCAAAAACACTGAGATAGGAGATAGGAATGCCATTTGCAAGGAGCAGAGGATAGTCTGGCTGGATCAGGGAGGTCTGGAGGGGCAGTAGTGTCTCAGACTAGAATTGTAATTTGAGGCCAAGTTGTGAAGGGTGTTAAAAGTCAAACCAAGGTTTCTGTATTTGATCCTAGCAGTTACCCAGGGTCACTGGAAGTTATTGTCGTGGGGAATGACATGGACAGACCCAAAGTGCTGGCTCGGGGCATAGAGGAGTCAGATGTGAGAGGTGTTGGGTGTGGGGCATAAGGGATAAATCAGGAGGAATTCAGGGTAACATGGAGGTTACAAGCCAGGTGAGCAAATGGCAATAAACAAGCTATAGAATTAAGAGGGGCTGAGAAAAGCTTCCAGTAAAAGAAGGGATTTTAGTTGGGACTCCCAGGAAGTCAGGGAGCTCAGGAGGTGGAGTGTAGGAGGGAGGGCATTACAGGCATGGAGACAGCCAGAGAATGCCCAGAACTGAGAGATGGAAGGGCTTGTTCATGGGACAGCCAGGAGACCTGGGTCACTGGATGGAAGAGTGTGTGTTAGGGATCGAGGTGAAAAAAGACTGGAGAGGGGGAGGGGGCAGGTTATGAAGAGCTTTGAATGCCAAACAGAGGGATTTATATTGGATCTTAGAAACCTTAAGGAGCCACATGGCCCATAGGTGATATTACTATCCCCATTTTACAGATGAGAAACCTGAGGATTAGATATGTCAAGTGAGTTGCCTGGGGTTACACAGCTAGCAAATCTCAGAAGATACTAAGTACATAACTGTGCAGACACTCAGGAGTGTGCTAGAGCAGGCACCTCTAACTGACTACAAATCTAGAGCACTAGCCATTGAGCTACACTGCCCCCTGAATTGTTATAAGTGAGATATTCTCCCTTTATGCCAGAGGGCAACCTATGAGGATTCAGATCTGGAGGTCAGTGTAGCAAATGCTGACTTGGTTCTGTTTATGGCACCTGGCCTTTTCGGGTTGGTCTTGGTGCTTCCTGCTGCCCTGGCATTTGCATTTGGGGCAACAGTTGGGAGGCCCTGCCCCCGATGTCCCCAGCCTTGACTTTGTTCTGTCCTGAAGGTAACTGTTTATTGCAGCAGCATTTAAATCCCCCGATTAATGGGAGCAATTAAACAATAGCTTCATTTCCAGCAAATTAACAGCCCTACAAGGTAATTGCGACATAAATGAAGATAAATTTGTTTTAATACAATGAGATAAAAAAGAATACAGACAAGAGTGGAATCTCAGATGAAAAATCCCAACTTTATTATTTCTGAGACACTGAGAATCTTCCCCAGAGTGAGTGGGAGCCCAGGCAGGTCTGTCTGTCTGTCTGTGTCTCCTTCTCCTCCCCCCTCCTTCTTTGCCCCTCCCCACTTTAGGCAGTCTCCTACAGCGACAGCTACTAACTTACATGAACGCTCAGAGGGGAATAACCTGCTTCCTCAGACTTTCCTCCTCCAGCCAGGCTGGCAGTCCGGGGATCCACAGAGCCTGATGGAGCCGGTCTCTGCTCTGCTGCTCCCATGCTTCCCTGGGGAGCTGGCGTGCCGCCAAGGCCATGGGAATGGAGCCTTGCAGCGTCCTGAGCATTTACCAAGGGCTAATGAGCAACCTCGGGCTGTCGGGATTAGGCGCTCACCTGGAAAGGTTGAGGATGGAGGACTGGGGTGGGGGGTGTCTGTGTGTGCATGTTCTGCACCCGAGTGTTTTCCTGAGCTCAGGTAGAGAAGTCACGGATGGGTGCGACCTGTACCGCTGAACAGAATTCCCATTATCACCGAGGTCACAGACCTCTCAAAGGATAAGCCTTTTCAAGGCTATAGTTTCTGAGCTGGCATGAAGGTTTGGCTCTGTGAGCACTCAGTAAAAATTTATCAAGCAGTTACTGAAGTAGCACGGTAGTGCCACGCACTGTGCAAAGTACCACAGATACAAAGAGAGGCAAAAGACAGTCCCTGACCTCAAGGAGCTCACAATCTAACAGGGAAGACGACAAGCAAAAAAAAAATGTATACAAAACAAACTATTGCCAGAATAAATAGGAAATAGTTGAGAGGAAAGGCACTGGAATTCAAAGGGGTCAAGGAGGGCTTCCTGGAGAAGGCAGGATTTGAATTACTGTTTAAAGGAAGGAGTGGGGGACAGTTGTTAGACTGGCAGAGGGAGAGCATTCCAGGCCTGAGAACATTGAGGGAGAAGAGCCAGAGTTGAGAGACAGAGGGTCTTGGTGGTGGAACATCCAGGAGGCTAGTCGCTGGATTGAAATGGAAACCAAGGAGCTGAATCCTGTGAATGGCAAAGCACAAAGCAAGTTACTGATTAGATGGGACAGTGAGGGCAAAGAGCCCCTTGGCCACATCATCCTAAGTGAATCTCGGTGTCAGTGAGGACTCTCACATTGACTCTTTACACACAGTCCTGGCTCGATCATCTCTGGGCAGCCCTCTGAGGAGTCCAGGGCTTGTGTCTGATGGCTGCAGTGCAGAGGCGGATCCAGGGCCAGGGGCCTGATTTCAGAGCACCTTGGAGAAGCCCTATCCACTTCCTGGGCCATAGTTTGCTCATCTATAAAACAGGGAGTAAACTCAATGAACTCTAGAGGTCCCTTGAAGCTGTGAATCTATACTCTCCTCCTAATCTCTGAGCCTCTGAACCACCCTTAGGATGGAGCTACTGGACTTTGGCCAATTAGGAGGCATGTCAAAAGAGAGAGTTGTGAGAGATGGCAGTTAAGATCACAGTTTAGTATAAACTATAGTCTGCGGTGCGTACCCACTACACAGTGGGTAGGTTGCTGGGCCTGGTGTCAAGAAGACTAGTCTTTGTGAGTTCAAATCCAGTGGCCTCAGATACTAGCTGCGTGTGACCCTGGGGAAGTCATTTCACCCTGTTTGCCTCAGTTTCCTCATCTGTGAAATAGGCTCGAGAAAAAGTGGCAAACCTCTCCAGTATCTTTGCTGAGAAAACCCCCTATTGGGTCATGAAGAGTCAGACATGACTGAAAATGACTGAACAGTAGCAGCATTGAACTATAACCCTGCAAGTTCGGGGTCTCAGCTTCCACATATTTAAAATGAGAGGGCTGCACCAACTTGTCTCCCAGGTTCCTTCTAGCTCTTGATCCATAATCAGGTGAGCCCGACATGTCCTTGTAACTTAGCTACTAAATTGTAGTCAGGCCGAGGGTCTCAGTTTCCACATATGTAAAATAAAGGTGATCATTGTTACCATGCCCGTTATGAGTCAGAACACCTGGGTTCCAATCCCATCTCGGTTCCTCATTTCCTTTATGATGCTGAGCAAGTTGCTTCATCTCTGGGTCTCATTTCCTCGTCTGTAAAGTGACAAGGTTGGGTAAAGGACTTCTTCAGTCCGTTCCAGCTCCAAACCTGTGTCCCTGTGTAGGTCAAGTGACTTGCCCAAGGTCTTATAGCTAGTAAAAAAAAAAAAGAGTCCAGACATGAATCCAGGGCTTCTGAATTCCCAAGTCGCTGGTCTTTATGTTCCCACTGCACTAAGAGGGCCTCAGTCAGAGCCTGATTGCAGAAGTCAATGTAAAGGCTTAATGAGATTCCACTGCAGAGGGGATGGAGACTTTGAAGGCTTATTGATCCAGTCTTCTCATTTTATAGCTTTGATGAGGACCCAAATCCAGTTTTAACTTAGTAGTAAGTTATAAGATGAGGAAGTGGAACTCGAGAGAGGTAAATGACTTCCCCAAGGTCTCACAGGTGGCAAAACCCAATTGGAAGCCAAGTTCTTGGCCTGAATTCACTGCCCCATGGTTTGCTGTGCCTCTGGTTTGGGGGCCCAGGCATTGAGAAGTCAGAGCAAGGCCAGGTGAGACCTTTGCCTTTTTAACGTTTCTCCATTTGTACCAGGAGACAGCATGGAGTAGTAGATAGAGAGCTGGCCTTGTGATGAGGAAAAGTTCCGCCTGAAATCTACACTGGCCCAATGAGCCTGTGAGACTCTGGGCCTTCTCAGAAGCCCAGGCAGGCTCTCAGGCTGTAAGCACAGAGCAGGTGCAGACCCACTTCCCTCTCAAGGTCTCTCCTCCTCCCAAGTCCACTTTGCCAGGAAATCCCAGGTTAGCTTAGCTCCCCTTGTCATTATTCCTGGATCTGCATATCCCGCTTCTCTCCTCACAGGTGACCGTTACCATTCAGTGGAGTGTGGCAGCCTGGGATATGATGCAGCCAGCTGATCTTGTGTCTGCCTCCAGAGGTGGCCAACCTCAGCATCCCTGTCTTTTTGTCTGTGCCTCCATAGGCTCTGCTCACACATGTTAAGGCTCAAGTTGGATGGGTCTGGTTTCTGTCCATGGTGCTGAATCGTTCCCTGATAGAATACTAAGGACAAACTGGTAGCGGAAGAGGAGAGAGCTGATTTTCAAACCCTAGGCTCATAGGTCTGGAATTGGAAAAGATCTCACTTTTACAGATGGGGAGACTGATGCTCGGAGAGATCGCATGACTTCCTGCCTAGGTTGTAAATTGCAGAACCAGGACTCAAGTCCGGTTCTCTCTCTAAATCCTGGGCTCTTTTCATTGAGGCTCAATGCCCTGGAGTCTTGTGCTGGGGGTACTGCCCCCTTCTCAGTCCCTCTCCCATATCACATTACCTTGGCCTTATTTTGTCCCTTCGGTGGAATGTTAGCCTCTTGAGGGAAGACACTGTGTGTTCGTCTTCCTAGTCCTGGCTGGCCCTTAGCACAGTGCTTGGCATGAAGTAGGCATTTAATAAGTATTTATTCGTAGCATCCTATGCTTAGAGCTGGAAGAGATCAGAGGCTCATACATCTAGATCTGGAAGGGACCTTGGTGCCCATCTACTTCATTACACTTATTTTACAGAAGAGGAAACCAGGGCCCAGAAATATGCTGTGGACTGGCCAAGGTCACACAGGTGGTAGTATCAGAGGTGACATTTGAACCCAGGTCCTCTGACTCTGGCCCCAGACTCTCTCTCCTCTTTACCACACGAGTACTAGAGAGATCATCTCTGCTATCACTTTATTTTACAGATGAGGAAATTTGAGTTCTTAGGGAGGGAGAGTAATTTGTCCAAAGTTGCAGAGGTAGTAGGTGACGAGCCAGGCTTCAAACCTAGGCCGCTCGCCTCGGCATTCAGGGCCCTTACCACCGCTGGATTGAACTGAGTTAGCAAAGGGGCCTTGGGAAAGGGAGAAGAAGGAAGAGGACTGAGGTCGGGGGCTGCCTGCCCCCTCGTTCTTTCCTCACCACCAGTAATTATGATGTGTTTCGTTCTGCTACGCTTGGTTCTCCTTGAGGATCTGCAGAACGTGTCACAATTCCCTGACACTCAGTAGGCCCCCAGGTGCTTGGTGACCGAATGACTCCCTTCGGCTGCTGAGCTTCTGCTTGATTGGGCTCCATTCGCTCCTGGAGGAAAGGGCCTCTTTTGTCTTTGTAGGCCTGGTGCCCAGAGCAGTGGCTGGAAAGTAAGAGATGCTTCATAAATGTTTCTTGATTTGAATTGAGCTGCATACCAAACAAGGTCAACAAGCATTATTTAAGCAAAACGTGAGCAGAAAGGCCCTGCCCTCAAGGAGCTGACGCTTTAATGAAGGAAAGGAGTACATAAAAGAATGTGCCAAGCCTGGGGACTTGAAGGAGCCTGGTGCCAAGGTTGTGGCAGAGAAGGGCCTGATTGAGCCAGGACTTAGTGTTGAAGAGTAAAAGGCCATTGGGGAGGAGCCATCTCCCTTGAATATTCAGATCGTTGTCTCTCCTTTACATACAAATTTAATCCAGTAGAAGAGGTCAGAGCTGAGGATGAAATGAGGGGTAGGTTTTTGACAGAATTTGCAGTTTTTCCTCCATTAATGGAGAAGAGATGAACACTTGGAGTAGTGGGGAATGGAGGACCCATCCTTGCCAAAAACTAACCCCCAAAGTTGAAGAGAGTTACCAGCCCTCAATCAACAAACATTTCTTAAGTGCACGCTAGGTGCCTGGCACTGTACTAATAAGGGCTGGGTTACAAAGAATGGGAAAAACCAAACAAACCCAGCCCTATCCTCAGAGAGCTCCCGCTCTATCTGGGAAGGTAGCATGCAAATGACTGGATATGTACCCAATACATACAGAGTATGTAGATGATGTCAAAGGGGAGACACCAGCAGATAGAGGAGGGAGAAAAGGCAGAAGGTGAATCTTTTTTTCTTTTTTTTTATTTATTTTTAAATTTATTTTTGACATGTTTGGTTTTCAGCATTGATTTTCACCGGCGTTTGAATTACAAATTTTCTCCCCATTTCCTTGCCCCCCCCCACTCCAAGATGGCGTACA
>CM053627.1:3312516-3378198 GCA_028646595.1 Phalanger gymnotis | reverse complement strand
TGGGCTGTAGCCCTGCTTCCCTCTGCCACTTTGTGGGTTCTGCAGCTCTAGAATTGGTTCAGAGCCATTGTTTTACAGGTTTTTGGAGGGACTTGGTGGGGAGCTCACGCCAGTCACTGCTTCCCAGCCGCCATCTTCCAGAAGGTGAATCTTAAAGAAAGCCAGGGAAGCTGGGAGGCAGAGGAGAAGAAGGAGAGCATTTGGGGCATGAAGGATAGCCAAGGGAAGACACGTATGGAGCTAGGGGATGGAATGCCATGTGGAAGACATGGCAAGTGAGTTGGACAGTGGAGAAGGGATTCATTTCCCTCTTCTTATATTTCATATATAAGAAACCTGGAAAGGGAGGAGGGGGTAGAGATCTAAAGACATTTAAATGCCAGACAGCTTTCCGTTGGATCCTGGATGTCATGGGATGGGGGGTGGGGGAAGTGGAGTTTATTGAGGAGGACCTGGGTTTCAATTTTCAAGTGGTTCTGCTGCTTTCTCTCATGTGATATTGGGGTTGGATTAAGCCACCTTCTAGCCCTAGAGCTATGATCTTTGAGATCACAGATTTTCTTTCGCTCACCTGTATGCACATTAGAGCATTTTGGGACACAGAGCTGTGATTTCTTGGGTAGAGGGGACTCCCAGTGAGGAAAGGCCCTCTATGAATGCAGATCAGCACCTAATCTACTCCTTATACCCTGAAAAGATTTCTGGGACAGAGATGATGACTTGGCTAGGGTAACATAACTTGTCTAGGAAAGACTTGAACTCCTCACTCACATATTGACAACATTTCTCTTAATAACACTAATTCCCATTTACAACAATAGCTCTTTAAAGTTTTTAAAGCCATTTCCTCATTTCCAAGTGTCATTATAGATGAAGACGTTGTGATGCTCTCAGAGATTAAGTGGCTTCTCTACACTCCCTCACCCAGTAGCTGATGCAGGATTAGGGCCTCAGTCACCTGAATTTGGGTCTGATGCTCTTTCTGCTCTTCCACATTGCCTCTCACCAACGGAAGGACTGTTACGTTTGGAAATATAAAAGGAATTACGGGCACAATTTGCCTTTGATACGTTAGTTTGAAGTTCCAGAGATAGCAGTAAAATATACGCACACTGAGAAGTGTCGGTGATGGCTGTTTTTCCTAAATATGGCTTCAAACCCAATAAATAAGGATATACTGTCCTTTCAAAGGAACGTTCTGACAGAGTTATTAGGCCGAAAATGGACTCTTTTGGAGAGCGTCGTTCGGGCTCTTGTTTAAAATCAAATGCTGCTGTTAATGTTTCCTTTTTGACAAACATTTTAATTTTATGGCCCATTCTTGTTAATGCTTTGCTCATAACATGTGTAATTGCCAAATAAATTTCCTTTTATTGAACAGTTATTTATTATAAACATAGGACATTATTTTATTTCCATGGCAATAAAGAAAGAGGCTATTGTAGATCAGGAGGAAGCCATAGATGGTACCTTATATGGAGCTCCACAAAGCCTTTGTCCACGTGTCCCCCTGGTGGGCGCAACGGGAAAGGTTGGCACCATATTGGTAGTGAGGTGGCTTTATGGGGTGGGGGGGGGGGAGAGGGAATGGGACTTACTTTCATATCACAGCTTCGCCATTTGTGTGACCTCGAGTAAGTCACTTAACCTCCGTGGGCCTCAGTTTCCCTCTCTGTCAAATGAGGGGTTGGGTTAAATCTGTGATCCCATGATTGGCTTGAATAATGTACTCAATCTAAGACATTTCATTTGTTTCTTCAAGGATTTAAAATTTTGTCAGCATTAATACTCCCGACCACGCAGGCAGATGCTCTTCTGTAACTCAGTGGATCCGTCTCGCAGGAGCTGCAGCAGCCAAACCCTTCTCCACTCTCGGCCAGCCTCGCTTCCAGACAAGTTGTAGGGCCTGGGACTGAAACTGTCTGGACATGACTGTTTTCTACCTTGGTCAGACCTGATAGAGTTTGTGGCCCACTGGCCTTGGGTCACCTTTTACCCACAATGAGCTACCAGGGGAGGGCTTCTCTGGAGAATCATGCAATGAGATAAAGAACTGGAACAAATTAAAAGGCTTGCGCTTGGGCTTAAAAAGTCAGCGGAAGGAAAAAATATGTGCAAATAAAGAAGTGACCATCAGACTGAAGAGGCTTCTTTTCTGTGTGTCTCCAGAGATCAGAAGTTGGGTAAATGGGCAGGAGTTCCAAGGAAAGAGATTTGGGCTCGTGTTAAAAAGAGTTTTCTCGTTATCGGGGGTGGGCAGAAATAGAGTAGCTGCCTTCTCTCATGGTGACCTCACTGTCAGCAGAAGTATCGAATGGAGACTGAGGGACTGATGTGGAAGGATTCAAAATTCGATGGTGGTTTGGATGCAATGACTTTGAAGGACCTTTCTATGATCAAGGAGCCGCCATGAGCCGAGCGTTGAGTAGGTCAAAGAATCGGTACTGTTGAATAGAATAGTTAGATTAAAGGAGCAGTCATTTTTTTCTTTTTGGCTAGGCAGTCAGGGTTAAGTGACTTGCCCAAGGTCACCCAGCTACTAAGTGTCAAGTGTCTGAGGCCGGATTTGAACTCAAGTCCTCCTGACTCCAAGGCCAGTGCTTTATCTGCTGCACCATCTAGCTACCCTGCGCTGAGACTTGGAAGTTTCTACCAGTGTTGCAGGTTGAACCCCATCCTGTGGGGCTCTTTTCCATATTCTCCCATATGTTTGCCATCCAATGTGTCCTTCCTTTCTTCTGATATCTTGGGTGAGTTAGTTGCGAGTTGCCTCTTGCCCTCAAAGCACTTCCAGATTAATAGGAACCCCCAGAGCTTAGCTTCCACTGACATAGCCTTCTAGAACCCCACATCCCCTCCTGGCCAGGCATCAAAGTGCTTTTTAAAATTTAAATTAAAAACAAAAAAAGTCCCATAAACGAGTCAACACGCCATGGTTTCATGGTTTGGTTGTAATCAGAATGTAAGTTCTTAGAAAACCTATTCTTTTGAATGGGATTTTGCAATTTCCTTCATCATAAATCACAGACCTTAACGATCTTTTAGTTTGATTTAATTTCTTGTGTAAAATTTTAGAATTGTTTTTTGGAGAAGGAATAAAAGTCTCAGAAGTAAAGGAAATAAACAAAACCGTTTGCCATAAGCAGCCCAAAAGGGTAATAAATGCAGAGTATGAACCCGAAATCTCACTCTTCAGAAGAGTTCTAACTGAAATACTTCATTCCCAGGGGAGAAGGGGGAGAGGATAGGATATCAAATTAATGTAGAGAAATGCTGGAACCTGGAATTAACCTGGAAGCCTTTGCCTATCACCCCAATAGACCAACCTACTTACTGAAGCCTCTTTTGGTGATGGACTTTATAACTCCCTGATGCATTCTCATATCGTGGTGTGTGATGTAGTGGTCTGTGTTTGTTTCTTATCCCCTGCCAGACTTGCAAGTCCCATGAGGGCGAGGACAATGACTTAGGTGGGTTTTGTCGTATGGAAAACACACTGGCTTTGGAGTCAGAGGATCTCCGTTAAAATCCTGCCTCTGAGGGTGCCTGCAGGCAAGGTTTCTAACCTGTTTGGTCCTCAGTTTCCTCACCTGTAAAATGGAGTTAAACTGAGTCCCTTTCGAGATCAAATCTATGACCCTTAGCATCTAGACAGCACTCTGCACATCTGTTCATTTAATAAGCATTTGTTTTGTGCCTGCTGGGAACTAGACACGTAGACAAAAATGAAATGGCCCTGTATCAAGGAGCTTATATGCTGTAGGGGGAAGACAGTCTATCTAGAGATAAAGAAATGAAAGCTGTTTATAAAATAACTGGGTGCCTAGGACTTGGGGAGACACATGGGAGGTGCCATTTGCACCAAGCCTGATCTCATGGACGATGCAGGAAGGGGAGTCCTGTGCCTGAGCCTGGAGGCAGCGTAGAAAGGCCTTGAAGTACAGATGGGAGTTTCTATTTGATTCTTGGTCTAAAAAGGAGCACTTAGAGCTTCTTGGGCAGGGGACTCCCATGCTCATGGACTTATGCTAATTTAGGAAGACCCCTTGGGGAACTATGTGGAGGATGGAATAGACACAGAAGATCCTGCCAACAGCCAGGTTCATTAGGAAGCATCAGTTTGGGCGTCTGCCCAGGGAAGACAATATTTGTTGCTTGAACTTTGAAGAAAAGTGGCAGCTCATCTCAGAAGTCACCAGTTCCCAAACGTTTTATGTTGGAGAAGGCCATCTGCAAATTGTGTGGACATCATAGAGTAGTTTGGTTATGAATTGTGGTTCGGTTCCCAGGTTAGCCCACAAAACCATATGATAGCTCAAACATCCTATGCTTAACGAGAAACAACGGACCACAGTGGTGTTGTTAAATAAAAGAGATGAGCAATAAACTAGAAAAACCAAAGGGTTTTCAACACTTTTCTCTTGAATTCTGGAGCAGGACTCCCAAGTGCTGAATCCTTAATTAGAAGCTAAGAGGTAAGAGGCCGGTACTCTGCAGGGAGAGTCCGTGCTCTTCCTGGAGCGCTTTTGAGATTAATAATGGCTCCCTCATTTATTTCATACCTTTGAGCTCTTCTTTCCCTCTGTACCCTCTCCAGTGCTGGCCTTGAAGATTAGTGCTGTTTTGCAGGGGTCATAAATAGAATAGAAAAAAAGGGTAAAAAGAATAGAGATTTTCCTAACTTAGAAAAAATGGAAAGACAGAGGATAAGGACCAGAAGTCCACAGAGGAAGAGAGATTGCAGTAGGTGGAATTCACTTAGATGTCTAGGGGCAAAGACCGGAAGGGAATGGGACGGAGGGAGGGCAAGCTGGCGGGGACAGTTCTAAGTGGTGTCCACCAGGTGGTGCCGTGAACCCAAGATAGCTTGGCATGGAGTTTGGAGACTGAGCCACTCGCCATTCTTATATGCAACAGGATGGGAACTTCGAAGAGAGCCAGTGTTTTGTCTTTGACAAACCCACCCAGTGATTACATTGTAAGTTTGATATTCAGATGTTCCCGTTTGCCCCATTTCATTCTTTTTTTTTTTTTTGAGGGGGAAGGCAGGGCAATTGAGGTTAAGTGACTTGCCCAAGATCACACAGCTAATGTCTGAGGCCAGATTCGAACTCAGGTCCTCCTGACTCCAGGGCCGGTGTTGTACTCATTGCGCCACCTAGCTGCCCCTACCCCATTTCATTCTAAGCGTGTCCCTTGTGATTTCTGGCAATTTTCCTCAACTGACAGACATTGATTCAATCCTACTAAGCACCCATTGTATGGAATACAGTGTGCTATCAACCATGAGGCAGTCGATGAAGTAGCCTTTATCAGACACCTGCTACAGGAAAGGTAGTGCCTCCCAGGAAGACCCGAATCCAAGTCTGCCTTGAGTGACCCTCGGGAAGCTACTTCACTTCTCAGAGACTTAAGAAAGTCTCTAAAAGTTGCAGAGGAGGTGCTGACGTACGTTGGTAGAAGGAGTTTCCCCAGTGGGAGTTCTCTATGTCAGTAAAATTACACTTCCCTATTTTCCAGGCACTGCTGTGCACTAAGAACACAACAGTTTCTGCCTCCAAGTAGCTTACGTTCTATTGGGGACAGCCGTAACCCTTCCCTTTCTGTGGCTAGGTTCTCAGAATGAGTCATTGACCTCCTAGCATCTGATATGACTCCCAAGCCGAGTGCCTCTTCCCAGTTTAGGAGTCAAGAAGTCTTCTGGAAAGAACACAGGATTTGAAGGAAGAAGGCCAAGATTTGAATCTCAACTTTCTGCCTGACTACATCTGGAACCTTTGTGAAATAGCAGTGTGTTCAATCAGGGCTCCTTAAGTTTTTCCATTTGCGACCCTTCAGCACCCCTATTGCGACCCGCGGTTTAGGAAGTGCCGTCTAGATCACCCTTTGGATGGTCTGACTCCTACAGTCTTGGTTCCCGTCCAAGATTGTGGAATTGCATACATCTTCACAGAGAGCAATAATGAGAAACGTTCCATTCCTTTAAGGAGCTTTAGTCTTCCTCACGCTTTTCTATGGTCATCAAAGGAGACGCCCGTCAGAGGGACAATGACCAAACAAGTTGTGCCATATGAATGGAATGGAGCGTTACTGTGCCAAAAACAAAATGGCCCTTGACGTATTATAAAAAGACACCTATGAGGATATGGGTGAGAAGGTGACCCACAATAGATCCTGGAGAGGGAATCCACATTTAAGGGGTGGGATGTAAGAAGAGCTGGACAAGGAGATTGGCCCACAGCAGACACTGGAGAGGGGATCCCTGTTTAAGAGATGCAAGGAGGTGTTGGAAAAGGAGATTGAGAAGTAATTGATAGACTAAGAGTGGATAATTCCATAGGAAAAAGTGTCATGGAATATGAAAGGCAGAAGAAAGAAGTCACCAACAGCTCTGACTGAGCGAAAGCTGTAAGGAAGCAGATTTAGGCAAAGAAACAATATCCCAACAGTTGAAGCCTTGCAGAAGGAGAATGGGCTGCCTGGAGTGACTGGGGTGTCCTCCCTGCCTGGAGATCTTCAAGCGTGGTTGGATAACTCCTTCTTGGGAATGGTGTTCTTACTCTATGCTGTTGGACTGGATGGTCTCTGACCAGCTGTAACCTTGGGATCCTGGGATTTCCGTCCATTCACTGACAGGACTTTGGGACTGAATAGGATTTTAAAGGTCACATAATCAGAGAATGAGTAGGAAGGGACATCATCAGTCATCTATCTAATCAGACTCTCCAACCTTCTGTAGATGAGGAGCACAAGGCCCAGAGAGGGTAATGACTTGTCTAAGGCGACACGGCTAATAAGCAGCTGATTTGATCTAAGTCCTGACCCCCCTCAACCATGCTGCCTCTACCCTGGTGTCAGTTGGCATGCTCCCCATTAGAACGTGGCAGGAGGGCACGGGCTTCCTCCACCCTGACGCTTCTGAAGATGGACCTCATTACCAGCTCAGCCTCCTCTGTGCCTCTCTAGAAAGAAAGCTTTCTTCTGTGAAGTCCTTCACTAGTGACCTCTGCTCCCATTGCCCCTCCAGGAGCTCGCAGGTGCCAGGGAGGGAAGCTGGCGTGTCACGCACTTCACCATATTCCAGCTGGGTCTCTAAATCAGTGGGAGGCAAGACAAAGCTGGCTGTTGCTTGATGAACTCCTCTGCAGGATGGATTTCTTAATCAGGACCTCATCAAATGGGAATGGAAGAGGAGATTGTCAGAGTAAAAGCAGATACAGAGGCTTCTTTCTGAATTGACGCAAGTAATAACTGGACCAAGCCAACACTTAGCCTCCAAAAGATACCTGATGACAACCATTCGCTTTAGTGTTCTGCACTCAGACATCCAGCAAACTCCTTTTTGTATCATAGGGTCATGAGGGGGTGTGACTCCCTGATCAAGGGGTTCTGGGGCCTCTGTATGCCTTTACTCTCTAGTCTCATTATTTTGCGAGTTATTGAAGGGAATCTGTGTGGGGAGGCTAATGGCAGCTCCGGTCATCTCCTTGTAGGTAAGAAAGACAATCAGACTCCTTCGATGTGAATGACCTTTGTGACCACGAAGAATCTTTCCCAAGGCTTTGTTTTCAGTGAGCAGCTAAGTCTTTAAACTTTAATTAAGTGTCTGGCAGGTAGATTGTGACTTTCCAAACAGATGCAAGCACAAGGATCTACACCTAGTTGTTGGCATTTGATTCTTTGGGACCATATCACTGAGTGTCCTCCACATTCCCGATTGTATCTTTGGTCGTCTCCAGTATCTTCTCAATAGCAGCATCTTATAGTTTTGGACAAGACAATTTTGACAAGAGGCTGTTGCTGAGATCTCTTTTTTTGAGTATCACCTTACTGGTGAGATTTTAGAGGCACAGCTACCACCCCGCCCCCCCCCCCCACATACACCCTTCCATCCTGTGCTAGAAACTGTCGTTGGAATTAGTGAAATATATTCATTCATTCATTCAAGTAGCCTTTAGGAAACACTTAACACTATCTGCACCACAGTAGGTGCTGAGCATAAAGTCAGCAAGTCAACAAATATTTATTAAGCACCTACTATGTTCCAGGCACTATGCTCAACCCTAGGGATACAAAGAAAGGCAAACATAGTCCCCATCCTTATGTTCTATTGGACAGAAACACAGATAAGCAAATACAAAAGCAAGTGAGGGGACAGGGCTAGCGACTTGGGAGAATCCCAGGAGAGGAAGGCGGCCCTAAACCTGAGCCTTCCCTCGGAGGCAAAGGTGTAGAGGGAGACTTTCTTTGTCCACCTCAATTCTGATGCTGGAGTTTGGACAGGAAACCCGATGGACCATTAGCCAATTGTGGCAGAAGCCGCTGTTTTCTAGACAGCGTCTTCCATATCTAGACATCAAACAGTGCAGATATTTTCTTCTTCTGTATCTTTATCCTTTTGAATGGAGGAAACCAATCTTTTTTTTTTCTTTTTAAGTTGAGTGCATTCTTTAGCAATTAGTGATTTGTCTAAAAGCTGGTGATCTGGGGAGCTGTTGTTTATTTTTTTTTTTGCTTTGTTTTGCTTCACTATGAGTTTATCACAAAGGCGGAGTGCTTGTACCTGTCAGATCTCAATATGTACAATTCCAAGGTCAGAAGGGACCCCAGAGGGCATCTAATCCAACCAACTTTCTCCTTGAGCAGAAATCCCCTCGGAGACATCACCAATCAATCATCCTGAAGACCTCTAGTGAGCGGGTACCCACTCCCTTCCCCAGCTCCCTCAAGGATATCCAAGTGGATGGCCCTAAGGGTTAGGAAGTATTCATCCCAAGAAGACGAATTCACCTTCTCTGCACCTGGCACTCATTGCTTCTCGTTTTGCCCTCCTGGGGCCAAGCAGGATGAGTCAGATGCCTCTTCCACCCTCTCGTCTTTTTGACTTTCATCACCTTCACTGACATTATAGAACCATTTTGGTTTTATTTTGTTTAATGCTATATTATCCACAACACTAGCTCTGTATCCCAAGGCTGTGGAGTTTGGTCATAGCCATCTGCATGCTGCAGCTCCTCTTTAAGGTGAACCAGAGCCATCCTGTTTCCACAGGGGACTCTCAAGCATACTGAGAGAAATCACTGGGAACAGGTAATTTCATTAACAAAGAATATTCTCCATTTAACACCCGACTAGATCCGTGATCTCATCTCTGTGGATATTCCTTCCAGCAGTGCAGATTGCATCCCATCTATGCCTATCCCTGTCCTTAGTGGTTCTCATCACTCCCTCCACTGCATTTGCAACTGGGGCCCACCCACTGTGGTAGAGGTCTTACTTGCTTTCTCCTGACATCACGAGGATGCCAGTAGAGCAGCAACCTGTTCCTAACTTATCTGTTAGCCTCCCTTTATGGCCTGTTCATTTTTTATTTTGCTCGTGATTTCTTTAAATAACATGTTTTATTTTTATTTATTTTATATTTATTTAAAATTTGTGATATAATTTATATTACATATAAGTTATGATACAATTTATAATGATTTATAATATATTTCATTTTATTTAAAATAGTATATTTTATTTTGATTCTCCTTTTTTTAATCCACCTGGGGTGAGTTCAGTGCATATCTTATTCCATTGGGTAGGTCTTGGAAAGTAGGGTTGTGTGTGAGCAATATCTGAACCTTATTTAGAACTCTGTGTGGGAACTTTTTCCACTTTTGTGTAGATTATCAACTTGTCTATACCTTATAGTCTTAAGAGAGTTGGCTGAGTTACTGGGGAGTCAAGTGACTTACCCATGTTAATTCTGCTGATTTGTGTCCACGGCAGGATTTGAAATCATCTCTTCCTGATGCAGGAGGTATCATTGCCCTCGGTTTTTCAGCCGAGCCCACTGAAAGCTTCTAAAGTTTAAGTGACAGGGCCGTGGTCACGTCGCTGATGTTTCCCGGGAAGGATTGGAATGAAGGTCTTGCTGGGTCCAGGAGTGGCCTCTTATCCACGATGCTGTGCTGCTTCTCAGTGCATGGTTATGTTTTCTTTAAAATTCCAAACTTGGCAGATATGTTTGACGGTAAAAATCAAACTTTGTAATTACACAATTAAATTATTTTTCCATTTCATTCACAAAAAAAGTAATTGGGTAGACTTTATTCCTCCAGAATATTTGTCATATAACATTCATTTGAATTATGAACTTGGAATTAGACAAAGGATTTAGTAATTAATTTTCCTTGATTAATCATATTTCAGATGATCATTTCACTCTAATGTAAAACAGAGTCTGGTTCCCAGCAGAGCTGCCCTTTGTCTCTGGAACATTGGCAAAGTATACTAGTTTTATTTCTTAAAAAGAGTTCCCAGGAGACTGCCCGCACACCAAAGAAATGTGACCCCACTGGGAGATCTTTATGCTTCAGGTCAACAAGGACAGTGATCTGGCATGTAGTAGGTGTCTCATAGATGTGTGTTGAACAAAATAGTGAATGAACAAATGGAAAAAAAGGAGAGATTGTGATGGAAGTGAGTGAAGTATGACCTTCAGGAGCAAAACTGAAGAGAACAACAGGGACAGTGGCTTCCTGTTTCTCTTTGATGCCAAACTGTGCTGTGGCATATTCTTGAACATAGCCCAGCTTGTCTTGTCTCCTCACCTTTGCTCACTCCATTCCCTGCTCTGGGACGTCTTCTCTGTCCTCCTTGCCACCAGCCTCCAAATTTCCTGCCCCCCAACATCCAACGCCACCTTCTCTAAGGAGGGAGCCTTCCCTGCCCTCGCCAGTGGGGGCGACCTCTTCCTCTTCACATCTCTCCTAACACTGAAGTCCAACTTTGGATCCTTGCTCTTGGTGTCCGTGTCTTCCTACCCGTGCCCTAAAATGTAAACTTTGTGGGAGGGGGAACCGAGGCTCATTTCCCAATTACATGTAGGAAGTACTTGATGTATGAATGAGTGGATGAATGAACGAATGAATGAGTGAATGAATAAATGAGCGAATGAACTGTATATAGTGTCCACGCTGGGCACCTGTGAACATAGAAAATTATGTAGCGCCAACCTTTACCTGCCGGCATCCTAGAATTGGAACCAGGAATTCCTAAGGCTAGAACTTAAAGTCAAATTAAGATATGTGCATTCATTCAACAAATGTATTGAGAGCTTGCTGTGTGCAAATGCCACCTACAAATTTAAATAAAATCGTAACCTGAAGAGTGTTCTTATTCAGGGCTTTCGGGACAGCTTAGTAAATGACTGGGTGAAGCAATGGTAAGGAGACAGTTGGGGAGTGGGGAGGATGGCTGTATTTTCCCTCAACTTGAGTGAAGCCTCTTTAGAAGAAGCCCTCATTTCCAGCACACATGGAGCATTAAATCTAAGCTGATGCTTTCCTTTCCTTCCGTTGTTAGGAAGGCTGACCAAAGGGCCAACTGTGGCTTTTCTATCATGCCCCCAGTGGCCAGTGACAGAAGAACAGTTTAGAAAATTGATGGGACCCTTAGGGCTAGTGACTGACCATTCGTGAACCCAACATGACCATTCTCTGCCCCCCCCCTCCAAATCTGTGGGAAATGACTTATATTGAGATGCCTGCTTGCCTCTTATGAACCCAGTGCTTTTCCCTGCCTTGGCTTATAACAATGTGTGGAACAAAGCCTTTTACTGACTTGTATTCTACATTTTAATTGTTTTCTTGCCACAAAACCGGGAAAACTACATGGACTTCCTTGTTTCATTGGAACAAATACACTGCTAAATAATTTATTTTTGCTAGGCACAGTTTGAAGTAGGTCAAGTAGTGTCTGTATAAGTCTGTCTAGCCCTGAGCAGGACCAGTGATAGTATCAGAAGGCTTATTAAGAAGGCTGTCTGTGAATGATAATGAGAAGACAGCTGTCACATTTTTAGTAAAGATCCGTACTACTCAGGACACGAGCATATGTTTAGTTTCACTCGTGGTGAGATGTCGGAGGCCAAGAGCTTCCAAATATCTTTACCTTGTCTAGTACAAGAAAGTATTTGCGAGAGACTTTTATTGGTCTTTGCTCAGCTAGTATTTCTATGGGGAAAAAATAGTATATGATTTTCAACTAGTAAAAACATGTCAATTTTCACAGTGGATTAAAAAAAAATCTGCCTGCCAAGTTAATCGATATTAGATCTAGGGAGAGATAGACTCATGTTATTCTAAAACATTTTAAGCATCCTTGAATTCATCCATGTAAATACTCCCTTTCCTAGTGCAAATAATGAACCCTCCACCACTTGGTGAGGAGTCTTGTTTCCATGATCTCATTGGTGTGGATACTTGCTCTCTTACTGGTTTCTCTCCAGAGGGATTCTTGTCCATGGCCTTCCCTAAATCATGTAGTGAGTCTTGGAACCAGAGCTGGAAGGACCTCAGAGGCTGTTTAATCCAATACCCTCATTTCACAGAGGACAGAATTGACTCTCGATAGGGTTAAGGGACTCATTAAAGGTCACGTTTAACATCCTATAACTAGAGCTTGATGGAAGCCTAGAACTCATGTAGTCTAATCCCCCATTTGGTAGATGAGGAAACCGAGGCCCCGATGAGTCATGGGATCATCCTAAATCTGGAGCTGGAAGGAAACACAGACCATCTAGTCGGACCCGTTCATTTTAGAGAGAAGGACGCTGACTCCCAGAGAGGTGAAAGAACCAGACGTAGGGGGAAGAGGCAGGAATGTTTCTTAGCCATCATTCCATAACCAAGACTCTTTCACTGCAGCTGTGGAAAAGATATTGATAATTTGATTCATTGGTTTGTTTTTTCCAGAGAGGCGAGATGAGGGTGGGTGGGAAGGACATTACAGTTTTGGCCCAAAAGGGATTGAGAACATTTGTGTGATTTCCTCAACGTGGCAGCGCTCCAGGGGCTGCACACTGCAGATCCAGCCAACGTCTTTGGCCGCCTTGGAGAGTTCTGTGGGACGTTGTGGTGTTAAATGTGTTGTGTCTTAGGTGGAACTTGAACCTGGGTCTTCCTGAGGATGAGCTTAGGTCCTCTACCCACTGCCCGCTCCAGTGTTGCTTCTCTGGGTGCTAAATGTTGGTCTCCTTATTGCTCTTGTAATCGAACAGGGATTCGCTCACGTTAACGTGTGGCCGGCTCTTCTTCCATTTTTGACTTGGTGTTCACATTTTCCTTCCTTCTCATTCCCTGCCCCTTTTCCCCTCTTCCATGGGGAGTAGAGGGACGTTGATGTGCATTTAGGACTAAGCAAAATTAGGTTCAATTTGTAATTTCCCATTAACATCACCTTCCCTGGTGTCGCAGTCTCAGAGGAAATAGAGCCTCTGTAAAATGTCAAGCAAGGGAACTTCTCCTTCCACCACTCAGAGCTAAATTTCCTGGCAGCTTTCAAAATCCAGGCTGAAGGACTCATCAAGCCAAGTGGCTGCTCTGTCTAGCCTTTGATTGAAATTAAGCTCAAGTGTGCTTGATAACTAAAAATCGGTTCATTCTTTTGCCCAGACACGTGCTAATAGATAGGGGAGGCGTCCGGTGTTCGTGCGGTTTAATCTGCTCACTTTGGGGCCCGATTCAGACTTTGCCTTCTACACAGAAGACACATATTTCGCAGCTGTTAGAACCTGACCTTAGATTTGCTCTTTGCATTCCTATAATGATTTTTAAAATATTCTAATATATGTCTCCAATGATCTGTGATCAATACGCCAATGGTTCTGGGATGACAAAGTGCTGCGATATTCCTCTGTAATTCCGAGATGATTAGCTGATGGAGGTTATGATCAATACCCTACAGAAAGATAAATTAATTGATATCATCCTTTCAGGATGATCAGGGGCCTATCGGAGGCGGGTTGTGACTAATGAAGCTGCTTTCTCTTCTCTACGGGCCATTTTTTACGTGTTGTATTCTCACTAAATCACGGTTATGCCATCATTCATTTACATGGAAAACATAAGCTGCAGCCAAACCCAGTTCCTTATTAAAGTGATCTTCATTTGAAAAGAAATTGTCTGCAAACACTAGTGAACAATATCTCCTAAGTTATAATGTGTGGTGGGGGGCTCTTCATTTGCATAAGCTTTAGAAAAAACTATCTGAATAAGACAGGGATTGAATACTATTAAACTTAATTACAGCAGGTCCCTCAAGGCTGCCTTCAATCCATTCAGACCCAAATTGTTGTCATTCTCTTGCAGTGTCACATCTTGGTGTTGGAAGAGCTATCTAATTGCTGGCTTCCTTTCCAATTAAATTCAGCATTCTTTACCTGAGAACCTGTATTCCCAGAGAAGTTATGGCTGGAGCAGGTTAGACACATATTGATTAAGCTAAGGCTCCCCTGTACTGAAGCAGTGATAGATTTGAAAAAGAAAAGTTCTTGGGAAGGACTTCACGTTTATTTCCTGTTTTGGATTATGCTGCCGCCGGGTCACCTATATGATAAAAATAATCATCCCATGCCTTCAAGAGGTCCTTCGTGCTTGCTTTCTTAATGAAATTGATCTGTCATTTGCCACAGTGATACATTGTTATACTTTTTTTTTCCATCCTGCAGTTGCTCAGAAGATTGTCGCCACCAGGAAGAAGCAGCAACTTTCCATAGGACCCTGCAAGTCATTACCTAACTCCCCCAGCCACTCCTCCGTGTGCTCCGCCCAGGTCTCTGCAGTGCATATCAGTCAGGTGAGGAAAGGAACTCCCGGGGACTGCCAGGCAAAGCCCATCGCTAATGGAGTCCACAGGGTTTTCCCACACATTGTTTGCGACTGCTTACAAGTGGGCTTCCCCCTCCGCTTTCTGCTATGATCGCAGTGGTAAATAACAGCATGTTTGTAATTGATTTGACATTGCTTTCAGAAGCTGCCGTGGCCGAGTGCTTTATTTTCTTCTTTTTTTGTTATTTTATTGGGAATGTCCCTTTCCCGCTCTCCTTCCCCCTGCCGCTTGTGTTATGTTTCCTGCTGACCCGAGTTGAGCTGCTGGTCAGGAGCCAAGTTGTATGAATGCTCTCTGTGTCGTTTTCAATTAGCCAACCTCGGTCCTGGTTCTTGGCGGCTCGGCCATTGAACGGTCGGTCGTCAGCCTGCCTCCCCAGTTGATCTGAGTTTTGCACTTGTGTTATAGAATGCTGTTCCATTACAATTACCTTCTATCTTCCTTTCCTCCTGGAAGAAGTGATCCCCTTTCCGTGATGAGGATGGAATCTGCAGAATCATTTACACAATAGCACCAAGGGCTGAGGATGTGAGGGGATGCTTATTGAGGTTTGGCTCTGAGGCTGTGAAAGAGCTTAGATTTCCTCAGTAGGGGCAGTCCTTCTGCTCATGTTTACAGTGGTCCCGCATCAGTCATGACATGCCACAACCAAAAATGCTATCGCAAAATTGAGCCTCCCAGGAGGCACCAGCTCAAAGACTCTCCCCAGCCTGGGTCACCACCTCTGACTCTCCTTCGGTCTGACTAATGTCCTTGCTAATAAAAGGCACCTAGAACAGAGCACAGCACTCCAGGTGTGGCCTGACCAGGGCATAACCAACAGGGCAGGACTAGTCCCTGCCCACGCAGGCCTTTTCTCAAAGCCCTTCTAGAGTCTGGGTTCCCCAGGTGTGACCCCTGAGATCCCAGGCTCACCTGCCTGCCCAGAGGAAGCATTAAAGCAGAATGTGAATGGTCAATGAGGGAGGAAATGGGACTGCTTTGTAAAAGCCATCACCTTATTAGGGCAGATAGAGAATGTCCTCATGTTATTAACAGAGGAGAGCTTCCATTTCTGTATCGTTTGAAGGTTTGCAAAGTACTCTCCCTACATGATCACCTCTGAGCCTCACAGGCCTGTGAGGAAGGTGCTGATACCAAACTCTCTTACAGACAAGGAAACTGAGTCTGAGAAAGCTTAGGCTACTTGCCTGGAATCACATAGCTTGTAACTGAGGCAGAACCTGAACCCAGGTCCAATGCCGTGCTACGTGAGCATAGTAATGAAAAGGTCATGACGTTTCCCCTCCTGGCTCAGGAAATCCAGTGGACAGTGGCCCCAACACGTGGTATGAGAAGAGTGCTCTGATGGGCCCTCCAGTTAGCAAGCGTTTATTGAGTGCCTGCTGTATGCTAGGCACTGTACTAAATTCTGAGGAGATAGAAACAAAGTGGAAAGAGCCCCTGCCCTCCAGAGGTTTACATTCTATTGGGAGGAAACTATGTGCATTTTATATAAACAGATACGAAATATATGCAAAGTCCAAAGGAAATCATTAGAATGAGATTTACTGTTTTCACACCTGTTTGTGTCAAGAAACTTGAACCTTACCCCCTACCCCACCCCCAAGGGGCCACATTTTGATGCTATGAAACCTAATATTATCAATGGATACAGTGGTTTGTGTTTACAAGAAGAAGAGAAGGGCTTTTGCTTTGGACATAAAGTTAAGACTTTCTCATCAGACTTTAGACATTAAGCTGAAAGGGACCCTCAAAGCCGTGTGCTGCAGCCCCTCATTTGGTAGGTGAGGAAACTGAGGCCCGCCCAAGTGATGTGACTTGTCCTGTAACCTTGCAGGGAGTGACAGGGAGGGACTCCCCCCATAGCCTGGGACTCCTGACTCGGCACCCCTTCTGCTAGTCCAGGCCTTTTCCTTCCTGACAAACATGGAGGTGAAGTTGAGAGAGTTTGAGAGGGAAGCTTGTCTTGGGCCCGAGGAACCTTTTGTGATGAGGTGGTGATGACCTATGGGTTAAAGAATGGAGTTTGAGAGAAGGGGCCATGAATGCCTTGGAAACGGGGGAAGAGCTTGGGGGGAGGTCTGGACCTGACGCTGTTCGGTGTGAATCTTGGCAAGACTCTCCATCCTATGTCAAACCCCCATCATCAGCACTGGCCAAACCTCAGCCAGCCCATAGACCAGAAGCTCCCAGAAGGCAGGGACTGTGTCCTGGTGGTCATTGTGTCCCCAGTCCGTCCCTAGCCCGTCCTAGATGCTTAACAGATGCTTGTTGAATGACTGAGTGAATGCCTGCATGAAGACACAGCTTGCTTGGACCGAGCGCCTCACTGATGGATTCGCCTGGTTTTAATCATTGCAGACGAGTAACGGAGGAGGGAGCTTGAGCGACTATTCGTCCTCCGTCCCATCCACTCCAAGCACCAGCCAGAAAGAGCTCCGAATCGATGTCCCTCCTACTGCCAACACTCCGACTCCTGTCCGCAAGCAGTCCAAGCGGCGATCCAACCTGTTCACAGTGAGTGTCAACCCCCAAAAGAGCGAGGGCTTGTGCTGTGGAAGGCCTGGCACCTGAGCGCTGGCCGCCACATGGTTCCATCCTATTGGCTGAATCAATCCAAAGGAAAGGACCGTTCATGGAGTCATGAGGCCATTAAACCCCTCTCTCAGCTCATTTAAAAAAAAAATGGAAAGTCAAACCAGTGAAGTGAGTTAACATAATGTTGGTGGGTCTTGATTCTTTTCCTGAAGCCCTGATTTTTAATGATCCTGAAATGAGACCACCACAAATATTCCTTCTGGGGACACTTGCTAAGCAGCGTCCCTCAACACAATCTCTCGAGTCTTAAGACTTTGCCAGGCCAGCTACGTTGGGTGGAGTCAGAGACTCTGCTCTTCCTCCATTTCCCTCGGCAGATTTCCTTTGATGTCCCACCATCCTGGAGGACCACAGGGTCTCACGATCCCCAAAGTGATGCTTCTCCTCCTTGGTGGGGTAGGGGGGGGGAGGTGGGAGGCATTCAAAAGCAGCTAAGAACCCATAGGGACTGCTCCCTTCTTGTCCCAAGGACGTGGAAAGGGCCACTACCTTCCTAGCCCCAGTGGCACAGTTACCCGAAGTCACGTGGTTTCCCAGATCTGCTACTGCTCAAGACGTTTCTAAGTTCACATCCATCCACTTAGATTTGGCAGGCATTTGTTAAGCTCCTACTATGTGTCAGGCACCGTTTGAAGTACAAGGGATGCCAAGACAGAGATGGAACCGTCTTTGCCCCCTGGACCTTGCAATCTCCCACCTGGGGGGCGGCTCACAGGTGGGAGCCCAGAGGGGTAAATAAGAATGGCTAAGGTTTCTGTAGCTCTGAATGATCCACAGAGAGCCCTCATGGTGGTACTTCACTTCTTACAACAACCCTGTGAAATTGGTGCTTTCATTACAAAGAGGTTAAATAAATTCGGAGCAAATTCCCAATCAAGGCGCTGGGGGCACTAGCAGGAGGGGCACTGAGGAAGTGACTCTAGAAGGAGATGGTCCTTGAGCTGCCTCCAATCCCAGAGGTGGAGGGGAAGGAGGAGAGTGTGCCAGGAAGACAAGAGGTGGGGGAGGCCCAGTTTATCTGGAGGACACAGAGATTCAGCTTCTCTTTTTGGCTTGGAAAGAGGCTGGAGCCAGGGGGTAGTGGGTGCTCTGAATGCCAATCTTAGGAGCTGGTATTTCAACCTAGAGGCAAGAAGAAGCCACCAGGGATTTTTGAGCATGAAAAGATATGTTCTTGGCAGTATTGGCTTTCGGAAGCAATAGCCATTTCTTCAAAGTCGGTTCGTGCTGGCAGTAGATAGATGGACAGACATATAGACAGCTTAGATAGATGGATGGATGGACAGATAGATGGATGGGTGTATGGATAGATAGACAGACAGACGCGTAGACAGGATATAGATCGATAGATGGGTGGATAGAAAGGGTAAATAAAGTAGATAGCTAAGAGTAGATAGGGGAGACAGACAGACAGAGACAGAGTACAAGTGAACGTTTATTCAGACTTGCACTGCCACACACTGATGGAAATACAAACAGGCAAGACAGTCCCTGCCCTCTAGGAGGTTACATTCTAGTGGAGAGAGAAGATACCAAAGGAGAGCTGGAAAGGAAGAGGGGCTGGAAAGTAGTGGGGAGGCCTCTCTCCAGGCATGATAAAGCTCCCCAGTCAGAGCCCAGAATGTTTCCAGTGCTGGAGTCCATGTTGGTGTGGCAATTATAGTCTTGAGTAGTAAAGACATGCCAGGAAGTGGGACAAGATGGCCAGGAAGTGAGGCATGGATTTTGGCAGGATAAATAAAAAGCTCTGGGTCTTAATATTTATATACGTACACACACACACATATGCACTTGTATGTGTATATGATATATACATACATATATACACACACACACACATACACACACACACACACATATATATATATATTTAAATGTACATATATATAAAATGTACTTCCTGGAACTTGGGAAAGAATGTACAACAGACAGGGAGGGAGGAGTGGGAGGAAGAGTCCTCCCCCACTGACTGAGAGCCAGTTCTTTTGCCATTTGTTCATTCACCTCCCCCCACCCCATTGCAGTGTGGGGACCTTGGCCCTGGAAGGAGACCAGTGAGACCCTCATCAGGGCTTCCGTGAAGCCAGACTCCCAGAGCAAGCGAACCCATGGCATGCCAGAAGGGGTCTCGAGCTCAGCAGGCTCCTCCAATGAGAAGATTCTTCTTGGTGGTGGATGAGACCGTCTTGGTCGTCCTCTATTCTGAGTAGCGCCCCCCCCCCTCACCCGTGAAAAGCAGTGTGTAGTTGAGGTGATGAGCTTGCATAACATTTGATCCTCCTTCTGTCAGTAACTCCTCTTTCCCTGACCATAAGGACAAGGTTGAGATGGAGGAAGAGGATCTCAGCACTTCTAGGTCAACCAATGATAACTAATCAACTTCTGTGGGAGAAAGCCTGGCTTTTGAGTCAAATGAGAAAGGGATAAGGGTGAGCAGGGGGAGGGGAGCCGTCATGAGGGAGCTCCATCCGCTGTGGGGTTCGGCTCCCTGAGCCGGCAGTCTTTTGGGCACAGTCACACAGTTGGCACGAGTCAGCGGCGAGACTTGAACTGGACTCTGGCTCTGCCTCTCAGGGTTAGAGGACTTAGTGTCCAATTCCGCCTTTCACTTAGAGCCAGGATAACCTCAGGCAGGTTAACTCCAGTCTCTGGACTCAGTTTCCTTATCTGTGAAACCGAAGGGCTGACTCAGACGGCCTCCAAGGTGCCTTCTTCAGTCTCGACGTGAGAGTCTTGGCTCTCTTCCAGCTCCAAGTCTGTGACTCTGTGTGCTAGTCATGTGCTCAATGCCGAGGCTGGCAGGGACAAAAGCCCTAGCCCGATGGACGGTGAGAAGTCGGTACCCAACGTCTGCCAGGTAAAGCAAAGGAAGGGCTGGAACTAGTGACATCTGGAGGAACAGGAAGGGCTCTTGCTCTAGGAGGCTGTCAGGATGAGCCTGGAAGGGGACTCCCAAGATTCCCGACGTCCTCCTGGAATAGGCAGCTGTGGGGCTCTGCCTTATTAACGCGGCCATTCAGTTTGAGGGAAATGGCTAAATACCAAAATGTTCTGGCATCAGAATCCCCTGAGTGATCGTCGGCAGGATAGTAGTATACACGAACAGCAGAACAGTATCCTGGGGGACGTGAAAGTGATTGTAGGCTCGCCTTGGCTTTTACACGTCACTGGCCAGCCCCAGCTCTTGGCCAATAGAATTCTTTGATGCTGAGCAAAAATGGCAGCTCTGTGTGTATGTGTGTGTTTGAGCATGAGGACGAATGTATGTATGCATATGTGAGTATGAGTATATGTGTGTATGTGTCTGTATAAGTGCATATGGATATGAGTGTGTGTGAGTGCGTGTGTCTGAGTGTGAGGATGTGTGTATGAGTGTATATGTCTGGGGGGCTTATTTGTGTGTAAGTGGATATGAGTGTATAGATATGAGTGCATGTGAGTGTATGTAGGGAATGAGTGTGTGGGGATGAATGTGTCTGTATGAGTGTATATGAGTGTGTATGGGGTGTATGTATGTATGAATGTATAGGGATGTGTCTGAGCATGAGTGTATATGTATGAGCGTGAGTGTATATAAGTATGTGTGGATATGTGTATGAGTGGATATGAGTGTGTGAATTTGTGTGTGTGTGTATGAATGTGTAGGGATGATGTGTCTATGAGTGTGTGTGTAAGTATGAGTGTTAGTGTGTGCATGAGTGTCTGGGTTTGTGTGTGAGTGTATGTATGTATGAGTGTGTGTGAATTTGGGGATATGTTTATGTATCTATGAATGTGGGGGTTTATTTGTGTAGAAGTGGATATGAGTGTGTGTGGGTTGATGAATATATGAGTAGATATGAGTATCTGAGTGTGTATGGGGAATGAGTGTGTGGGGATGAATGTGTATATGGGTGTATGTCTATATGAATGTGTAAGGATGTGTCTGAGCATGAGTGTGAGTGTAAATGTGTTCATGAGTGTGTCTGGGTTTGTGTGTGAGAACTGGCTGCGCATGTTCCCACCACTAGATGTCAGTGTTATCCAAGTAACTGAGCGAGGCAAATGGATGGCCTTGGGAAGGCCAGCGTGGGAGGCCAGTTGTCCTAGGCTCCCTGAGCCCGGTCTATCGGGGCTTGGTGGTTGGGGCACCCACTGTGTGGAGAGGGTTACAGTACAGGGCACCCTTGGAGCCTCTGTGTCCTCCATGTGGGCGCACTTCCTCCCGCTGTTGCCGATTGCAGCCTATCCTTGGTAGCTCTTGGCCATACCCTCCAGTGTTTAGAGGCCCTCCCCAAGTTTCTGCCTAACCTTGCAAGGGCGCCTGGGAGCCCAGGACCATCCACCAGTTATCACTTGCAGCCCTTCATTTTCCTTGAAATCATTTCTCTTAAGCGATTGTGACTCCAGATGACAGAGCAGAGAATCAGGAAATGAGCCACCGTCCAGCTGGTGACTGGAATCCCTCAGCACCACCAAGAAGCCACACTGCGAGGCCCCCTTTCTTAGGGGTCCAAGGACGGGCCTGGCTTGCCAAGAAGTGAACGACTCTGCTGCTAACTCCAGCAGATTTCTCACCACGTGGGGCCTGCTGAGGCTACTTCCCCACCCTCACGATCTGTTCTCCTGCTTTCCTTTGTCCTCACCAGCGACCCCAGATTTCTTTACCAAATCCTCATTGGGGGACAAGACTACCCTGCTGTCAGCCCCGGGACAGGCTAGTTTATTTCAAAAAATATTTATTTGGTTAATTGATTAAATTAATTAATTTGATTAATATTGATTGACTGATAGGTTGGGGCAGCAGTGTGGCCTAAGGGGCCGAGTCCTCCACGTCCCAGAGTTCTGGGCACCTCTCGACGAATGAGTGTTTTCTAGAGAAAGTGATACCTGTACTGGTGAAGGGAATTTGCTTGTCCTGGAGTCTCATTGGATCTGCCCTTCTCCCTAGCTTTTCCTCATTTTTAAAAAAAATGCATTTTTCTGTTGAACTTAACAAACCTCAAAGAAAACAAGCCTCTCCATATACACTGTGGAACAGAGAAGGTCTGTGAAATCACAACTTCACATTATGTAGAGTTCACTTTTCTTTTCAGTATATAATAAACTAAACAGGAACGTTCAAAGCTGTCCTGATCTCTGTAGGTTGGAACAGAGAAGCAACAGGCCATAGTGAATGGAGTTCTGGTACCGAGAGTCCCCAAGTGCTGAGCTCCAGGCCAGCCTCTGCTACTTACCTGCTGTGTGACCCTAGGCAAGTCACGAGCTTCAAGCGAGTCCTTAAGACCATGTACTAAATCGTGGGAGGACGTAGGGGGGCAGACTGTTCGGAGGTCCGGGGTGTGCCGTCACCCCTCAGAGATCCTCGCTGCATTCGTATCGTCACAAAGACACTGACGATTTGGGCAGTTTTACCCGAGGAGAGATTTCTCTAAGTAATTATGTATTTTTTCTTATGCCGCCCGCATCTGTAGAGAAGAAACCTTAGCCGTGACATCACAGGCAACCATATGGCATCTGTCGATGTCAAATCTGGCCTCAGACGCTCGCCAGCCGGGTGACCCTGGCCAAGTCGCTTCTTTCGGCCTTAGTCCCCTCGTCTGTGAAATAGATATTGCGACAGCACCTCCCTGCCAGGGGCATTCTGAGGATCAAAGGAGATAATTGTTGTAAAGCGTGTCGTGAACCTCAAAGAGCTCCATGAAAGGCTATTGAAGATTACTACGCCGTTATTTATTATGTTGTTGGCTTGTATTATGTAATTTATTAATTAAGCTGTAATTAGACAAATCAAGAAACATTCATTCAAGAAGCGTTTATGTTTCCATCAGATCCTATGCCTGGAACTGAGGATATGAAGGCAAATGTGAGACAGCCTTACCCTAAAGTAGCTTATATTCTATCAGGGAAAATGCTGTGTCTCTCCATTAACGGCCTCGTGGAGAAGGTGGCACTAGACTTTTGCTTGGCTGTCTTATTTTTAATGAGGCTAAAATTATCACATAAAGGCACCTTAGTCCAGTGAAAGCACCATGGATTTCGAGCCAGAGGACCTGGGTTCAAATCCTACTTCAAGCTACTTTTGACACTTAGTGACCCTGGGCAAGTCTTTAGCCTCACAGTCCTCTGGACAGCAAGCCAAGACCACAAGTGGCAGAGTCTGTGCCAATTTGCTTGGGTAGAGCTTCTTCCTCAGCTCCCTTATCAATGAAATTTACAGATCTAGTCCCGGGGCACCAAACACTGGGCAGACATGAGTGTCCCTGCCCTCAAGGAGCTTCCCTTCGAGGACTCATCAAGCATTTATTAGTATCTGCTTAGAGGCCAAGACAGGAGGGAAATGCAGAAGGACCCCTCCCTCCTGCCAAAGGGGCTGGCGGCTGTTGGACTGGACTTTGGCAGAAGCCTTTATTCTGGCATCAGACACATGCCTCGCTCCCTTGTCCTTCAATTTGAAGATGATACTGTTGACCCAGTGACTCTCTGCATATGCACATGTGACTGCCATGTCCAGTGGGCGACCCACAGTTTTTCTTCACAGTTTGGAAGTGTCAGATTGCTTGTATGTCCTTGGGGATGCCCATCATCGCTCCAAGACATCCCAGCCAAAGTAGGCAGGTGCCCTGCCCTCCTATGCCCACTGTTCTGCTTGTCTTTTGTCCATCATCCTTCAAGAGCCTTAGAATTTCAGGATTGGAAGGACCTTGGTGGCCGTCTGGTCATCATCATCTCCTGAACAAGAATCCACTCTCCCACAAACTTGACAAGTGGTCACCCACCTCCTGCTTGGATCATTCAATCAGATGAATGTTTCTTAAGCTCTTAGGAAGGAGAAAGTGACTAAAGAGTCAGAGGTCCTGGTTTCAGATGTGACCTCAGACATTGCCTAGCTGTGTGGCCCTGGGCAAGCCACTTAACCTCTCTCCGCCTCAGTTTGTTTATCTATACAGTGGGACCAATAGAGGCACCTCCTTCCTGGGGCTCTTATGAGGATCAATAAGATAAAATATGGGGAGTATATTGTCAACCTTAAGTGCTATGTACATGCTAGCCAGCTATTATCATTGTCATTAGACAATGTATGTGTATCTAAATGGTAAATTAATTGACGGTGATGAACTAGCTGCATGGGATCAGGGAAGGCTTTTGGTACAACACAGCTCTTGGGTTGAGTTTTGAAAGAAGGAAGGAGGGAGAACTTTCCATCACTATCTGTGCCAAAGCCTGACGCCTGGAAATGGAGGGCTGCAGGGAAGGGGATCCCTTCCTTCCTGGGATGGCCCCTTCCTCTTACAGATAGCTCACTTTCTTGATTAGACCAAAAAGCGGGATTTACCAGTACATGGCATTGGAGAGAGTGATTTTCTGAAACTTCCCGTTTAATTTCATTGTACAGTTTGGCACCAATGCCCACTAAATGAAGCCAAGCAAAAACGTTACACTGATAAAGGGAAGTTAATACTCTTCAAAAATTACACCCTTGCCAGAGAAACAGGACCCAAAGGGTTTTCCTCGTGGGCTTGTTTTTGAATAAAAGAAAAATGGAGGCCCCTGTGAAGGCTGAGTTGCCACCATTGGCGCTGCTTTTGGAGCCTGAGTAATGAGGAGAATGAACTCTACTTACCTGAGCAGGGGCTCTCATGCGCCTCCCATCTGCGCGTCCAGCACTTAGCGCAGAGCCTGGCACCTACGTGCACTATGTCAGTGGGATTTCTTTGTTGTTGTTGCTTCCTTTGGAGAATTTCTCGGGGTATCTCCAAGGCCCTGCATGTAGGTAGTTTATATGGAGAGTCCATCTGGGCCTTTTCTAATTACTTGGGGAGAAAAAAGCAAAAAAGAAAGCTAAAACCAAGAGCGACAAGAGATGGGCCTCATGATGGGCCTGTCGTCCATTTCTCAAGGCTTCAGTCTCTTGGTGGCAAGCCAGTTCTGGGGGCATGGGATGGTGTCGACCAGCCGCCCTGTATTCCTTCACTATCTCTCTGCTTCTGGTCCGTCTTAGAAGGCCGGAAGTGTGGAATTCAATGGGTGATATGTTCCCCTCGTTTTCTTATGTTTGTGACTGGTGAAGAGATCTCGTTTTAGCAGGAAGTCACCAAAGAGACAACGCTCTTTGTTCAAGAGTGCCACTTGTCCCACCTGTGACCTGTTCTAGCTCTGTGACATCGGACCAATCCCTTAACCTGTCTGTGCCCTGGGCACATCTCTCTAAGAAGATGAACCGGAGCATGATCTGCTTTGGTGAAAGACCTCCTTGGTGTGGAGCCCCCACCAGGGATGGAGTCACAAGTCTGGTCAAACAAAACCAAACAAAAGATGCCATTTGTCAGGCATGCGCCCTGGCGGAGTACATGCCGTGTGGGCAGGCGTGCAGGGCAGTGAGGGCCGGGGCTTGTTTCTGGCTCATTTCTGTTTGGTCTGGAATCCTCTTTCTATATCCAGTATCTTCAACCCCATGATACCAGAATAGACTCTTAGCTTAGTTCTTCAAATGTGAAAAACGAGGCCATGTTACTACTGTTTCCCTCATTGGTGTTCAGGGTTGAGGGGGGTGGCATACTTTCCTGTTGACCAAGTGACAGCAGAAGAAATATACTGTCTAAAGTATATCGAACACCTACCAAAAGCCAAACAACTATATACAGTCAACTTCTCCAACATGGCTGGAGATGATTCAATAAATTAATATCTGTGTGAATAGATTCATACTAGGCAATTTGCCACTTTTCAAAGAATCGAGGGGGGAAATCAACCTTAAAACCATGCTGAAGAAATTTTGTTCTTTCTTCTTCAACCTTGTAGTCATCATAAATTCAATCTAATTCAGTAAGCATTTAATACGTGCCTACTGGGTATTTGGGATACAAAGATTTTTAAAATGGTGCCACCCTGGCCCTCTGGTAAGAGTTTGCATTCTGTTGGGTTTGGGGCGGGGGGCGGGGTGGGATACACACTGAAAAGGATGATTTCAGGCAGCATGGGATAAGGGCAGGGAGCTTTTCAGATGAAGAATCCAAGGCAGGAGGGAGAGAACAAGTTTGTGGAGGGACTTTCCTGACTGAAAGTCCCCAACCATCCCTTCCCTTTCCCTCTCTGTTGGTCTGTGACTCAGACTCTGACTGTCTCCCTCATGCCCATGGACACATAACCTGAGAAAGTCACCAATCTGGGCCAAAACCAAACCAAATTGTCGTTCCTTTACCTTGCCTTGGGCGTAATGGCCTGGTCTGCCTCTTCTTAACTCATACTCTGCACCAGTTCTGGAAAAGGGTCTGGATATGGATCACGAAAAGCCTCTGAATCTAGAGCCACAGCCAGTCACTCCCCCGGGTATTCAGAATCTCGCTTGGCACTGCCAACACTTCCCCCATCACCTTGAACTTGGGCTTCACAAGCTTTCTTGCCACCGTTGCGCTGGACACCATGACTCCCTCCATTTCATATATCATCTAAGATTTGAAAAGCACATGAAAATGTTTCCCCATTTTCAATATTGCGTGAGTAATGTTCCCATTGAAAAGTAATGGAGTGAAGTTGTCACTTGTCAGGGAGGTTATTAAGGAGGACGAGTCCCAGATCTTTCTCTCATAATAAAATAAATCTGTCAGAAAATCATTTTGCTCACACGTTCTCGTGCCATAAAAGACAGGGCCTTGAGGTGGGGGCACTCGTGACGGTTTGCTTTAAGTAAACTCACTGTGTGTTTCTTTGGTTCTGTAAAGGGAAAAGTGCAGCCCTGGTTGTTTCATTCAGCAAAACCAACCTGCCGAGAAACCGCGGCTCTTACCCTCAGCCTCCAAGCCCTGCTGAGCCTCGCCACGGTGCCTGAAGGATGCTTCCTCTCGGGATTTGTATTTAGTTCAGAACAGAATCAGACACTGACTTGACTTTGAGGTTGCTGCCTTCTCACCTCCCCAAAGCAATAAAAAAATTAAATGAACTTGTGACTAATCAAGGGCGTGTCATTAAACTGCCCTGCGAAGTCGTTAATAGAATTTTAAAAGTCATTCCAGCATTAATTAAATATATAAATCGATACAGTAGGTTTTCCAAATCTGAAGTCTGAACCCTCTTTTGTTTTTTTCTTCTTGTTACTATTAATGGAGGCTTGGAAAATGCCTTTTCCTGTTGGGCGTTACTTTCCTATATGGTCCATTGGTTTCCAGTAATTGAATTTTGAACTCTTAAAAAAAATTAAAAGATGATTTTGTAGTGGAGAGGCAGGAGAGGAAAATGGAGCTGTTTTGCGGCCCAACTCGGTGGTTTCAGGATGTGTATTGTCACCCAAATCTGTGTTTTCAGAGCGTGTTCCCCATGGGGCAGGACACCATATAGGAACTGCTACATTTCTCCCGATTGCTAACTTTCCTTTTCTCTACAGTCTCGTAAAGGGAGCGACCCAGACAAAGAGAAAAAAAGCATGGAGAGTCGAGCGGACAGCATTGGAAGTGGCCGTGCAATTCCAATTAAGCAGGTACGTGGCTTTTCTACCCCGCCTCCATCCTTTTTTTTTTTCCCTTTCCATCGGAGCCACACCTCAGCCTCACGCTCGCTTGAGGATGCTGGGCCTGTGAGCCGACGCGTGTTTGATATGTTCTGTTGATGAATGTGGAAGTCACTCACTTGACATCAATTAGGAGAGGTTCCTGTGTGTATTAAAATGGGATCATTAGAATAAGAAGAGGGGGAATGTGACAACATGGCCTAATGAAGTGCAGTCTGCCCGCTCGCATATGGAGGGCTTGGGGAGGCTGAGCTGGCTTCAAAGGCTGCCTTTGTGGCCGGCCTTTGATTGGACCCTGCGCTGTGCCTGGCGAGGCTGCTGGTCCGCGGGGGTAAATCAGAGCTCGGTACAAGGGCCCCTTGTGATCCAGCCTCCGCCTGATGCGGCCCTCGCACACGGACATCTGAACACCGTTTCAGGCTGGTTTGTAACAGCGAGGCAATTAGTTGTGATAATCTAAGCCCGTGTGTCAGCTGTGGGCCCTTGTTTGTAATTTGCTAATGAAGGAATTGTAACTTTGATTAGGCTTGGGTTCATTTAGACCTTATTATATCGGTGCACATTTACAGCTGTAATGGGGGGCCTTAATTAAACTTCCTCATTACACAACAGGATTTGGAGTGGAGGGTTTATTTTGGCCTGGGTGGCTAGCCTGGCCCAAGGTTTCATTAGCCCCTGAACTGGAGGCGAAATGGCCTGAACCGATGCGCGTTGTTTCTTAAGCGAGATCATTGTTTGTTCAGGGGACGCTTACCAGGAAGATACAAATAAATAGGTCCCAATGTTGGTGCTGGACGCTTTCTGAAAAGCAAACTAAGGCTGGGAGATGAGGGAGAATCATTCTTCCTGCAGCTAAAAGTGGCTCATCAACCTGATATTTACTGTTTCATTAGACCGGAAAAGAGAGAGAGAAAGAATAGAAAAAAAAAGGAAGGAAAGAAGGAAGGAAGGAAATGAGGGGGAATGAGGAGAGAGGGAGGGGGAGAAGGAAGGAAGGAGTGGAAAGGATACTAGAAAGCAAGATAATGAGAAATAAACAAGAGAGCAAGAAGGAAGCAAGAAAGAAGAAAAAGAAGAAGGAAGAGAGAATAAAGGAGAGAAGGGGAAACAAGAGAAAGAAGAGAAAGGAAGCTAGAGAAAGGAAAGAATGAAAGGGAGGGAGGGAGGGAAAGAGAATGAAAAGGAGTGTTTCTCTCTCAGGCATTCCCCATCTCAGACTCATTCTCGTCCTTCCCTGTTCTGCCATCGCCTAATGTGCTTCCCTCCAGTGCTGCTTCTCATCTCTCTTTGAGCAGAATGTTCTGGCCCTCTCTGCTCGAGTTCGGTACTTCAGTTAGGTCAGAAAATAACTTTTGGCCTCTGTAACTTCTCTTGGGCAGCTGTGATGTCCCATGTCCACAGCCTGGGGTGCAAAGAGAGAGACTGAATGTCCATCTCTGTATTAGGAGGAGGCAGCCTGTGGCCTCGTGGGAGAGTACAGACTTCAGGCTCATAGCAAGGAGCCCCAGCAGTCCCCTGCCCAGGACATATCTTGAACTTGGGAGACTGACAACATCCAGCCAAGGGCACACCACTGACCTTCCTCCCAGGTTTCCTCTAACACTGGGTCCCAGGGGCCAGCAGAAAAAAAACTGGCATTTTATCAGGAACCACAGCAGCTCTAATGAGCTTCTGAACCGGGGATTTTACATCGTGAGGAAAAGCTCAGAGCCCATGATATGAAAGAGACCTTTCTTGCCAGCAAGCTCTGTTGTGTGGCAGCATTTTGGTCAAAAAGATGCTTTACCATCAACCTCCTACCCCCACCTCCCCGATGGAATTTATTGATTCTTTCCTTATCACCGTCTTCATGTCTCTTTATTCCTCAATTCCCCTTTTATACAGACCTTTAACAAACATATATTTATAAGTATCTAGAGGGAAAGAGAGAGAGTTTGCATCCATGCATGTAGCTGTCAAACCTCTTTATGTTGGAACAATTTTTTTAATGTACTTAACTACTTTTCTTTCATTTTTGAAATTGATATCAAGAAATGTATTCCTTTTATCTAGCAAAATTTAATACAATGCATTGCCTCAATTCTTGTATTTAACTTAGTGGAAACCCTTATTAATATTGGCAATGCTTCGTGATTTGAGCAGCGTAAGGCTGTGATTTAATTGAAACCGTAACACAATTTTGTACACAGTTAATTTGCAGAGGACACTTACTTTTCCCGGCTAGATTTCCAATATATGTGGGGATTGGAATAAACTGTCAGGCGTAAAATGAGTATTATGCAGTCCCTAAAAGCCTTTTCGTCGTCAATTTCCAAGTCCAAGTAGTGACAGACCAAGAGGTCTCTCTTCCTAACGTCACACGCAAAGGGAGCTGGCCTCAGAGGATGGAGAGCTGGGCTTGAACATGGGGCGGTCTGGGGTCCAGTCTCATCTCTGTCCGTCAGCAGATCCATGACCCTGGAAAGTCACTGCCCGCCCCCCCCAACAAGCCCCAGTTACCTCTTCTGTAAAATGCTGGTAATCGTGTCTATAGGTTATTGTAACAGTCATTTTAGTTGATATTCAGGAAGAGGTTTGCAAACTTCAAAATTCCATGAAAATATTGGTCATGATGAGAGGATGGCAGCCCAGCTTATGGCAGTAAACTATCCTTTTTTTTTTTTCCTTCTTTTAAAATTTGTATGAATCCTTTTGCATACCGTCAGCCTTCTCCAACGTGCCCTTCCTCCTTCCAGGGAGCCATACTTCATAAGGAAGAATATAAAAGAGGCAAAGTATAATTCAGGAAAACTAACTAACAGGAAAAAAAAAGTCTAATGTTAGATGCTGTGAGTGTCCATAGCCAGGGGCCCCTGCCAGGGATATCTAGAGGTGGTTCTCCACACGTGAGCCCCAAACTGAAGAATTCTATGGTGGGAGTCACGTGATCTTCTCCTTGCTCATTGGTTGGATCAGGAAACTGAAACTGATCAGTGAGATCTCTTCCAGATAGAAGGTTCTAGGGTTCTAGGGCAGGAAAAGCTCACACTTGTTTTCTAGGTAGAATTCTAAATTCACTTCTCATTTTGAAGACTGTCTTTTATAGGAAGCTAAGTCTCTATGATGTTTAGAAATAGTTTTTTTATTTATAGATATGCCCATCGTGGTATATTTGGTTTCAAAGGCCTGGAGGTCAAATCTCGCTCTTCATTACTATCTGTGTGGCCTCGGGGCCTCAGTTTCCTTCTGCTGAAAAATGAGGGACTTGATTTCGCTAGATCATCTCTGAGGTCCTTCTGGATCAGAATCTGTGCCTCTTTACGTTGCCTGTGTAGACAAGGAAGATTTTGCAGGAAAAGAGCTTTGTTTCCACGGGAGCTATTCATCGTCATATAACAACCCAGAAGCATTTATTAAGCGCCTACTGGGGACCAGGCACCGGGGGTACAAGGACGAGAGACAAAACAATCCCATCCACGAGGAGCTCACGTTGTGGCGGGGGCTCTGTAAGGCATAGGAAAAGAGAGACAGCATCCACGGGAAGTGAATAGTGGAAATGTACAGAGTTCATCGAGGCAGTGTGGCTTGGGAGGAAGGGAGCTAGCCATGTACATGTCGTCGTGCCCTCAGTAGAATGGAAGCAGGGCAAAGCAGAAGGACTCTTCTCGTCTTGGGTTGTTTGTTTTTATCCTTCCCTTCCCCTTCCTTCCCCCTTCCCCATGCTCTGTTTTCATTCTTCTGTATCCTTACTGCCCCCCATAGTATCTGGTGCTCCAAAGGATATAGACAGAGCAGAGAGGGACCTTCCTGGACATCTGGTGCAACTGGGACCCAGGGCCCAGAGACGTTAAGTGACTGGCCCAGAATCACACAGTTGGGCAGTGGCAGAGCCAGGATGTGCCTCTGTGGTCCTTTTAAAAGGCAGGTCTTCAGATAACTAGAGATAAGACTGAGAAACATCTTCTCCAAAGCTTGTGTCAAAGCTTTCTCTCTTTTTATTTCCATTTCAGCTACAGTCAAATGAATAACCAAAGTAAAGTTTAAAAAAAGGGCTTTTTTTGTAACTTGCTCATTATTTTAAGGTACCTTAAAAGGGATTTCAGAAGCAAACTTAGGAGTGTTGACTGTCTGAGTTGCACCAGCCTACTCCTCAAGTCCTGTGTTTGTAGCTGAAGAGATCAGAGGGGTGGATGGACTTCGAGCTCCTGCATGGGCAGCTCAGCACCTACCCAGACAATGGCTGGGCTCTCCCTGAGGAGGAGCCATTAGACACTTGCTGCCCTGTCTGTCTCCCTCCTGGTTTTGCTCCCCCTCCCAATTCTCTGTGTCTTGGACCATCTCTTGTCATGGGCAGCCTGTAGTCCCTGAGCTGGGCTCTACGCTTTGCGGCTGCCTTTTATTTCACTGTGGACCTTGTCCAGATGCCCCAGCACAGCTGCCATCCCTCTACCCATGCAGAAACTAGTGTGTACACAGCCTGCTTAGCATGGGGGCATGGGGCCAAAGGTGAAGCCAAGATGGATTTTCCCCCATAGGCTTTATCCCATCTCATTCTTCCTACATGGGAGTTGAGCTTTCTTGTCCCAGATCAGAAATGGAGGTCAGCCCTGGTGAGGAGTCATACCCAGCTTCAGAAACCCCTCCTCCTCAACCCTCACTCTATCCAGCTGACAAATTTCCCGTCATCACTGACTACAGGTGAACGATGGTAGTGATGCCCCTCTCACTGGTGGCAGCACGTTTGTTGTGAGAATCAAGGGCTGGTGCTAGTGCCTTGTTAAGGGGATGGAACAGAGAAAGTCCCCTCTCCCTCTGCCAAAAAATGAGTGCCAGGTTGAACGAGAAGCATGTGAAATAAATGTTCTAAAATTGGAATTGGAAGGAAGCTCAAAAGCCCATCTGGCCTAACTCTCATTTTACAGATGAAGAAACTGAGGTCCTGTGCTGGGCAGCGACTCCCAGGTCACGTAGGCAAAGTCATCGATTTAGAATTAGGCCTCAAACCCTTCTAGTCCACATAGCTTCGTGGTGTAGGTGAGGAGGCTGAGAAGGAAAGAATGAGCTCAGCTGGGATTTGGGCCCTCAGACAGATCCTCTGATCCCCAGCAGCCTGGGGGACAAGTCCCCAGGAGGTCACCGTGGGCGGGCCCGAGGAGCGGCTGCCCTCCCATGGGAATTGTTTGACGGGAGCCATGCTTGTCTACGCTCAACTTCAGGTCCCCACCTCCAAACACTCTCTGTCATCCGTCGGCTGGGGATTTCACCACCACTTGTCTTGAAATTGTTGTATGGGACGTGTGTTTGCCATTTTTTCCTTTTTTTTTTTAGATCTAGAGGTTTCCTCTCTGGAATACGACCATCCCTCTCTCCTCACTGGTTGACTTAAATATTTCAGGGGGAGAGGAGAGAGAGTGAGGGGAAGAGGGAGGCCGAGGCAGCCGGCCATGCTCTCCTTCTCTGGTGGGGCCTTTCCAGATAGAAATGTGGAAAAAAGGCCCCAACAAGAAAAATAAAAGCCAGAGGTTCAACTCAGCGGTGAGTGGGCTTGTCATGTATTAATTTTTCATTGCTGTGGAGAATTGTACATACATAATCACTTGATTGCAGTGGGAGTTGGCGTGCTCCTATGGTGTCATTTGCATAAATCTTGTTAAGTCAATGGCAGTTAATGAAGTACAAATGAGTCTGGGGAAGGTGACATACAAATTGTGGGTGGCAGATGGGAGGTCTGTTTGGGGGACGGCAGCTGGGCACTCGCCTTTCTTTCTTTTTTGGAGCTATTTGTGTGTGTGTGTGTGTGCGCGCACGCGCATGAGTGTGTGTGTGTGTATGCGTGCACGTGTGTGTGCATGCGTGCATGTGTATGTGCATTGTGTGTGTGTGTGTGTGTGTATGTGTTTGTGCTCTAATCTCGAGATGTCCGTGGAGCGACACATCTTGGGGCCCTGGACTCATCGTCCCCTCAGGCTCCTTGGGGAGGTTTCTGTCCATCCATCTGTCTGTCTGCCCCCTCAGGGATTTTTCACTGCTTCTCCTGCAGACAGGGTGCTCTGGCTTCCCTTTCGGTCCAGGCTCATCTGAAGCATTTGCAGCTCCCAGACCCCAAAGGTGGAGATGAGGCCTAATTCTTCTGGAGGGCTTTCCGCACCCCGATTCACCCAGATGGGACCTTGCCTTGGCATCTCGTCCTGTTTTGGTAGCATCATGCATTTATGGGGGAAGTCCCATAGCTACCCAAACAATTTCAGGAGCACGGGGTGGGGGGGCAGTTTCCTTTTCCCCCAATTCAAATACATAATTCAGATTCTGGTTTTCATTTTTGGCAAATTGGATGTGTTTGAATCAGTCCAGGTCCTCAATTTCACGCAGGACTTCTCAGGGCAGTCTGGTAAAATCAGATGCCAGCGAAGGCTGTGACGCTTTGACCAGGCAGGAGCGCGCATTTCTTTGGGGCCTGAAGGTTTCCAGATTGCTTTACAAACATCATCTCCTTTGGTCCTCACTACAACCCAGTGAATAGGAGAACCCTGTTGTTATCCTCACCTTACAGACGAGCAAACTGGGCGTGTCCTGCCCGGGTCATGTGGCAATTGAGTATCTGAGGCAGCATTTGAACTGGGGTCTTCACAAGTCCAGCACCCTATCGTGGTATAATCCCCAGGCCGTTACAGCGTTCCGGCTTCGCCTTGTTGTTTTCTGGTCCTAGCCCGCATCCTCCAAGCTTTCTCGAGCACTTTTTAATTTTTGAGAAGAACCGTCCGGTTCTTGAGAGGGCGGTGCGCTGGCTGGGGCGACGTCAGCGCTCAGCCGGCCACCTTCCCGAATCATTCTCCCTGCTCCGCAGGGCAGACGAGACCATGGAGACTTTGTCTTTGCCGGTCCTGTCAGTGAACGCTAATGAGTTAATTCTGCCGAGCGCCTCATGGGTTCTATGGCATCAGGGCCGACCCTCGGATCAGCATGGCGGTCCTTGGGACTGTCCACATATGGTCTGAAAGATGTGAATTTCTCTTCTCCGGCCCCTTCTCCTTTAAATTCCTAATTTGGGCCTCGAACCTCAATGCCATAGCCACCCACCCCCAAGAAGACAGGGCTCAAAGAACACCTCTCCACCACTGGCAACAGAGCGGGAGTTTTTTGCCGCTATCTGAAGCCACAGAGAAAAAGCCTTCTCAAGCTGCCGGGCGAGGAGCGTGCGCGAGCGAGCGGACTGTTCGCTTCGTCCTCAGCCATTGGGCCTGTGAACTGTTTTGAAGTGGTCCAGGGTTTTGATTCCCAGTTGAGTCAAAAGAGGCAATTGTCAATTAAGTGAAAGGAACCCACTGGAGTTAATCCCCTCAACCAACCTGCTGTAGGCCATTGACCTATGTTGGCTGGTACCTGGGATCAGCGTTGGGGGGTATATTGTACGGCAGTGACTGAATAAAGATGACCTAATAGAGCCGACTTTAAAATCTCCTGAAAGTTCGACACTGTTCACAGCGAGTTGGGCCACTGATCAGTAGTCGTGCGCTGCTCTCGTGGAGGAAGCCAAGTTCAAGACCGAGCCCGAGCTTCGTTGGGGTTTTGAGAGAGAGAGTAAAGGAAGGAACCTTGCCCCACCCCCTAAGGCCATTAGGAGGGTTAATTACTGAAGGTCTTTGGAACGTGTTCTCTTTGCTGCTTCAAGGAGCTGGTTGGCATGGCTCATGTTTGTCAGGCCAGTCATGATGGGAGCCAAGGTGAGCCCAATACTTCTGAAAAACACCTTTCACTTAGGTGACAAATCAGTCCAGGCCACAGGGATGCTATCGTGTGTCCTGAGACCCAGAGAGAGAATCCCCCTCCCTGGTTCAGCAGAACATCACGGCTTCCTAGGGTCCTCAGAGGCCATCTTCTCCTGTCCTTTCTGCCCAGGAGGTTTAGGGACAGGTGCCAATGTCAATAGATATACCAGTTATCATTCTTGATTCTGTGGGTCGGGTGCCTGTGTCACAAACATCCGCTTGAGGAAAGCAATTCTGAAGTCTGACCTGTGGAATTTTCTGGGTTTTTTTTTCTGAATAGCATTCTCTCTGGATACACAAATCAAAGAATCCCAGGTCTAAAACTGAAGGTGCCCTTGGAGAGATCTAGTCCGAGTCCTTTACTTTTCAGATGGGGAAACTGAGACCCAGAGAGGCAAAGAACTTGGCTGAGGTTACGTGGGCCGTAAGCCGCAGAACTGGAATTTGAACTCGGCCTCTGTGCCTTCAGATTCAGCATCACACTGTCAATTAGAGAGAGAACATGGGACAGAACCTTTATTCCGTTTAAAATAATAATTCGGCCGAAAGAATCTTCAACTTTGAAGGTAGCTTTTAAATATGAATTCCCGGAAGGGTGATAGAAACTGGTGGCCTCCACGACATTCAGGGAAGGAAGCTCAGAAGCTGGTTTTGAAGCCCACCTTTCCATGCGCCCCCTTTTTTTAGGAGCGAGTTTCAATCCAATGCCGTCTGCCTGAGGGGGGATGGTTTCAGGGAAATCACAGAATCTCAGTGGTCCAAAGAGGGCATCCTTCCGATGCTGCTTCCAAAAAAGCCCAGAATAAAAGTACCATTTGGCTCTGTGCATGTTCAGAACTTGAGAATTTCCACTGCGACTGATGGCAAGCTTCCCTCAAACCTTCTCTTCCTTAGAATTGCCAGTGTTCATCTTTCTCTAGTTCTTAGGCTAAGATGAAACCTTTCTTCTTGATTCCATCACTTCAGAGGTAGATTCATTAATCGATGTGTCCTTGCTTACTCGTGGACGGGCCGAATGCCTCTTCCCCCACCCCCGGGCCACAGAGCTCATAGAAGGTAAGCTCCTGGTGCTGTGCCTGGTCCACTGCAGGACACTGAACCAGCTCAAATTCAAGCCAACCCAATCCCATTTGATCTCGGTGAGCACCCAGTCTGTGTCTATGTCTGTCTTCTCAGAATTCATGGAGTCTTTTCTCTTTGTTTTGCCAGTGTGCACAGTGCCTGGCATATGGTAAGCAATTAAAAAGTGTCTGTGCATGGGCTGTTAAATGACTGCCTTTCCCTGGCTGGGTGTGGCTTCTTCCACTGCCCACCTGCCGCAAGGTCCATTTAAGAAACGTTTATTGAGTGCCTACTGTGTGTCATGTGTTAGATGCTGGGAATAGAGAGGTGAAATGTTCCCGGTTCTGAGAAAGTCGATTCTCTACTTCACCTACTCTCTGTGACGTCCAAACGTCCCCCTGATTCTAACTCCATGATCCTGTGATGCTTAAGCATGTCTTCTCTCTGGCCTCAGTTTCCTCATCTGGAAAATGAGGGGCCTTGACTCTGAGTTTCCTTCACCTCCAGAGATATGATCTGACAGTCCGACAATAGTCCATTGCAGCTGTTTGGGGGCACTGGGAGAGGAAGATGGAAGCAGCAAATAAGGCTTTAGGCAACAGTCCTTGGTTTGGCTCACATGAGGGCCACCCAGCAGAAGCTCACAGGCGACAGAGACACCTCCAGATCGTTGTCATCTTAGGGATGTGGACACAAGGGGGTCTCTGAAAGGCCAGAATCCATCTGTGCCCTAGTGACAAGACCCACCCTTGAGCAAGGCGGCCTGCAAGCCATAGTGGGAAAATGATGGAGGAGCTGGGGTGAAGGAAGCTCCCTGGGGACTCAGTGCATCCGCGATTGGTCCGAGTTGTTTGGCATTTTCCTTCTGTGCCTCACAGGAAGAAGTCCTTTGTGAGAGTCTTTGGTGAATAATAATTGAGTGTTTTCATAGCTTGTGAGATCTTGGACTAGTCACTTCCTCTGTAGAGCCTTCTCAGATTGTCCCCAATACAAAGGTATGTGGTTCTCTTCAAATTTCCCATCATCCTTTGCCTTGTTCCTTTCCTCCCATGTGTCACAAAAACTCAGAAGAGATCTCAGAGATGCTTGAGTCCAATCTACCTTCCAAAGAAACCCTTCGACCCTCCCCCATCACCATGAAGTTGCCTTCCAGCTTCTTAAAGGCCTCCAGAGAAGGGCCTAGCAGCCCAACCATTAGGCCTTGGGACAGATCTTGTTAGGAGACGTCTCCTTCTCTTGAAGCTTCTATTTGTCTCTTCTGGTTCAGCCTTCAAGGGCCAAGAAGCGGACTGGGTCCCTCCCTTCTTCCCTGTCCTCCTCCAGGACTCCTCCTCTTCATTTGTAAAATTACCATTTTGGATTGGATGATACACCAGGTCCCTCCTGGAATCCCACATTCGGAGTTTTTGTTTCCTCCTCTATCTGCCCAAATCTCTAATAAGCTAGTATCAAGGAAACAACCACAATAAATAGATTAACGATGCAGAGGAGCTTGTAGCCAAATAGTCTTGTTCAGTTAAATCCACACAGCCATGTTTATTCTCTTTGTCTTCCTTCGGACTCCTCAGAACCGACCTCCCTTCCCTTGCCACCCCTCCCCCCATTTGAATGGCAGCTCGTTGAGGGCAGGGACTTTGTATTGGCATTCTCAGCCTCTTGCACAGTGCCTGGTACCTTGTCTATGTTAACTAGAGGCTCTTTCATTCATTCATTTAAAAACCTTTATGGATCTCTGCCATAGTTACCAGAACTTTAAGAGGATAGTATGAGGGTAGCCCTTGTCTCAGGGCCATTTCCATCCAAACTCCATCGGAAAAGGGTGAAAAGGGTCAGTAATAAGGTAATAAGAAATAGGGCTGGCTGCTTGCATTTACAGAATTGTTCTGAGGGGGACAGTGTCCTCTCCCTAAGTTATTCCCTTTGGAATAATCTGCTTGTTCAGACTCGTGCTCTTAGAATACTGTTGGCTCCCACTATAAACCATTTGGCAGGGCTCCAGGGAGGGCTCCTTCGGGCAGGTTTTGGAAATCTGGGCTAAGCTTAGAGGAGTGCATCAGACTGACTTCCTGCCATCTCTTCACTGCTCAACCAGCCTGGGAGAGCCGCAGTGGACTGTCATACCTGCTCCCCGGCATCGCCAGAAAGAGAAGCTGTTCATTCTCACAGAGGCCACTCTGAGAAACAGGAAGGGGCCTCAACTCATGCCCTGCCAAGAAGATGTTTCAGTAGTAGATGCTGTGGACAGGGGCATTGAGGGGAGAGGTCAGTGGGCGGCGTGGTTTCCTTCCTCTAGTCAAGGTGTTTGGGGTAAATCAGCCCACCACTGCTCCTGTGAGAGAGAAGGCGGCTGACTCGCATTTTGTGACCTCACATTCGTAGAACCGCAGATTTAGAGCTGGGAAGGACATAACAGACCAGATGAGTAAACTGAGGCCCACTGGCATAGGGTCACAGATTGAGAGCGGAAAGGGTCCTTAGTGGCTCTGTAGTCCAACCCCCTTATGAGGACCCTGAGGCCAAGAGGGGTCACCCAGCTGGGAGATGTCAGAGGCGGGCTGTGAACTTCCTGACCCTGGCTCAGCCCTCTATTCGCTGCCCTGCTCAGACTCTCCCAACATAGCCAGCGCTGAATGTGCATGGATTTATGTAAATGTCTGTTGCATCCTGTGCATATTTGTAAATGTTACAGAAAAAACAGATGTCGATGCCCCTGAGAAAAGATGCCAACATAATTAAGATTTTGTTTTATTTTCATTGTAGAGAGTATCTGCAGAGGCAGCTGGGGGTTCCTAGATGGCCAGCCAGCCTTGGGGTCAGGAAGACTGAGTTTTGAGACCCACTCCTGACTCTTTCTAGCCGTGTGGTCCGGGGCAGGTCACCCAGACCTCTCCCTGCCCGAGGCAACACCCATAAGAAATGAAGTTCATAGCGTCTGAGATCCAGACCCGGAAGGGACCCTGAGGCCGCCTTCTAGCTCAATCATTGTACGGATGAGGATGTCGAGGCCCCGGGAGCTTAAGAGACTACCCCAAAGTCATGCAGGTAGTAAATTGTCAGAGACAGGATTTCAGCTGAGGCCGAGGGGCTCTGGCCCCAAACCAGTGAGCTTTCTGCTTTACCACACTGTTCTTCAAGAGTATCAGCTGTTGGTTGGCAAAGTTTCCAGGCTGATGGTTCCCTTTAAGAATAAAATCATAGATTTGTACCTCCCCCCCCAAAAAAACCAATAATATCACTGCTTGTGTTTTCTTTGTTTTTTTAACTAATCTAGGAACCGGTGTTGGCAGATGCCTTGCACAGTCATAGAAATTGAGGTCTAGAAGGACCCCTAGAGTGATTTGGTTCTACAGAAGGAGGAGGTCGACACAAGTGGCCTTGTCCCAGGAAGGCCCCTAGACATAGGCACCTTCCAGCTCTAGGGCTTCAGTCCCATGTCCTCTCCTTTTACAGATAGGGAAACAGGGGCACAGAGTGAGAGACTTAGAAAAAGTTCCACAGCTTGATTGGAATCTCTGTTTGCTGACCCTCCATCTTGCTATATTTCCACCCCACCCTGCTGTCTTCAGCTTGGGTTGGGGGCGTTGTGTGGACTCAGAACTTTTAGTTGCCTAAACTATCCTAATGTATCTGCATGCATCCCACAAAAGCCATCCAGGACTGCTTTTGGTCAGTTTCCAAAAGAAACCTGTAAACAAGCCCCTCTGACTTATCCTGATCTGATTAAAATTGGGGGGCTTCCAGCTATCCTTTGGGATGCGCCGTTGCCCTGTAGGATGCTGCAGCCAAGAGCCCCAAGATTGTCATTACAGAATCACCGGATTTGAGAATTGCAAGGACTCTCAGTGCCAGTGAGACTGTCTTTTACTAGCCATGTGACTCTGGGCAATCACCTCATTTCCCTATGCCTCAGTTTTCCTGTTTATAAAATGCGGAAAGTGATGCTTCTGCTTCCCTACTAGTACTAGACTTTCTTCTAGATGATGTCTCCAAATGTTAGCTGTTATCATTCTTTCTGCACGCTCTCTGCTGTGTAGATTTGCATATTTATCTTTACCGTAGCTCTTGGCAGTTGGTTTTATAACTAATTACGTGAGTCCAGAATTGGCAGCATGTTTGCAAATGCATTTGATTTTCTTGTCTGTTTCTTTGGATTGGGAACCTGGAAGATTTCTCTTAAAGGCAGTTGGGGCAGCTGAACATCTAGAACCTCAGCTAGGGTCCTAGTGTCCATTCCATCGCTTCTGGCACTCTAGGCCTTTGGGGGGGTGGTGCAGAAGGGGGGGCAGAAAGGAGAGAGAGGGAGGGAAAGGGGGAGAAAGAGAGCAGGAGGGAGGGAGAAAGAGGAGAGAGAGAGGTGGGGGGGAAGGGAGAAAGAGAGCAGGAGGGAGGGACGGAGAGAGTGAGAGCGTGGGACAGACAGTGTAAGTTTTCATCCAGCCTTCCTTTACCGGACCTAATTTGATTCGGGAGCCTGACCTTGTTCCCCTCTATTCCTTCTCTTTGCCGACTATGATGGGAAAGCTGAAGAATCTGTGTCTCAGGCTGGTGGGGTCAGAGGGCAGCCAGCCCAGCCTCTCCAGAATAAAAAAGAGCCTCTGGAACCTGAGTGACCAGTGCTTATTTAGCCTTTCCTTGTAGCCCTCTAGGAGGGGGAGCCCCTTGCTCCTGATGTGGCCCAGACTCCTCGGACAGAGCTGTAGCAGCCAGGAAGTTCCTCCTGAGCTCTAGCCTAAACTGGCTTCTTTTCACCCTCCCCCCTTGTTCCTGGTTCTACCTTCTGGGGCCAATCAGAAGAAGGCTTATCCCCTCCCCCAGGTCTCTTCTAAGCTTAGCTCCTAGCTTCTTCATCTGATTCTCCTATGGCATCGATCCAAGGTGTTTCAACTGCTTGGTTCATCTCCTCTGGGCCTGGAGCCAGGAAGATCTGAGTTCAAATCTAGCTTCAAACACTTGTTATTTATGTGACCCTGGGCAAGTCACTTCATCAGTTTACCTCAGTTTCCTCATCTGTAAAATGGGGATAATAACAGCCCTTCCCAGGATTGTTGTGAGGATCATGTGAAATATTGATTGCAGGGTACTTACTTAGCACAGTGCCTGGCACATAGTAGCTCTTATCATTATTAAAAACATACATAATTATATGTGCATGTACATAATATATGCATATGTGTATGTGTGTCCATGTAACTTCAAGGAAATATGTAAAGTTAAGGAATCATATATATACAATATACATAGAAAGTTGAGCTAAGTTGATTTTTCTGTGCTCATGCCCAGTGAATTGGAAACTTAAATCGTGTGAGGTGTGCATTCTGATTAAGGGGATTTCAGAAGTTGCTGATACACAAAACCAACACTTTTATATCATTTATTAGCAAGTAAAACCACTTTTACCAAAAAATAATCTGCAATATCGAAAAGATTTCAGAGCCTAAAAGAAATTAAAAATAAGACTGACTGATTTTATAGGTTCTTATGGGCTCCCTAAAATTGCCTTGAAGAAATATCCCTTTTTTATACCTGAAAAATCAAATTCACCAATGAACAAATTTGGGGGAAGGAGGGGCAGTGAGGAGCAGTGGACAATTTTGGGACTTGTAGTTTCAGACCTTAACTCCAACACTCGCTACTTGACAGAATGACCTTTTCTAAGGTCATGGGATTTAAAAACATTTAAAACCTGGGTTCAAATTCTGCCAGTCCCAGGTACTGGCTATTGATAGGTGTGACTATGGCTGTTTTACTTAACCTCTCAAAGCCTCAGTCTCTTCACCTCTAAAAAGGGAGTGATGATCTGGGAGTGGCTACCTAAGGGTTTTGCTGTGATCAGCACAGTGGGGATTCTTCCTAGGGGATTCTTGCTAGGCTACACACACCCTCTCAGAGTTCCCAGTCTGGCTAGCAATCAATCAACATTCATATTGATACTATGTAGCAGGCACCATGCTATGTGCAAGGCTGAATGTTTATCGCCTTTCCCTTCTCCCTAAATCTGCTCCGCTCCCACTCCCTCCACTCAATTAATTCAGAGCACCATCCTGAACTTCTGGTGCCCAAAGCCAAGCCATTCTCTTTGCCATTTTGTTATTCTTCATTCCTAAGAGTTACATTTGCCTCCTTTGCAACAAAATGTCACTTCCTCCAGGGCAGAGAAGGTTTCTTTTTAGTCTTAGTAGGTAGACACTGTTGTAGGCAGCTGGGTAGTGCTCCGGATAGAGCCCTGGGCTTGGAGTTAGGAAGACTGGAGTTCAAATGTGGCTTCAGACGCTTACTAGCTGTGTGACCCAGGGTAAGTCACTTAACTCATCTTCCTCAGTTTCCTCAACTGTAAAATAGGGACATGTTGTAAGCATCACAATTATATTTTTCTAGCACTTAGCACACAATGCCTGGCTCATAATAGGTACTTAATGGATGCTTATTCCCTTTCTTCCTTCCATGATTGATGCCTCCATGAGTTTCTCTGTTGTTCAAATCTAGAGCATTGCTAAGAAATTGCATTAAGAATTCAACATTGGGGTGGAAAATAAGACCCATCCTTTGGACCTTTTCTTTAAAAAGAGGCCTTTCAGGATGAATCCTACCTTCTTTGCCATACTTAGTCACTAGTCAAGTATTTTCTAAGTGCTCACCATGTGAAAGGCAGGCTAGCACAATCACTAAAGAGTTGGCCTCAATCCTGTGCTGAGCCAGGATCCAGTCCCGTCTCTGTCATGCATGGGCTGTGTAATTCTGGACAGGTCATCTCCCTCTCAGAACACCCAGGCAACTCACCAAAACAGAGTTGCCGAGAAGGTGCGGATCTGCTTTGGTGGATGGAGCTCCCTTATTTGGGAGTGCCTGTACCGACTCAGTCATGAGTCTAGTCCTTGTCCCTTTGTGTGAGGCACTGTAGTAGCCAGGAAGGTGGGGAAGGAAAGAGGAAGATAGGCAGACTTTTTGTTCTATTGAGAGATGCGATATATATATATATATAATTTCAAAAACAAGGGAGTGGGGGAGGGGGAGGGGGATTAGGAAATACTTAGTGGAGGAGGAGACAGCTAAGCTGGCATTTTGTGAGGCTCCATGTTAGGCACACAGGGATGAGTTCAAATATCTCATTCTGTCCTCCGGAGGCCACCATGGGAGAGAGGAGTGCAAAGAGAGCAGGCCTCTCACCTACACTGGCTCATTCAACCTGGGCAAGTCATTCAACTTTCTAAGACTATAAGTGACAGACTGGCCTGCTCTGATGGAGGGATTGCCCTTCTTGTAGGGTCCTCCATACCTATAGTTTTCAAAGTATAGTCCTCAGACCCCTGGGAATACCCAAAGACTCTGTTAGAGGGTCTGGGAAGTCAAGGCTATTTTCATAATCATGCTAAGATGTTATTTGCCTATTAGATGCTCCTCCCTTTTCCAAGTATGAGCTTGGATTCTTTTCATGTACCTTACCACCACAATATTTCTCAACAATTTGAATGCAGAGCAGATAGGAGAATCCAGCTGCCTTTTCCCAAGCCAAGAGATTGGCACAAATACAGAGAACAGGCCACTCCTCTCTCTTCCTTTTGTTTTGGAATATATATTATGCTAATATGTAATGGGTTTATTCTTGTTATTTTAATTACTTTATGTTTTTCAATGTTATCAGTTTTTATTTATAATAAATATTGCCCACATAATTAAAAGCTCTTGGGGGCTTTCAATTTTTAAAGGTATAAAGAGATCGATCTGGAAATCAAAAATCTGAGAATCCATAGTTCTTAGCAGCAGCTGGACCTGGCTCTAGCTCTAGGCCTCCCCTCATGGTGCTTTCCTTCTACCAGGCATCCTCTCCCCTGACCCTCCAGCCCAGGCACCTCCCCCAAGCTGTCCCAGAAAACACAAAAGCATCATGCTGGGGTTACTCCAGAGGTGGAAACGAATAGTTATGCCTTCTCTAGCTCTTTCTAATTGGAGTATCCGGAATTTACGGTATCTCTAATTGGTTGATTACTAGCTCTTTACAACATACTGTCCTCACTCCAGGCCTTGTAAATTGCTTCCCGGCAGCTACCGGCGTCGTTAAATCTTTCCAGCACTTGGCTGAGGTTGCACTGACCTGTGAAGAAATAATGCAGAGTAGCCCATCAAAAAGAGATACTTGGAAACTCATCGGAGGCGTCAGCCCGTGTTAGGACGAGCAAGCAGGCTGATGCTTATTGCCAGGGAAATTAAAGAGAGAGTTTTGTGCTAAGAGGCAATCCAGAAATTAGTTCCCGAATTAGTTGTTAATTGATTTGGTAATTCCCTCGGGTCCGCAGGCCCTTTTCCCCCCTTCTCTTTTTTGTTGTTGCATTCAGTTAACAGTGACTATTCCCAGAGCCCTTGAAATATTTTTTCCAATTAGATCAGACGTGCCCTTACTTGGGAGGAGGGACTTGAGCTCTTGAATACCTGCTTGGAATAATGCTCGAGGCAAATGGGATGCATCTAGAAGAGCCTGTGCATTGACACCCCCTGGGCACGACCATCTGTGCGGGCACAAGAAACCCGTTGCTATCATTCTGCCTTGGCATTTACTTTGTCACAGGCTCTCTGTACTTAGGTGGGGACAAACTCCTTTCCCAGGTTACTGGGTGAGCTGTTTCCTTTTTCCTTTGTATCACTTCAGTCTAGAACAATGCCTAGCACCTAGCACATAGTAGGTGTTTCTTGGATGATTGATTGATTTGTCTCCCTGAAAGAAAATGGACCTTGTTCTCTCTGGTCTAACTTGGGGATGCCTAGAAGAAGGATTCAGATGATCTTCGATTGGTCAGAAAGGGCTCTTCTTGCCCTCCTTTAGCCTTGTTCATTCATTCCAAAGACATTTATTAAGTACTATATGTGTGCCTTGCATTATATTAGGTGCTGTGAACCAAAGACAAACATGAAAAACCATCCTTGCCCTCAAGGGGCTTCCATTCTACTGCTGGAAAACAAATGCACATAAACACAAAATTAGGTGAAACAAATACAACGTAGCACCTAGGGGGACCTCATGGATTGGACTCCTCTAGATGGTGGCACTGGTACTTTGAAGGAAATTAGCGCTTCTCAGAAGCAGAGGGCATCCTAGGCATGAGAGAAAGGGCTGTGCAAAAGCAAGATATAGGATGCCATAGAAGAGGAACAGTAAGGCAGCCAAACAAGTTTTCCCACTTGGGACCTCTGGAGAGGTATGGAGGGAGGTATCGGGGTGCAGGAAAGCTGCCTTGGAAAACTCGTTCTTTCACATATGTGGCCAGAGATGTTTGTGGCCATTGGGGCAGCTCTCAGGGCTCTCTGTCTGCATCATTTCCGTTCATTCACCTTTCCCGAGCCTCCAGATGGTTGCCCTCTTTGAAGAACAGTATTCTCTTCTTTCCTGCTGGTCACTTTGGGGATCTGGATGTCTGCTTATAGCTAAGTACATTAACTCTGCGCTTATTTGAAAGCTGAGATGTTAGCTTCCCAGACTTCAGCAGAATGTTAACTTCGGACTTTGGAAAGAATACAGGCCTCAAAAGAACCAAAAAAATCTTTGAAATCCACAGTGATTTTTTTTTCTTGAAGAATATAGAGCTGTGGCCTGATGTAACTGTTACCATGGACAATCAAAATGCTTGAAAGGCTTATCCATTCATTGCCAAGCTTTGCAGAATCCTTCCGTTTTCTTGCTGCCGTTCAGTTGTTTCAGTCATATCTGACTTTCTGACCCCACTTGGGGTTTTCTCCAGCTCATTTTACAGATGAGGAAACTGAGATTTACAGGGTTAAGTGACTTGACCAGGGTCACAAATCTGGTGTCTGAGGCTAGATTTGAACTCAGGTCGTCTGGCGCTCTATCCCCTGTGCCACCTAACTGCTCCATTTTCTATAAGGTCTTTATATCCATGTTATGGGATTGGGCATGGGGGGAAATAACTTTTATTTGACCCATAATTTACAATTACAATTTTGTAATTTACTGAGGCATTCTGGAATTAAGCTTTTGAAGTGGTATCCTTTTGCCTCAGTGGTGGCTTCAGGAGGTGTGCCTAAGGCCAGGGGAAAGTTGATGACATCCCCTTTCCAGATAGGCCAACCCTTCAGCTCCTCTGAAATGAGGTCATGAGACATAAAGGCAGTAAGTACAGTGGAAAGAATTCTGGGTCTAAAAGTCAAGGGCCACCTGCCTCAGTCTCCTCATCTCTAAAATGGGGGTAATGCTAATTGCAATCATTTTCTAATGTTATTGAGAGGATAAAAAAGATATTTTATACAACACTTTGCAACCCTCTGAGTACAACATAAATGCTAGCTGTTATTATCATTATTAATCATTACTTTTCTTCTTTGAGCCTCAGGCACCTCACTTATCAAATGAGGAGCCTGGACTCAAAAGTCTGGAGCTTTGATTGATTCCAAGATCTTATTGGGGACTGAGATCCCCATTGTAGATGATCGAGATTGGTTCCATGAATACATCTCCTCATTTCTTTCAAAGGCTCGCTTTCAAGAAGGACATTTGGGGGGCATTGGAATGTATATTATCTATTTCTATCTGATATATCAGAGGCCATCTGATCTGGTGACCGGGATGCCAGGCCTGGAGTCCAGAAGGATGTGTTCAGACCTCCTTTCTGACCCATGAGCAGCTCTTGTAAGCTTTAGGAGTCTTCCGATAGTTAACAGAACTTGGTCACCATGACTCAGAAAGCACTTAGTGAGTGCTTACCATGAGCTGAGTACCCAGTGCTAGCTCCTGGGGACCTGGTGCCTCTGGCATACCCTTATAGTTGATTTCCATTAGAGACGAGTTTTAACAATGCCCCATTGTCATAGGATGAAGCTTTGGGCCTCCCAAAGTGGAGGAGGAGGGGAGAACAGTCACAGACCATGAGTTAGCATCTCTCTCTTTTTGGTGACACAGCAGCAGATGTCATTGCTGGCTCTATCAGCTAGATTAGAACTACTTTGATGACTTAGTCATGCCTGTGTGTTGCAGGGATCACACTGCGCTTCAGTGGCATGTAGAAAAGGATGTCTCCTTAACAAATATCTGAGACTTTAAAAAATAAAGAACTGTGTCAGGATGGTTTCAGAATGGTCATAAGCTTCCCTGATCAGCAGGGATCAATAGCCCAGCCCAAACATGCCGGGAGGGGATTTGGCGAGGGGTCAGTGTTCTAAGGGCATGAGTGCCCTGGCCCTTAGGAGAGCCCCGGGGCCAGACGTGGGTCACAGGAAGGGGTATTCAAGCATCTCCACCAATCCAGAAATTTAAAAAACACAAAACCTTCCTCTGATGAGGGCATATCCTGAGGTCATGCAGGTGGAACCAAGAAAAGGTGGCATTTGAATCCAGGACTTTAGGCTCCAAATGCAGAGCTCTTTCTACCCCAGCACAGGGTCACTGCACCCAGAAAGGCTCATGTTCTCTGGGATTTCTATGGGGTATATGATTCACATCCTCTTTGTAATCCAGCACAAAAGCAACAGACATTCATTATGTACCTACTATGTGCCACGTGCTATGCTCCGTGCTAAGGATATAAAAAGAAAGGCAAAAAGTCTCTGGCTTCAACACTCTCACATACTGATGGGGGAACACCATACACATAAATCAGTAGCCAAGCCTTCAGTTGGCAAACATTCGTTATGCACCTACTATATGCCATGTCCTATGCTAAGTACCAGGGTACACAGAAAGTAAAAACAAGCAAACAAAACCAGTCCTGGGCCTCAAGGAGCTCACGTTCTAATTGGGGAGGACCACGGAAATAACTGTATGCAAACAGGCTCCGTGGTTGTTCAGCCCACTCAGTCGTGTCCCACTATTCATGACCCCATTTGGGGTCTTCTTGGCAGAGATACTGGAGTGGTTTGCCATTTCCTTCTTCAGCTCGTTTGACAAATGAGGAATTGAGGCAAACAGGGTGAAATGACTCGTTCAGGGTCACACAGCTAGGAAGTATCTGAAGCCAGGTTTGAACCCAGGAAGACGAGTCTTCCTGACTCCAGGCCTGGCGCTCTATCCACTGCTCCACCTAGCTGCCCTAAACAAAAATGGACGTAGTGTCAGAGGGAAGGAAATTGCACTCGTTTTTGTGGGAGAGATGCGGCGTTCCTTTGGCACGAGAAGCTGCTCTTCTCAGGTCGGGTTGTTCTTTTAGGGCTGGAAGGGAGCTCAGATGCCATCCCAGGAAATGGGTGACAATTAATAGGCAGTGAATCCTCACGGATATTTAGAAGGAGGGACTGACTGGAAAAAGGCTTTGACGTTTTCTATGTTGAATTAAATTAATTTCGATGGATCCGGGGGCTCCAGTGGATGGAGTGCTGTGCCTAGAGTCAGGGATAGGGGTAGGCAGTGAGTTCAGTTTGGACATGTTGAGCTCAGGATGGCTGGAAGATGTTTAGCTAGACAGGTCCAGTAGGCAGTTGGAGACATGAGACTGGAGATCAGGAGAGATCACCGAGTCAAAGCATGTGGAAGGAGAAGTGAAGCGGACCCAAGACAGAGCCTTTAGGGATGGCCCTCCTCGATGGGTGTGACCCGGATGAAGAGCTGGCTAAGGAGCATGAGGAATGGTTAGACAAGGAGGAGAGCCAGGAGCGAGCAGTGAAATGAAAACCTAGAGAGAATGTCATGGAAAAGAGAGTGGTTGCAAATGCCAGAGGAGAACGCAGAGAAGTGAGGAGGACGAGGATTGAGAAAAGGCCATTGGATCTGTCAAAGGAGAAATTGTTAACTTTGGAAAGAGCAGCTTCAGGTGAATGATGAGGTCAGAAGCCAAGCTGCAGAGAGTAAAGCAGAGGAAAGGAAGGTAGAGGCATCGATTGTGGATGGTCTTCTCAAAGAGCAGAGGCACAAAAGGGAAGGGAGGTATAAGACAAAAGCAAGCCAAGATGAATGAATCTGGGGAGGGTGGTACGAGGATGGGGAACGTGGGTGTGTTTGTAGGCAGTGGGGAAGCAGCCAGGAGAAGGGAGCAATTGAAGATAAGTGAGAGTCTGGATGAGAGAAGGGCCAATCTGCAGGAGAAAATGGGGATTGCTCACGCACGTGGAGGGATTGGCCTTGGCAAGCAGAAAGGCCACGTGAGCCAGGGGCGGCAGAAGCATCTGAGTGATGCGAAATGGGAGAATGGGACAAGAGAGAGATCTCACAGCGAAGGGCCTCCATTTGGTCACTGAAATAGGAGGCAAAGATTTGAGCCGAGACACGGCGGGTGGGAGAACCCCAGGTCATGAAGTTATAAGGTGCGGCAGAAGAGGTTCTAGCTTTGGAATCAGAGAGCCTGGGTGCACGTCCAGAGACAGAGGACTTGGGTTCAAAGTCAAGCTCAGCAACTTCCTGCCTATGTGACCTTGCACTTGCACATACCCTCCTGGAGGATAAAGCCTTCATCCACAAAGTCAAGGACTAGACAGACATCTGAATGCCCTTCCAACTCTAGAGGCTCCGCGATCCCTAATTCACCAGAAATAGGCAGATGTGTATGTGTTTATATGTATATCGATGTATAATTCTGGAGGGAGGGGAAGAAGGAACCCTAAGCTCTTGAGCTGACCCTTTAAGGGAACCCTCATTGGGTTCCAGGAGGCAGAGAAGAGGAGGAGTACAAATATTTCAGACCTGGAGGGGAGAGTAGAAAGCCATATAATAGCTTAAAGCAAGTTGTGCAGTTGACCCCCAGCTGTTCAAAACCACTTCAGATGGATTCCCACGACTTCTTCTCTAGTTGTTTTCAATCTTGTCCAACTCTTTGTGACACCATTTGGCATCAAGTGAATGAGTGCTTTGCCATTTCCTTCTCCAGCTCATTTTGCAGGTAAGGAGAATGAGGCAAACAGGGTCACACAGCTAGTAAGTGTCTGAGGCCAGGTTTGAACCCGGGAGGATGAGTCTTCCTGATTCCAGGCTTGGCACTCCATCCACTACAGTGCCACCTAGGTGCCTCTCCAATGATTTTGAGATAGTTAAAAGGCATTTATTAAGTGTCTCCCATGTTCTGGGTCCTGGGGACATAAAGTTGAAACAGTTCCTAAACTTGGGAAATTTACATTTTAATAGCACACACACGCGCACACACACGCACACATGTGTACACACACTCAATAAAGGGTTTTCGATCAAATAAATGAGATATCTCTAAAAAACTTGGTACGCTTCAGAAATGTCAGATGCTATGATTTATTCATCCTCATCATCCTCTGTCTGGTTCTAGTTTTTTTTCCTCCAATCCAAGGTCACCAAATGACCCTCCATCCAGGAGGGTGCTGAAGCCAGCTTGAACCGGCTTGCCCAAGCCAATCGTTAAATTTTCGGTGTGAGCATTTAAACCGTAGGAATCAGCAGATGCTGTAAATCAAGTTCTGGGTTTATGGGTTGTTGATTGTCTAGACTTGATACAGTGTTAGAAAAAATGGGAATAATGCAGATTAAAGTACAGTAATTATGCAGATTGAACTTAAAACTGTGTCCTGCCCTTTCAGAGAACCAGTTGTTAAATATTTACCAGCACATCCTCCATCTATACGTCCATCAGTCTATTCAGCATGGGTTAATTTATTAGGCAGTGTGAGGAAGCTAAAGAAAAAGCTTTTTAATCATTAATCTGTCACTAAGCATTTATTGAGCACTTACTGTATGCCTGGCACTAGGCTATATTCAGGGGAAACAAAGACAAAGTTGAAATGGTCCCTGCCCTCAAGAAGCTCGCATTCTACCAGGGAGAGACATCGTCAGCCAATCCACAAGAATTTTAGCTGTCTGTCGGGCACTGTGCTAAGTCCACAGAAGTGAAGCAGTGCTCATTTTATGGCAATTTCTGACCCATATGGTGTTTGTGAGTCCTCATGCGGAAGAGCAAGGCACTACTTTGTGTCTGAGCGCAGAGCTGGGCCAACACCTCTCCAGAAGTGTGGTAGAAGAAAAGTCTGCAGGAGAGATCTTCCAATCCCTTTACGTGTGAGGCGGTGATTCCTGACCCAAGCTGGTCCCTCATCATCTTAGGAGTATCGCTAGGTGTTTGCCTAGGTTCCTCAAGGCCTAGTTTGAAGAGATAATGCCTATAAGCAAAGGATGACAGCAGATCCCTAAGGGTTACACTTCTGTCTCAAGGTCTTGTCCCCAAAAAAGTTTGCAGGCGTTTGATGCCCTGATGGGCTTCATTTTCTGGTGTTTGTAGGAGATTGAGACAGAAAGCGGTGACTTAGTGGACGAGATTGAGTAAGTGCCTGATGACAGTCAGCAAGTCAGATGGCTTGGTAGCCTTCCATTGACACTGTAGTTATTAATCCATTGCCGAGACGTTTGGGAGATTCCGCCATATTTTGTGCAGTTGCCAACAAAATGTTGACAGTTGCGTTGTGGTTAATAAATTCATTTAGATTTATAAGCATTGTTTACAGAACCTGTTCGCCTGCTGAAACTCTAACAGCATCTGTTCCTTCTTACTAATTAACTGCTAATTACGAATGAGCTTTGTGTGTTTGTCAGTATAACTGGCTCATGCATTCTGCAAGGAACATTAACAAATTGATTTACATAGCAGCAGCGCAATCAAAAGGGTAAACTTGAACAGCAAGCGTCTACAGGCCTTTAGCCCGTTTTCAAGGAAAGAAAACTTTTCACGCTGTAAATATTGTCATCGCTTCCCCATTGCCTTAATTCCGTGATAAAGGTAATTCAGTCAAAGTAGATCTGGAATATTTAATCACCAGAGGAGAGCCGCGCAGATGGCGAAGAAGGAGCACCAGTCAAAGGTCACCCGGGGCATCTTCTCAGATGTGGAGAAAGGCACCAAGAGCATGCATGCATGCATCCCTGGAGAAAATGCCTCTAGCAAATTTGGAGTGTGTCATTTTGGGGCAGGTGAAAATGATCAAGACCGATCCAGTAACAATGTATGTGCCTGCTTTGTTCGAGACACTGGGGGTTGGAAGGCAAAAACAAAAATGGTCCTGCCCTCAGGGAGCTTATGTTCTCCTGGGCAAAAGCAATGTGTACACAGATAAGTAACCTCTATGTGCCTACATGTATTACATTTCTTACTATGCTGATACTTGTGGGGGCTGTTTGCTGTCTTCCAAATCAACATTTCTCTGATGCGGACAAATTGGCTGGCGCCCCCTCCCAGGGCTGTTGTCACTGAAACGTGATGAATGTTTAAGATGGCCTATGTAACGCGATATGGCCAGGCCAGCTTGGAATGCAATGTGAATCCTTCCATGATCCACTTTTTAATTATTCTTAAGTATTTTGCTTTTCTATAATCTTCGTTTCCATATATAATGTTATGGTGCCCTAAGACAGGATCTGATGGGAAGGGACACCCAACAACAAATCTCCGTTGTGCCATCCAGTCCAAGTTATTTCAGTTCAGCACTTATGAGCTACTCCAGTATACCAGGCCCTGTGCTGCATGCCAGGATACAAAGAAAAAAATGGATTAGTCTCAGTTCCCAGGGATCTCATATTCTTCTAGGATTTGGGGCAGAGATACATTATGGGCCCAGATGGGCAAACACCAAGTATCTATAAAGTAATACAAAGCAAATTCAAGATGGAGAGAGAATGAATATTAGAGTTGGGTGGAGAATCATCTCGTGCCAGAGGTAGCACCGCTATTCTGTGCCCCAAAGGAAGCTAAGGGCTCTTACGTGGTAGAGGTGAGGATGGTGGGCCTTCCAGGCAGAGGAGGTAGGGAGCCTGCAAAGGCTCAAAGGCCCAAAGTGGGGAAGAGAAAGTGAGTCAGTTTGACTTAAATATTGAGTGGATGAAGAGGCATAACCTAAAGTAAGACTGGAAAGGGAGATGGCACAGTGGGCTCACTTGGCACACACAGACCAAGCCCCCATCAGCTTGCCTCTAGAAACACCCTTAAGATTTATTTGACTTGAGGTGGGTGAGATCAAGAGGAGATTTTACTCATTTAACTCAAAATAGAATTTCTGAGGGGTGAGGTTGAACCCAAATTTCTCAGAAATGCTTTGCACTTTTATTTGTTACAGCCCCAAATGAGATTTCCACATCTATTTTTAATGGTTCTTTTTGCCCATATCTGCTACAAGAGAAAATGTTCTTTACTTAGAGAAAACTCATAAAGTCAAAACTAAAGCAGGTCACCTCAGGAGAAAGTATCCCAAGGCACCAGTACAATGACTGTCAAGGCATTGTGTTTGCATGGAACGTATTAGAAGAAATTATTTGTCTCAAGATTGAGTCATGATTTGAAAATCTCAGTAGCACCGGAATTTTCTATATACTTATGCTTGGGGAAAGAAGCCTCATGAGAAAATGTCGAAAGCCTGCCATGTATCAATCAGGCCAGGAGTGAAAGAGAGCCAAGGCAGAGAAATAGAAAGACTAGAAGAGTTGGGTGCAGTCTGATTGGTTGTTGTCCTTCATTCTCGAAGAGGACCAACATGACATCACTATGCTTGAGTCAAGTTTCAATGTGTCCAGCTGTGGCTGATCAGACCAATACAAGCTCAGAATGCTCTACCACAGGTCGGGCACAAATAGTCCATGTGAACATTTGAGTGGATTCTCTAAATTTGCGCATCCTGTGTTTCTTTTGAGCTGTTTCAATTCCGCTTTGCTCATAGAGCACAGCACCTTCTCTGAGGTGGGCATGCCATGCTGAGCGGTCCTGCGCCAGTGTCTCCCATGTCACACAATCAATTCCAGAGTTCTTGAAAGAGACTGTGAGAATATCCTTGTATTTCTTCTTCTCACCACCATGTGAGGGCTTGCCCTGTGTGAGTTCTCCATAAAATAGTCTTTTTGGCTCCCTCTGGCAGTCTGATCAATGGGAATGTGAAGGAAAGAGGAGTCAGGGACAAGGCTGGAGCCTGGATTTCCACTGAAGAACATCTTCCAAACAAAGGCTATACCATCTCTGAAGACGTTAGAGGATTGGCAGGTTTCTAACCATTAGGGAACAAAGGGAGATGGGTGACACAGCATCAGCACCTCAGAAGGCTGACAGTTCCTAGATATGGGGGTTTTCTCCATCACATGCTGTAGATAGCAGCCCCTCCACTCTTCCTTTCTCTGTTCCCAGACTTTCTTTTCTCTCCAGTCCATCTTTCTCACAGCCACCAACATGGCTTTTCTTGTGCACAAGAGCGACTGTGCCATTGCCCTGCCCACGGCTTCCTTTTGCTTCTACCATAAGACGCACATTTCTGAGGCTTCTATTTAAGGACCTCTATCTACAGCCTGGCTCGGAATGACCTCGTGTGGAATATCTCACGACACCCTTCTTCACACACTTTACAGGTCAGTGACATTAGGTGCTTAGCTTTTTCCAAACTCAACATTTTGTAGCCAACTGCTGTCCATTCACACAAGCTGTCCGCCCTCCAACCCTAGGACAGATTCTCATCCGTTATCTCTATTCTTAGAATCTTTCCTTCAAGGTTCAGCTCAGGGAACAACTCCTGGTGATGAATCCTTCTCTGATAACCCCAGTTCTCTGCTGGTGGTAGGTTATATTTATCTGTGGGCATGCTCTGTTCCCCAATAGACTGCAAGGTCCTTGAGGCCAAGAAGCTTTTCACTTTTGTTTCTTTCTTCCCCCACAGCTAGCCCAGTGCTTTGAATGGATTAGATATTAGTGAATTGTGTTTAATTGAACTGAAAGAAGATAGGAGTGCACAAGATCGGTCATTCACATGTGGAAATACCCCAGTAGAGAGTCTGTATGTGTGTGTGTGTATACATATACATACATGCATACATACATACATAGAGAGACAGAGACAGACAGAAAGGGACCCACATATACAGAAGGAGAGAGGGAGGGAGGGAGAGAGAGAGGAGAGGGGAGAATCTATAAACAACTGCACAAAATTTGGTTAACAGATAGTGTGAAATGGGCTATCTCTTTTATGGAGGGAAATCCAGCCTCATATAATTGAGACTCAGTGAGGATGGCTAGGGACGGGGTTACTTTATTTGTGAGAAGTAGAAAATAGATCATCGGATTTGCGATGTTTATGAAGCTATGTTCATTGGGGTCAGGGAAAGTGTGATGGGATTCAGTTGTGTCAGGCACAACAGAAGGAAGTAGAGAAGCTTTAATGTCCCTATGGAAAGCTCCAGACCACCTCTATAGAGGGAAGAATTAGGGGGAAGTTTGTTATATAGACCAAAGCCTTGGCATGGTGGCAGGAGATTGCAGTACTGGGGAGTCTTTGTCTGCCAAAAGCAGAGCCTCCCCCAAGATTCTCGACGTCCTTTCAGGGTAACTTCTTTTTCAAGAGATGGAAAGTGTAACAATCAGAACATCTATGCTTTATCTCATTTTGTTGTTGCTGTTGTTTTAAATGGGAAATGATGGAAAATGCTCTCCACATCCAGAGAAAGAACTGTGGGGTCTGGGTGCAGATCAAAGCAGACTGTTTTCTCTCTCTCTCTTTTTTTGTTTCTTCTTTCTTGTGGTTGTTCCCTTTGGTTCTCAGTCTTCTTTACAATATGATTTATGTGGAAATATTTTAATATGATTGTACATGTACAGCCTCTGTCAGATTGCATGCCATCTTGGGGAAGGGGAACGGAGCGGGGGGAGAAAACTTAGAACTCAAAATATTATAGAAGAGGATGTTGAAACTAAAAACAAACAAATAAAATTTAAAAAAATATGGGAAATGTTGTAAATCTTGGGGAGGGGTGGATTAACTAGTACTCCAGTGTGAAGTACATAATAGAGAAGACAGGGGAATAAGGAGTAGCCTGCTGTGGATGCTAGACTTTTGAAGAATGTATTTAGAGGATTTAGAGAAAGTAGGGTCTTGTGCCTGTACTGCAAAGTTCTACAGGGCAAGCCAGCCTAAGCGGGGCTGGATCTGAAGGATGAAGTTCTGAAAATGTAAACAGCAGCATTTGGCACATGGAAGAAAAATGGGAGACTCTTAGAAACCTAGGCAATTCAATGACAAACTGACTTTTAAAAGAGGGGCATATGATGTCCACGAGAAGGGCAGGCAACTGAGGTGATATGCAAAGGGGAACACGGCCTTGTGAAAATAGTGTCTCAAATCCTGAGGCTCAGATGATGGGCTGAGGCTGGTAAGGAATGCTAAGGACAACAAAGTTTGTTTTTAAGGGATCATGGGAGCATTATCTGGGAATGGGGACCTGTTCTCAGGGTAGATCAGGCAATGGTGATGGCAGAACCATTGAGTGTTTATGGTTCCACCATTCCCTCTGCCATAGGGATTGGTTCTTGGATTGGGAAGGTTAAGCTAAAAATGTGATTTAGGCCTGTTTCTTGCCAGAAAATTGAGTAAGTCAAAATATTTCTCATATTGTAGAAATGCTTCTTTGTTTCTCTTTCTAGCCATGTGGAGGTTATGTATATCTTGTGAACTTCCCCCAATGCTATGGTACTAGTGTAGAGAAAAGGGTTGGGGGAGTAGCGAGGTGAGCTGTAATTCCCCACATTCGTTGGCTTCGTTTGGTCACCATTGTTAAAGGACTAGGGATCTAAATTTGTTCTTCAGCAGCGAATAGAGAAAGGTTTTTGTTTTGACCCACATATGTGGAGCATAAGAAGCTAGGAGGAGATGTGGAGGGAGGGGGAAGAGGCTGCTTGGAGAGCTTTGAGATGGCCTTCAGCCAGAGATAGTCTAAGTCTTGGCCTCTGAAACCAAAGCCAGTTCAACACCATCTGCTGAATCCCTTCTACGATCTAGTGATTAAAGAAAGTCCAAAGAAAACATTGAACCTGGTGTCTCTGGGCTTAGTGATTGGTTTTTTACCAATAGAATGAATATGGAACATTTTGTTAAATTAGGTTTTTGTGAACAGGGCATGAGGAAAAGGGCTATTCTGCTGAGACAGAACACTGTGTCAGTTATTGGTAGGACAACGACGTTCTCTCGATGCTTGGATGGCTCTGTGATCTCACTGAGGCGGATGTTGCTCCAAGGACGCCTTTCCTTTTGGACTCTCACCCCTGTTCTCCCACAAGTTTGCCGCTGGTTGGGGAGGGGGGTGCTGTGCTAGGGCCCTTCCTCAAGATCTCTTCTTTTTGACTTGTGTATCTCGACATTAGATGGGCCAGTGGAGCCCGTGGGTTGGCCATTAGATGTCCCTCACTTTTGTAGCTACAAGACCTGCCTTTTCTGTCACATACATCTCAAATGATACGGTTTATTCAGATTTCTAAAAAGAAATCTTACACAACTGTTTGATATCCATATGCCAACATAGATGCCTTCTTTCCATTCACAGTGAAGCCCAATGGTTCACTTTTTTAACTTAAAGATAAAATATAAAGTCTTTGGTTTGGCATTTAAAAGTCCTTTGTAATCAGGATCCTTCCTACCTACCTTTTCAATCTCCCTTTTGAGCACTCTACATTACTGCTGCCCTGATGTGTGATCCTCCATTTCCCACCTCCAGGCCTTTGCATTGGCTGTCCTCCATGTCTGGAATTCTCTCCCTCTCAACATTTCACCCTTAGAATTCTGATCTTCTTTGAAGACTCTATATGTGTGTGATACAGATCTAGATATATAGGTAAATATGTATGTAGGTATAGGGTGTGCATATGTGAGTTATGTGTGTGTCTACACATACCTCTGTGGGGGTGTATATACCCACACATGAGTGTGTGTACAGGTTACCTCCTCTGATCAGGAATGTAAGCTTCTTGTGGGCAGGGCTCGGTTTTGCTTTTTCTTTGTATCCCCAGAACTTACCTCAATGCCTGGAACGTTAGAAACAATAAATGCTTGTTTTGTATTGATTGATAGTGATGCTGATAACAGTTCCCTTTTTTGTGATTTAAGGTTTACCAAGCGTCTTTTTAGGGCGAGCATCTCGTTCGATCCTCACAGCCATCCTGGGGCATAGGTACCATTGTTATCCTCCTTTTGGAGATGAGGAAACAGGCCAGCCCAAGGTCTCACACACTTAGTGTGCAAGCAGAGTTTGGAACTCAGGTCTTCTTGACTTCAGTTCACTAATCAACCACACCACCTAGATGCCCAGTATTTCTTTTCAGTAATATAAGCACAGCTTCAGAAAGTAATGTAGAACGATGTGTGAAAGATTATTTATACCCTTTAACCCAGAGATCTTACTCCTGAACATAGCCCTCAAGGTGGTTAGATTTTCTCCAAAGACCCATCTACACCAAAATATTGGAAGCAGTGCTTCTATAGCCAAAAATAAACAGAAAACAGGGAACAGAGTGGGTGCCTAATCATTGAGAATGGCCAAACCGATTGTGGCAGATGGATGTTAGCAGATGTTAGCAAATATACCTTTAAGTATCACCATTTTTAAGCTCTCAGTAAACTTTGCTAGTTCTTTGGCCAGTGACCTGCCCCACCCCCCCACAAAAAAAAATACAGTTTATGCATCAGCGTCTGTTACAAAAGATGAAGAGATGGACAGATTCTACAGAAAATGAGATATGCCCCTTCCAGATTAAATCAGTGGCTCAGGGTCTTTGGTACGAAGGTGGGAATAAATGAGAATAAGGAGACACACATTGGAAAATATGGATCAGGAATAAGAAATGAGAGGTTTCAAAGACATGGACTCTGCAGGAGCCTCACACCCTTGTACTATATCGTGAATGCCTTCTTCAAGAAAAATACTGGTAGATACTAGGAGTGGCAAACACTAAATAATATCACACTGACAAAAAGTTATTGATTATATTTGAATGAAAAGGAAATGGCTCATTACTGATGTGGGACTCATGTCAGCTGTCAGACCCCTGACTCATTAGAGCAAAGGTCAAAATTAGTTCAAAATTTGAAGCAAAAAGAGAAATAAGAAAATGATCTGATATTAAATTGAAGCTACTCAGTCCTGATACATTCAAACCGATTTTTTTCGGTTATTGTTGTTTTTTTAAGGTTGAAAAAATGAGGTATGGATGGAAGAAAGGACATAGAAACAGACTAAAATAATTTTACACAGAAGTTTAGCTGATAGAAATCAATTGTCATAAGAAGGAGATGAAAAAAACCTGAAAACACCTTAATCATCAGCAGACACTTGTCTTCCTGCCAAATAGAAAGATGGAATCTAAAGGTAATGCCTGTTTAGAATATAAATTCAATTGACTTTGTGTAGGATGTTGAAAAGTTATAAGAAATGTCACTTCATGAAGCAAAGAGAAGTAGTGACAGATAAAACCAGTTTAAAGAACGTGGTAAAGAGAGACCATACCAAAGAGAATTATCCCAAGGGCAGTGGTGGATAAAACCAGAAGGAGCAAAGCAAATAAAAGAAAAATGGAAAAGATCTGCAGCATCAAGGACAATTCCATGACTACATTTGAACTCTAACATCACAGATTAGGATGTGTTTGTAGACTAGGTAGAAGATAGCAGTAAATTTTACATTTACTGTTCCATGCTGAAGACAACACAGTTGTGAGGGAATTGAGGAATTGAATAACAAAGCATCAGAAGGGAGGGGAAAGAAACAAAGGCATGGAGAATATCTTGGACTTTATTAACATGAAGAAAAAAGCATCAGAAGGACTTTAATCATAATGGATAAATATGCCTACTTTCCCACCTATGAAGAATTTCTTTGAGAATCATCTGCCCATGAATCAAAGACATTTTTAATGAGGGTATTAATCAAGGTAGGCTTTCACAAGTGATAACCCCTGCTATATCACAAATCGATAATCATACAACTGATTGAAAATGTAGGATTTTCACATTCCAATCATGCTTATTTTTTTTTTGTTAAAAGCTTTCTTCCCCACAGTATGCCTTCCATCCATGCATCAACCTTTTCTGAGATCTCTTAAACATTGTGACAACGGAAATAGCCTTGAGTTGTGCATCTCTGATCCTAAGTATTAGGAATGTGTGAAATAGAAAGAGGCAAGCTGGTGCTGGCCCAAAGTGTTAGCACTGTGGTGGAAGAAATCAGGCAGTGCTTGCTGAAAACAGGTTCCCTATTGCTTGTGGGTTCCCTCCAAAGTGCTCGCTGTTAGATGACTTTGTGAAGTTCACACCAAACTCTAGAATGTGGAGAACCTTCTGAAAGCAGCCCATGACTGTGCAATTGAGTTTGACCTTTCCCATTTTACTTTCTCTTCTGTCTGGTATCTATTTATTGACATATGCCTATTTATTTAGATGCCCCCTCCATTGCAGTAGGATCTCATTCCATTGCAGTAGGATCTCATTGAGGTCAGACTGTTGGGAACTTCCTTTTTCAGTGCTGAACACCATTCATCTGAACAGCTGAAAAAATACTCTTATTTGGAGTCAGAGGACCTGGATTCAGATGCCAGCCCTTTGGCTTGCTAGGTGTATGACCCTGGGCCAGTCACCCTTCTGTGTGCCTCCATTTCTTGTCCACTCAAACAAGCAGGGTGGGCCAGGTAGCCCTGAATATTCTCTCCCATTTTAAATGACTCTATTAATTCATTTTGAATCCTTTTAAATATTCAGAATTCTCTTCTGCCCTTTTAAATGGGTCATCCATCACATTGGCTCATCTTTGGAGTCAGATGGTTGGGCTTCATGACCTTGAAGGGTCTCCCTCTTAGGTCAGAAGGCCAGTTTTCATGAGCAGCCTATGAAAAACAAGCCTCCTTACTGTTTTATGGTCTTACCCCAGGGCAACAATCAGTACCTCATGCACCTGCACAGCCCATTAGGGGCTGCAAAATCACTCACTGGAGCAGATCTTCACCACAACACTGTGGGGGAAGGACAAGCCCATCTTTACAGATGGGGAGACTGAGGCTCTGAATGGAAGGGAAGGGGATAACTTGCCCAAGGGAAGTCATAGTGAAGACCAGAAGAGAAGTGCTTGTATCACAAGGCTAACAGGAGGCCCAGAGGGCACAAAGCCCCATAGCATATTCCATCTTCGTTTTTGTTTTATAAATAAATTTTATTGATTGTTTTTTGTTTTTATGTCAGCTCTATATCCCACTATATCCCTTCCCTTTCCTCCCTCCCAGAGAGCCATCTCTTAGAAGTAATCATTAAAAAGTAATCCAAAAAAATCATTAAAAACATAACCCAGGTATCAAAAAAGTCTGACATTATATACAGTGATCCTCACCCACAGGCCCCCCTCTCCTCCAGACTCTGTGAGGAAGCAGGGGGTAAGGTACTTCTCTTGTCTCTTCTTTGGACCCAAGCATTGTAGCCTCGCCACGTTTTCTTTCCAAAGCTTTATTATTAAAAGGCTTTTGAGAGTTATTTGCCAAGCAAGTCATGATCTTGTGCCAGTCTGGCGAAGGTGGCCCTGTTCTTTAGGCAGTAGCACACCCAGGCCAGGGTTTGCAAAGCCTCAGTGAGCTCAGGGTCACCTGGTCTATAACCGGGTAGCAGAGCAGACCTCACGGGGCGAGGGACACCTTTGACGGCAACGGGCTCTTCCACCAGAGACCACCCTGATCTACCACGGCTAGCAAATGGGTCCCTACGCTTCCTGTGGTGCCGCTTGTAAAACTGGTGGTGTTGGGTTGGGTTTTCTTTTCTTTTGTTTTTTAATCCTACAAAAGTAATAGCAGAAGCACTTTGCCCAGCGATGATGTGATTTCAGCCAAAGTCACTTACGAGCAAGGGGATTGACAACGAAAGCATCCTTCTGTTAGAGTGTCCATAATAACAGCGATAACACCTGGCTTTTATCCAGCGCTCTAAGTCTTCAAAGCTCCTCTCAGGCACTATCTCCCTGGATCCTAACAGCATGCATTAATTCACCAGAGGGAAGATCGGCACGCTTGTTCATATCCCATAGTGATGGTGACCGTAATCACCTCTCATTTCTTCACCGGAGCAAGAATCCATAGAACATTAAACCTACAAAAATAATGGCAGGCCGGCCTGCCCCGGGACTGTTTCTCTGAACTTCAAACTCAGATTATAATGATAATAGTAATACTAGCTAACATTTCTTGAACAGTTACTATGTGCCAGGCACTGTGCTAAGCTTTATAAATATTATCTCACTCGTAGCTGCTATTGCACCCCCAGTTTACAGATGAGGACACTGAGGCAGGCGCAGTTAAGTGAGTCACAGAACTAGTAAATGTCAGAGGTCAGATTTGAACTCAGGCCTTCTTGATTCCAGCCCAGTGATGATGGCTGACATTTTACTAACCTGTTAAGGTTTTCAAAGGAATTTATAGATATTGTTGCATTGAATTCTCACACTGCTCCTGTGGGATAGGTCTTCTTGTCCCCTTTTTAGAGGGGAGGAGACCGAGGCTTACAGAGAAGGAAGGGCTTGCTCAGCTCCATAAATGTCTCAGGTGGGTCTCTCCTCCCCTCAGGCCCACTTATCTCTCTGCTGCTCCGTGTTGCCTCCCCAGCAGATGGTAGATGTTCTGGTTGGTGTAGTTGGTACTGTCGAGAACACCTGGACTCGATGCAGCATCTTTAATTTTTCCAAGGGCGGCCATTTCTGTTCCAGGATCGGTGCTCTAGAGCTGCATGGGCCCTCAGGGACCACTTAGTCAGAGTTCTTTTTACTGATGATGCAACTAAGGCTGGGTCAGTTGGCCAAGGTCACTCAGGTAGTCAAAAGCAGGGCTGGGATTTGAACCCACATCTCGGGAGAAGACAATCCTAGGGTCCAGTTGGAAGAGACCTCAGAAGCCATCTAGCCCAGCTCTCCCATTGCAGAGATGAGAAAACTGAGGCCCGGCGGAGCGACTCGCCTAGAATAGGTGCTCAAAAAATTTATCTGCTGAATGGGATGTTTATATTCAAGCAGTCAAAGGAGCTAAGTCCCAAAGGGATTTCAGAGGCCAGCTAGTGCAAACCCTCATTTTACCATTAAGGAAACTGATGAAGCCCATAGATTTGCCCAAAGTCACCCAAGTTGTAATTAGCAGAGATGGCACTGTCTGTGCTGGCTTCTTGCTGTTCCCTTGTTAGCCCGTCTACACCGGCACCCACACAGACAGACACCCAAGCACTTCTCCAAGTTTCTTCCCCTCTTCTTGAAAAGGCTCCTGGGTCCATTTTGGCCCCTCCAAGCATTTTAGGAGTGATATCTCTACTTCCCTACCATGCTCCCTGCCCCGCCCCCCCCATGAATTATGAGTTAGCCAAGGTTTTAAATATCCTTGCAGCATTTCCCTCATCCATCTGAGTTCAGGAGGTGTCCCGGCACTGGTGTTCGTTAAACCTCTAAGTAAAAATGACTTTGTTCTCTGCTATGTGAAATTGGCTGGTTAATTCTGGTGTTATTTACCCCGTAATTCATTAGTTTCACTCTCCCATTGGCAGCTGACAGGCTGTAATTTCACGCCTTGCAATAAAAGATGTCTCATAATCTGCTTCATTTAGCAGCAAGAGAATTTAATGAAATTAACTGCAGTCCTAATTATGCCCGTGAATACTAAAGACTGTGATCCCGCTCCCTGGAAAAGGACAAGGCCCGCCTCCTGAAGGATTTAAAAATATATTTCCTGGAGAAAGTTGCAAATGGTCTCCTTCCATTGGCCAGCAGGCGCCAATTATGAGGGCAGACGTGACTTTGGGAGCCCGTTTGCCCAGCCCGTAGGCTCTCAGAAAGTCATTCTTTCTGTTTGGTAAGTGAATCCGGACAGGGTGTTCAGACCCAGGTGGGGAGCCCAAGATAAATCCACGGTCCATGAGCCTCCTTCAGCCATGGAATTGTGTAGATTCGTATAAACCCACTAATGATGGGTTTCCAGTGCTGTAAAAATGTATTTCTGTGCTTTGTTTGCTAAATAAGTTAAAATGCCATGCTCTCCTTGGCCTGGGTGCTTCTGTTTTCATAACAAAGAGCTGTTCTGAGGACAGACTTTCACCCTTATAGATCTGTATGAATGTCATGTACAAGTCAAATGGGAGAGAGAGGCAGCAGTGAAGAGAGCCAGCTGGGTTTGTCTCTGTCCTGGGGTTCACATCCTGGCCACGTTACTTAGGACTTGTGTGATTTCAGGCCTGTCACTTCCTCCCTCTGTCCTGCACGTCTCCCAAGTAAGGAGGTGGAACCATTGACCTCTAAGGTCTGATGGAGACCATGGGGACTGAATTCCAGAACCTGTCTAGGAAGAGGATTCTCCTTTTCTTCCTATCCACACACCCATGCATGCCTTTGGTTACCCAATTACAGTCACAGAGTTTGATTTGCATTCCTCTGACTCCCCAGCCCCAGGTGTAGACAGCCCTCGGTGTAGACATCAGGTAACATTCAGCAGCCACTTGTAATTTTGCAAAAGCTTGAGATGTGATTGAACTTGATCCCTACCACAACCCTGATCCATAGGTGCTATGTTATCTCATTTTGCAAGTGAGGAAACTGAGGCAGACTGAGGTTAAATGATTTGCCCAGGGTCACATAGCTAGCATGTGCCTGAGGCAGGATTTGAACTCAGGTCTTCCTGTCACCCAGTTCAGGACTCTAGCCACAGGGCCCCTTAGCTTCAAGTTTAGAAGTTATGGAAAATGACCCCAGAGGACTGAGGATAAAGCACGTTCCTCACATCCTGCCAGAGAGGTGATGGACTCAAGATACAGACATACTCTTTTGGACATGGCTAATGAGAAAATCTGTTTTGTTCAACTATGCATACTTGTTATAAGGGCTCCCCACCCCCTGTCCCTCAGTGCAGAAGAAGAGACAGGAAAGAAAGAAAATAGATGTTTGTTAAGTGGGGGAAAAGTTATGTCATCAACCCTGTGCCCCTTTCCTGAAAAGCTGAGGGATCTGTTTCATTAGAATTTGTGTACACCCTACCAAGGCTGATGACAGCCCACCCATGCCTCATTATACGTTTAATGAGACTGTTAAGGGGAAAAAAAAACCTGTCGTCATTACCACCACCACCATCATCATCATCATCATCATCATCACCATCATCACCATCACCACCACCATCATCATCATCACCATCATCATCATCACCATCATCACCACCACCATCACCATCATCATCATCACCATCACCACCATCATCATCACCACCATCACCATCATCATCATCACCATCACCACCATCATCATCATCATCACCACCATCATCACCATCACCACCACCATCATCATCACCATCACCACCACCATCATCATCACCATCACCACCATCATCACCATCACCACCATCATCATCATCACCACCACCACCATCATCACCATCACCACCATCATCACCATCACCACCA
>CM053627.1:3274422-3312016 GCA_028646595.1 Phalanger gymnotis | reverse complement strand
CATCACCATCACCATCATCATCATCACCATCACCATCATCATCATCACCATCACCACCACCATCATCATCATCACCATCATCACCATCACCACCACCACCATCATCACCACCACCACCATCATCATCACCATCACCACCACCATCATCATCATCATCACCACCATCATCACCATCACCACCACCATCATCATCACCACCACCACCATCATCACCATCACCACCATCATCACCATCATCATCACCATCACCACCATCATCACCATCACCATCATCATCATCACCATCACCACCACCATCATCACCATCACCACCACCATCACCATCACCACCACCATCATCATCACCACCACCATCATCATCACCATCACCACCACCACCATCATCATCATCACCATCACCATCATCATCATCATCACCACCACCACCATCATCACCATCACCACCACCACCATCATCATCACCACCATCATCACCATCACCACCACCATCATCATCACCATCACCACCACCATCATCACCATCACCACCATCATCATCATCACCATCATCATCATCACCATCACCACCACCACCATCATCACCACGGCCATCACTTAGTAGCCCAGCCTTTTGGTCAGTCACAAGTCTTGAACTTGGTCTGGTTCTCAGATAACAAATATCTCCCCTTTCTTTTGGTTGGTACTTGGTGAAATGTTTCTGTCAATGTATAATAGCAATAATATAACTAACACTGATTCTCACAAAAACACTGTGAGGTAGGCCGTTGTCCCCATTTTATAGATGAGGAATCTAGTTCTGAGAAATGTGAAGCGATCTGCCCGAAGTCATACCAGTAATAAATGTATGAAACAGGCTCTGGATTCAGATTTCCTTGACTGAGTTCGACTCTCTAGCTGTTCCCATAGCACCAAGCTTGTTTTTCCTTTAGTGGGTTCGTGCTTCCCTCCCCTCGTCATGGGTACTCTATCCACAGCAGTGTGAGCTTTCCCTTGGTCGTTTCACAAGGGACCCACTCAGTTCACTTGAGAGTATCTTGGATTCTCAGCTATCTGTGGAGGATCAAGACAGAGCCTGGACTCTTGGTTTGCTACCCATCACTCTTACTACACCAGGGGCAGGACCAGCCACTTTTCTGCTCAAGGGGGTGTTCATCCATAATTTTCCAATGCTACTTCTCACATTCCAGTCATCATTTGAAAGCTAATACAGCCAACTTCCATCCACCTGGCACCTTTACAACTTGGGATGCTTCAGACACTTGCCATAGTCCATGACGTGTTTCTACTTAGCATTACTATGATACTACTCATATTAAAAAAGTGGGCTTTTGAACAGTTAGCCACTGCATGGCATTCAAGGGAACGCACAGTTTCCGTAGGCATCCAAGCTTATCCTCATCTCATTGTTTGTCTCAAATGTTTCTCTGAGATAGAGGGAAATCAATAGCTTTATGACAGCTGTCAGATGACAAGATGTAGTTGTATGTATTTGAACATATGAGAAATATATTAATATATTTTAATATTATAATATATTGTGACATAACATATTCCAACAAGTATGTGACTTCTGTGTATCTAGATCTATCTACCCAGGTAGATGTCTGCTGATAAACTAGTCGAAGGGCCACCTGCTCAATGGCATCCCAAAATATGGACAATAAGCATTTTTCATCCACTTTGTCTTTCTTGTTTGGATGATTAGATCAATTTCCCGCCCCCCCCCCCAAAGATTGCCTATCCTGCATAGGATTTTTAGTGTTCTAAGGTTCAACACAATATGTGGCAGGAATCCTTTAAGAACAGTGGCATTTGGAGAACATTTCCATGAGAAAGGAAATCTTTCTTGTTGGTTCTAAGAAGTTAGGAAGACTAATTAGGGGTCTAGTGTGAGAGAATCTCTCCTCCTGGTAGACTGGCCAAATTAAGTATGGAGAGCCTCAGCACCAGAAGTTTGGCTTAGTAGGCAATAAATGTGATGACAGTAATCAGCCAGTGAAAATGAGAATACACAGTGACCTTCCATCCTGCTCATTCCTTTTCATTTTCCTTCACTCTGTGGCTCTGATGCTTCCTGAGTGATTTCCCTGAGAAAGTTCAACATAGGTTAAGAGCAGATTCTTCGAATGGTTTTGTTGTCACTGTCATTCTTCAAAATCAAGAAAGATTCCTGACTTGGCATTGTGGGTCACTTTCATTCGAAAAGGAAATACTTCTGCTGCATGATAACTGGCCGTCTAACACTCTGCAGTCCAGTCACTCTGAGGTACCTTCTTCTCCCCATTTCCTGTCCCCAGGCCTTTGTACAGGCCATCTTGTGTCTGGAATGCCCTCCCTCCTCACCTCTGTCTTTTAGAATCCTGGCTTCTCTCTAAGACCAGCTTAGGGACCATCTCCTCCTACATGAAGACTTTCCTGATTCCCGTAATGTTTTCCTACATTTGGACAGGGTGGAGCCAAGATGGCAGAAAAAAGCCAGCAAGTTGCCACAGCTCTCCCCAGTTTCCCTTGGAAACAGTGTTAAATCAAGTCTCTAAACAGGTTCTGGAGCAATAGAACCTACAAAAAGACAGAATGAAATAACTTAACAGCTTAAGATAACTTAGAAGGACTTCAGGAAATCTCTGTCTCAGTTGGGTAAAAGGGAAGTACAGCCCAGTGCTGATGGCATCCTCCTGGATCAGCAACCGATGCCCCTCAGTCCTGGCTCAGCAGGCTAGTGGTACGACAGGCCAGCTGCGAGGCAAACTGCCAGCTCTGGTACCCTCTGACACAACAAGTTATACTAGGCCTGGCCACCCCAATGCAGTGGGCAAGCCACCAGCACCTGAGGCCCCTGTGCAGAAAGGCAGTGACTGTACCCCTGGCCTCCAGCACAAGAAACTTGGGACAGTGCCCCCTGTGCCCTGGGAGCAAAACTCAACTTTAAAAGTCATGGAATAGGCTAAAAAATAAGCAAAAACCAAAACAAAACACAAAACAGCCTTGACCATCAAAGGGTACTTTGTCAGTAGAGAAGATCAAAGCACAAACTAGAAGAGAACAACAGTGTCAAAATGTCTACAGGCAAAGCCTCAAATGGGAATACCAATTGGTCTCAATTCCAAAAAGCCTTCTTGGAAGAGCTCAAAAAGGATTTAAAATCAAATAAGAGAGGTAGAAGGAAAATTGGGAAAAGAAATGAGAGGTATGCAAGAGAGAGTCAACAGTTTAGAAAAGGAAGGATAAAAACTGACTGAAGAAAATAATTCCTTAAGAAATATAATTGACCAAATGGAAAAAAAAATTCCATTGTTGACTTCCTACATTCCTATATTCCTGTTCCTCTTGGAATTCCTTCCTATCATCTTTTTTATAGACTTATCAGTGCATTCTACACCATATCCCCCCACCCCTGCCCAGTAGAAGGTAAGTCACTGGAGGGCAGGGGCTGGTTTGCATTTGTCTTTCCCAGCACCTGCTGTAATGCCTTCCCCATCATTTGTACCTGATCAATGTTTTTATCAGTTGAATTGCATTTGTTCCCTTATGATCTTTTCCAAATCAGAATTGGTTCCAGAGCATCAGTTCTCAGGTATTCTGTGTTTTGTGCCCTGGATAACCTGACTGCCACCCTGGCAAACAAATAGATTTGTGTAGTAGATATGTGTACACATATGTGTACATGGATTTAGGTGTGTGTGTATTCATAGACTTTTTATGGGCATTAATAAATGAAAAAGCATGTAGTAAGTGCCAATGGGTTCCAAGCATTGTGATAGTGATACAAGTAGGAAAACAAGAAGAAGACCTTCCTTGCCCTGAGGACCTCCCATCCAGACAGAGAAGTTCTTCAGGGCCGAGAGTAAGGCCCGGATTCCTTAGGGATCCTCAGTCAATAAATGATAGATCTTGGCATAGTGTTGGGAAAGAGAGAGGCTCTCCTATGCTGTCAGATTCCTGTATTATGCATTTCTGAGAGGTTTTCATTTTTGGTATTACACTTGAAATTATGTTGTGGATGTTCTCATTAGTCACTTGGGATTTCTAGTAGATGTGGCCATGACATTCGGGCTGCTTTATTAATTAAAAGTGTCTTTTGCCACCACCAAAAAAGCCCAGCCTAGCTCAACTAAGTACAGACAGGTACACACCTATGTGGGAGGGGCAGTCATTGAGAAGAGAACTTTTCTGCTCAGTTACCCGAGAAATTGATCATAAGGCAAACTTTTCCACCAGCAGTTCCCCATAAAGGGCTCTAATGATGGTAGCCCTATAAATTGCACATATCCTGCCCAGACTGTCAAAGATGCTAAATGGTGAAGGAGGAGGGAGGAGGATCAGTGGTGCCCAGTGGTCTCCTTTCCCAGCACAGTCCATGTGGAAGTCGTGGAGTGTGAGGGAGGGCCATGGCCACGCGGCTTCCCTGTGCTAGCTATCGTGACTATCCTTTCCAAAGAAAGCCTGTTCTATTATCCACCGCAAGGAAGATCGATGAGTGTGCATCCTGGGCATGGGCCACATTCTACCTGTCAAGCGCTTTGTACTCTTCAAAGGCCTTTCACCTTTACTATCTCATTTGATTTTTGCAGTAGCTCTGTGATGTCGCCAAGGCGGGTATCCTAACATGGCACAACTTCAGAGCCGGGATTCCCGTTAGAGGTTGTTTGGTCCTACCCCTTCATTTTACAGATGAGGACGGTGTGGCCAAGAGACAGACACAGATAAGGGGGGAGAGACAGATGGACAGAGAGAGACTGACAGAGAGACAGAGACAGACCAACAGACATATAAGGTGTGGGGGAGAGGCAGATGGACAGAGAGGCAGAAACAAACACATATAAGGAGGGAGAGACAGATGGACAGAGAGATGGACAGAGAGACAGAGACAAAGAGACACATAAGGGAGGGAGAGACAGACGGACAGAGAGAGATGGACAGAGAGACAGAGACAGATAAGGGGGGAAGAGAGAGATGGACAGAGAGACAGAGACAGACTGACAGAGGCAGATGGGGCAGGGGAGACAGATGGACAGCCAGAGAGGGAGGGAGGAAGGGAGAGTGAGACAGAGACAGATTGAGAGGAGAGACACAGCTAGTCAGTCTAGAAGCCTGAGTTCCAGTGCAGATGCTCCAGGTAACACTGTGGTACAGCCTGTTACTTCATCTCTGTTCATCTACTCTGTATGAATCTTCTAGGTTCCTGGTTTTGTCTGCGCTATCTCCTCCATTAGACTGTAAGCTTCTTGAAGGTAGGAGCTGTGTCTCTGCCTTCCTTAGTATCCCCAGCACTTTTGCACAGAGCCCAGTCTTCATAAATGCCGGTTGTGTTTCTTGTAGTTCTAAACTAATGCCATTACAATAACTTTTCTTCTAATATAGATGCCATAAAATCAAAAGCAGGACTGAGTGAACCTCAGGGCCTTTGGATTTCCCATAAGTTAAAAGGGGGTAGCAATTCCTGTAACAGAGTGTGCCTAATTAGAAAGAGAGGAGGAGATGGGGAGAAGGGGAGCAGACAGGACTGGAGACCTACCAGCCCACTTGATGTTCCATGGTGATGTGTTGTTCCCCCCCTCCCCAGAATGAATCTCTGTATTCTCAGTGCCTAGCATGGTGCTTGGCACCCATTTAACCTTTAATGAGCTGCTGGTGGGTGGTTGGTCCCTGATCCTTTGACATAAAATGAGAGAATTGGTGTGGAGCACCCCCAAATTTACTAGCTTTAATCCGTGACTAAGGCTGTCCAAGATTCCTTCCAGATCTAATTCAGTTTACTTCCATTCTCTTGGATTCAGTGAGCATGCTGGGATCTCATTCTCATGTGGCCAAAAGGCTTTGGCTCATCACTATGCTGGGACTAGAACCCATATCTTCTGAATCCTGTCTCAGGGCTCCTTCTTCCCAACATGCCATGATGCTTAATGATCTTTTTTTTTTAATTGAAGAAAGCCTTCATTCTATTACATAGCTTCAGCTTATTAACCAGACTTTCTTAATTGCTTTGTGTACCTACCAAAATGGACTTAAGTACTTCCTCTTTTTTCTTGCCGCTACCCAGCCTCCCACTGGGAATCCACCAGGGAGCTAAAATGCTCCTACAGTTGGGAGCTGGAGAAGCCAGTAGCATCCCCTGGGGGCATCTGTCCATCCCAGGCTGGGTCCATCCCCCTCTGCAGGACTTGGGGTGGGGGTGGCTGCCACTATCAACATAAAACGTAACATGGAGCAGCATCCATTGCTCTTCCAGGTGGATTCCTGGCCTTCCCACGCTGCTGCCTGATACAGCCAATGGCCTTGTTGCACTTCGAAGCTCTGCTGGCTTAAATAATAACTAAGAAGCTTCCATCATAAGCTTTAGTAGCTTCAAACTGCACTAAGCCCATTGAGGGACATATTGTGTATCTCTCTTGGTCGTTACCCAGCATGGGTTATCTCATCAAGGGCCAGGACTGAGGACTTGGGCCAGTGACAGAAAGCAGGAGGGTGAGTAATCCATTCTCAGGGCTCACATCAGTCTCTCACATCTTAGAATCACCAGGTAGAATTTACCGTCTCCCTTCTGAATTGTATACACAGTGTTGGTGAATGGGGGGTGACAACTAGGTCACAGTTGCCATCCCTGGCCTAGATCCTGAATTTATTGCTCTGCTGGTAGCTAAGTTGGTGGGTCCCCGAGGACTAGTCAATCAACAGGCACTTTTAAGGGCCTACTATGCACTCAGCATTAAGGAAACAATGACAAAATTAAGAGTCTCTGCCGTTAAATAGCTTAGGTTGTATCAGATGAGGCAACATGTGCTTATATAAATATACATAAGCTACTCTTCAATCAAGAATTTATTAAATACCTACTGTGCTCCAGGCAGTCTGCTAGGTGCTAGGGTCACAAAGACAGAAATAAGACAGTCCTTGTCCTCAGTGGATTTATATCCTTTTAAGGGACACTATGTATACATGTATATGAATTCTATATATGTGTGTATATATAATTTATATACAAGATATATGATGATGATAACAGTTCATGTTTATATAGTGACTTCAGGTTTACAAAGCATCTTTTTAGGCTGAGGATCATGGATATGGCCCACGTTTTCAGAACTTTCAAGTAAGGATAAAGGGATTGGAGCTATCACAGACTCACGCGTCCCCCCAGATATCTTGTTATTTCGTTTCATTTTCTAACATTGAAATGAATCTACTAAGCTGAAATTGAATAAGGTAAAAAAAAAAGTGAATTCACAGAGATGGGAGGGATGTCTGCAGCCATCTAGTCTAATCCATACATGAAAAGGAATCCACCCTCACCATTGCATGTCTTAACAAGTTGGCATTCAAGGCTAGTGTTGGAGTTCAGCAAATTAACTTCACAAGCACAGGGAATATGAAAAATGGGAAGACAACAGTATATCTGAAAAAAATCTAGGGGTTTCAGTGGATGGCAAACTTAGCGTAATTTCGAAACGTAATGTGTCATTGACGCGATAAAGCTACAGCACTCTTAGGCTGCATGATTGGTGTGAGGAACCTCTCTATTCCTGGTCTGGATGAGAACAAATCAGGGATTCTGTGTTCAGCTCTGGGACCACAGTCTGGGAAAGAATCTGGAGAAAACCTAGATGAGGCTGGTTGTGAAGGTCCTTAAGACCACAGGAAATGAGAATTAGTTGTCAAAGCTAGAGATTCCTGGCCTGGAGAACAGAAGATTCAGGAGGACAGGCAAGCTGTCTTTAGTTACTTGAAGATTTGTCATGTGAAAGAGTGAAAATTGGGACCAATGGAAGGAAGTGACAAAGGAGAAAATACAGGGTTGAAAACTTGGAGGGAAAGTTGCTGACAAGCTGAGCTATGCAAAAGTAGCAGGTGATTCCCCAGGTGGGAATCGTGGGCAGGAGGCTCCAAAAAGAGTCTGGGGGATCACTTAGCAGCTGGGCTGTATTCCAGTGCTCAGTCTAAAACTTTTTAAAGTTCCAGTTGGCTTGTATGACCTCTGAGGGCCTTTTCTTCACTGAAATTCTGTGGTTTAGTCAATCTCTGATTCTGATTCCCCTGGATATAATGTCCTTTCAGAGGGGATATATGTGGTATATGTGCTGCGTCCTGTAAGAAACCATTGTTGCAGGGAATGCGGAAACGTTAGCCTTGGTAGATATCTCCATGTGCCCAATCTATCCACAGTAGAGATGTGGAAGGAAAAGAAAGAGAAAGGCACCATGTGAATGGAGGACAGGTAGCACATTCCTTTGTTGTTCCCTATAAAAATAATTGAGCTGCTCTCAGATCTGAGTGTTTTTGTAGCCTCCTACCTGTGATAAAAAAAGAAACAAACTACATTTTGATGCCCAGCTATAATCTGCTCATTTACAGAATAGCCAAGTAGTGATGGAGAGACATTGGGAAATGGAAAGCCTGCCTTCCAGATCTTGCCTGTGTGTTGAAAAATAAAATGTAGACATGAAAATATACAAGAAAGGCAAACTGTGATGACTCATGATGTTGAGGAGCCGTCTGGCAAGGTTATTTAAAGCTTCCTTCTGTAGATGGGATGAAAGAACTTTTGTCAGTTTGATCCTAGTGACGATGCCTGTCCCTGAGCTCCTATAAGCTGTAACAAAAGGGGACAGCAGCCACCTGAACTGCGACTGTGCCAAAAGAGACCATGACTCCGAAGAACCTAGAGAAACATGGGAGGACTTAGATGAGCTGATGCAAAGTGAAGTAAGGGGAAAGAGGAAAATGAAATACACAAGGACTGCAACAGTTTAGATGGAAAAAACAGTTACAGCAACATAGTCAGAACTAAGTATCAATTACAGTGCCCCAGCTCTACCCTGAAGGAAACTTATGAAAGGATATGCCTTGTCCTGCTCCTCTGCAGAAGTGGGGGAGGGGCTGTGGGCCAGGAGTACTGCGTGTGGCAAATTTATTTTTATAAATGTTAAATTGTTGAAAGCTTCCCCCCACCCTTTTTAAATTATTTGTCTTAAGGGATGGCTCCCTGGGAGGGGTGAGGGAGAAGGCTACTTTGTAGAATGTAAGTGATAGCAAAACAAAAGATATTAATGAAATCTTACCTTTAAAAAAATCACATTAGCAAGAGTAGAAGGAAAAGATGAGGAGATTTGGGCAGCGGCCACAAATAATAGGCATTTCTATTGGGGTGCTTAGCTTCCAGCTTAGGAAGAGCAAAGTGTTCTTTGAGCAGAGGCTGGGATGCCTTTGGCATCCAAAGTGATAGGGGGCTCACTTAAAATGCAGAAGCCATCTGAGGCCCCTGGAAATGGAAACTCAGCTGCGAAGAGGAACTTTGATGTACCTAATGCCTATTGTCTAATGCCTGGTTTTTGCTTTTAAATGCCTGCGCACAGCATGAGAGCAGCTCCCTCCCATCGCGCAGCAGAGGGTGCCCTGGGTGGGAAGGAGGGAAAAGAAAGAGATTTGTTCTGTCCTGTGCGGGGAAAGCTGACAGGTTCCGGGCGCCTTTGGGGAGCTTTTTTTTTTTTTTAAGAAATTGTGTGTTCTGAGTGTGTAAATCTAAAGTAAGCATGCTGTGTGTGTATGTGTGCCCAGGAAAAGTTAGCAGTCATTCAAGTTTTATCTCTTAATGAATAGAGACTGCTGAAGTAAGGGTTAGGTAATTGAGTTTATAATTAATTAGCCATAACCCTCATCAGATAAAGCAGTTGTAGAGAATTTTTTTATCTCCTTTCTCTCCCCAGGGCCTGCCCTTCTTTGTCCTTGCACTGACAGAGTGTACTTATCGCGGGCCTTCTTCAGGCCTGTGCCCATCAACCCCTCCCCCACGGGGTGGATTTTGGTGGTCAGCTGAGACCCTCATTGTGCTAGAAGGCGCACAATCAGCCGAGCTGTCGGGTGGCGGGATGATGAATTAGCAGTAGGAGTTAACGGAGAGGTGAACTCCAGATTGGACCGTAGATAGCTCACTGGCCCAGCTTATGTCTGGGAGGCATGTGGATGCTGCCCTCATCTCCTGCTGACACTTTCCAACAAAGAGGTTAGAGCGGGAGATGTTGGGACCCGAAGGTTACTCAGGAAACTTGGGCCGTTCACAAAAGAGCCCTTAATTTCTTCAGCCGAGCTATTCACCAGGACAATACTGAGGGGATAAACGAGGCCTTCGCTGATTCTTCTGGTGACCTTATCACATGTATTATAGGCTTCCCGAGGTGGGTTTATTTGTTCCCTAAAAGGGATGGTGAAAATTTATGAAGTTTTTAAAAAAATCAAAATTATAGGTGATTTACAATTTACACGAGGTGTCCTGGTCGTGGAATCGTCAGATCGAATGCGAACATAGGCTTTATCTTCACCTCCTTCAGTTTTCTCTCTCTTTATAAAGAGTAGACAAAACAGCTGGTTATTGGCAAAGGTTTGATTGAAACCCGCACCACGGGGTCCTAGATTTAGGGCTGGAAATGTCTTTAGAGACCATCTCTCCTGCCCCTTCATTTTACAGATAAGGAAACTGAGACCAGAATGGTGAGGTTATTCCTTCAAGCTCACACACATCGTTTTGTCAGGAGCGGGATTTGAACCCAGGTCCTCTGACCCCCGATTCACTGCTCTTGTCATTGTACTATGTTGCCTCCTTTCTATTCTTGGAAAACAGGCGGCCACGCTTAGGGTGAGAAGCAGCATTTTTGCTCCGTTTAGGGATTTCACAGCTCATTCTTTTCGTCCCGTCTTCCTTTTAGGGGCTAAGAGACGTATATACATAAGGGTATCCATAAGTGCATATGTGTGCGCTTATCGATTCCTTTTGTTTGTCCCACGCTCTTCTCTGGATATGATGCCTGCTTGCCCAGCCAGGAAATACCTTCTTTGTCTTTTTTTATTTTCTGAAAAAAAAAAAAGTTTGAGTCCAAAACAAGTAAGCAATGGTGTTTGATGGCATGCCCGATGCTCTGAAGCTGCAGACTGTACCCATTGGCCTTCCCCACCAAAAGTAGGGCAGTGTGTATCATCAGCCCTTCTGTGGGGCAGGGCTAGTCACTCCATCTCTGAGTGAGCTTTCATCTTCACATTCTTTTTCCTTAAATTATTGTCATCATGCAGAATATCGCCCTGGCCCTTCTACCTTTTCTGGGCAAAGCCTTAGGATAACAGAAAGCCCCTTGAGGGCAGGGATTGTCTTTTGTCTTTCTTAACATCCCTAGCATTTAGCTCGGTGCCTGGCACCTAGTAGGTGCTTAATAAATGCTTGTTGATTGACAGAGTAGAGATGGAAGGGCCCTCAAAGGCTGTATGAATCCAGTATCTTATTTGAAAGAATGGCAAACTGAGGCCCAAGACAGGGAACAGTCTTGTCTGAATTTACAGAGAGAGTCAGGGGCCACAGGATGTGGTGGCTGGAGTCTTGGAATAGGAGTCAGGCCTGGGTCCTGAGTTTGAATCTTGTCTCTACTACCTGCTCCCTGGGTAACTTTGAACAAGTTCCTTAACCTCTCTGGGCTCCATTTGCCCTGCTCCCCATGTAAAATGAGGAGGTCCGACTCTGGCCTCAGATCCTGCTGGGCCTGTGACCCTTCTCATTGTGAGAGCCAAGATGTGAACCCAAGTCTCTGTGCTGGTCGTGTCCCCACTGTTTGCTCAGCTGGCCAGTCGGGAAGGCTACCTTGTAGTGTGAATTGTTCTCAGGTGAGCAGCACCAGACCATTGTGCTGACAACTGCAGGTATCAGAGAAAGGCAAAAGTGTCCCCCGGGGTCCGGCTTCGGAAGCGCGCTCTGGGAATCACACCCTTCAGGGAATTTGCGGTGAAAGGGTGATCGGGATCTCAAGGGTCTGGTGCCCCTTTGGCTCCATGCCTTTGGGAATCAGATGCCAATAACTTAAGTCAGACATTATGTCTGTGTAATGCTTTTCAACATTAATGAAAATTTAATCAGAGCAATATATTATTGAATCTCATTTAGCCAGGGAGGTGTGATAAGGACAGGAAATGTATTTTAATTTATGGAGTAAACTAGCTCTTTTTTCCAATGAGTAGGATAACAAGAAACTCAAAGTCAGAAAAGTGTGTTGTTAGAAACCTCCTTTGATTAGAAACTACCTTAAGCAACTGTCACTGTCACCTTGGGCAGCCAGGAGGATGGGTGAGCAGGCCCCCGGAAAGACTGGATGAACCAGAAGACAGGATTTCTTAGAGCCACAGCTCTTAGGGCCGAAAATAGTGAACAGTTAATTCATCGACACCAGTCTAGGTGCAGGTGGCATTCAACAGGTGTAGCTTCAGACAAAGTTGGGCTAGAGGCATGCAGGACATTTAGTATTTGGAGGCAAATGGGACCAGAGAAGTCAGCGTTTCCAGCTTTGTCATTTTACAGATGAGAAAACTAAGAGTGAGGGTGCTGAAGGGACCTGCCCAGAGCCGCCGAGCCTGGACTCAACCTCTCATCTTTGGACTCTGGGCCCACGGGGCTTTCTTCTGCCCTGCCCTCCTCTTCGGACTATGTGGATGCTTTACACTAATACTTTCGGTAATCAATCAACAAACGTTGAAGAGGTGCTTCCTCTATGCCCAGCGCGCTACACTAAATCTGAGAAGGTCAAGATTTAAGTGAAGTGATCCCTGCCTTCCAGGAGCTTATACTTTGCAAGGGCAGACAGTCTGCAATGAATTAGCTACTAAGTCCAGGTCACAGATAATCCTAGAGGCCATTTCTGTAAAAGTGGCTTCATGTGGCGTTGTGGAATGTTAGCACCAGCAGGCTGACCATTCAGTGGTCCTTGAGGTCAGCCCTTTCATTTTCTAGATGGAGTAATAAAGGCTGAAAGAGAAGTGACTTGTCCACAGTCACTCAGCTAATAAATTGTAGAGTTCCAACATCAGTCCTCTGTCTCCTAATCAATCCACTGCTCTTTCCGTCTCTCAATCATTAGTACGCGATTCCAATCCAGTGAATATTTATTAAGCACCTGCTGTGTGCCAGGCACTGTGCTAAGTACTGAGGATACAATTAATTAAAAAAAAAAAGACAGTCCCTTCCCTCAAGGAGCTTCCCATCTAATGGAGGGTGATGACACAGAAAAGGAAGCAGCGCAGTGGCAGGGGAGTGACTGGGATAATGGATGAGGGGGCATCTTGTTCCTTGGAGCTGAAACCAGACAGAGCAGCAGATGCTGAGAACCTAAGTCCTGCCCCCCTGTAAAGGAAGGTATGGGAGGACTTCAGGATTCTGCCCTCCAATTAAGGGGAAGAGAAGACTAAGGCAGGTGGTGTCAGTCAAGGCTGACGATGAGATAGAGGTGATGGGCTTATCCTACGAGGGGCATCCGTCTGGTGAGGAGAAGATGCCAAGTGGAATGAGCTTAACACGGTGTTGAGATATCTCATCTTCTAGGGGCAGCTGGTGGTGCAGTGGATAGAACACTGGCCCTAGAGGCAGGAAGACCTGAGTTCAAATGTGGCCTCAGACACGACTAGCTATGTGACCTTGGGCAAGTCACTTTACCCTGTTTGCCTCAGTTTCCTCATCTGTAAAATGACCTGGAGAAGGAGATGGCAAATCATTCCAGTATCTCTGCCAAGAAAAGGGGTCATGGAGAGTCTGAAAAGTGAAACTGGAAAATGACTTAACACTGAGGACATCTCATATTCTGGAGAAGCAGCCAAAGGAGAACACATTTCGTGAATGGAGCACGGAGGAGGCTCCTCCTCTGAGAGCTGTCTGCACGGGGGGCATCATCACTGGACCCCTAGGGAATCAGTATCCAGTCTGGAGGGCAACTTTTTGTGTCCTCCAAATCAATCTAGTCCAATAAACATTCTTTAAGGTCCCTGGAGGGGATAGAAGTTGGTAGAGTTTTGGACCAGGAGTCATAAACACTCAAATTCAAAACCTTTCTCACATACTTCCTAGCTGTGTGACCCTGGGCAAGTCACTTTCTATCTCACAGCCTTGGTTTCCTCATCTGTAAAATGAGGACAATGATAGACCCTGCTTCCCAAAGTGATTGTGAGGCTCAAACAACTGAACGCCTGCTAAGTACTTTGTTACCCTTAGAGTCTCTATAAAATGTGATCTGGGCTGAGGAAGCTGAGGGTGTTGCTGCTGCCTCTGCCGCACCTGGAATGTGCTCAGAATCATAGCTCTGAAGCTATCAGGGGCCCCAGAGGCCATCCAGTCCAGCCCCATCACTTACTGCCTTTGGAAATTCAAGCCTAGAGGTCCAGTGATTGGTCATTGGTTGCAGGAGCAAAACTTAGGTCCTCGGGCGCCGATCCAGACTTCTCTGGATTCAAAACCATGGAAGATAGACAGAGTGAAGGGGGCGGGGACCTGCTCCTGCTGTCAAAATTGGGCAGAGATACCTGTGATTTCAGTGATACAGACAACTAAATATAAAAAATGTTGGTTGGGGGAAGGGAATCCAGAAAAGCTCTTAGAGGAGACAGTACCTGAACTGAGCTTTGTATCTAGGGACTCCCAAGAGGCAGAAGTAAGGAGAGAGAGCATTCCTGGCATGGGGTACAGCCTGAGCAATAGCGTGGAGGCAAGAGATGGGAGACATTGAGACATCTATTTAGCTGGAACACACAGTGCATGAAAAGGAATAAAATGCAATCAGTCAGGAAAGATAGGCTAGATCCAAGATATATAGGGCTTTACACACCAAAGAACAGAAATTTGTACTTTCCTCTTAGGAATGGGGGGGTGGGTAGGAAGCTCTGACATTCATGAATTCTGGGTGTCTCAGCAGAGTGGTCATTCAGTCTACCAAACCTTTACCGAGGGCTTCTCATTGCCAAAGACACTGCCAGTGGGCATGCCTTCTAGGAGATTATGCTCTCCTGGCTTTGTTCTTTGGGCTCCCTGAACACCTCAGGTCAGGGGTTGTAACTTAACTTGCTTGGAATCCCCGATAAATTCATTATCGGACCTAGCAAACCAAGAAAAAACTGCAGTTGTCAGCCAAAGCTCTGTGTGGAACACCACCAGTCTCAGAACGTGTCTTCTGTTTCCTTGCCCAGTGCCCAGTCCTCAGGGCAAACAGAGACTCACATTTCTCTTGCTTTGCTCCGACTGTATTTTGTTTCCTGTGGATTGAGGGGATTGTGTGGAAATGTAAGTCAGCCATAATAGTGCCATCCATCATCAGAGGCTAGCTGCTAAATGCTTGTTTTGATTTTTTTTAGGAAAGTTACCACTAATATGAAAGACATTTAAAAATCATTTGTTAAACATTTCCATGCAAGCCCAACATAATTAGAGCATCTAACATGCTAATATTGCTTCATAATGCCCTGTGTTTAATCTTCAACATTGTGGTGATGTTACGCATCATAGAATCCCAGAGCTGGAAGGAACCCCTGAGGCCATCTTGGCCAGCCCATATCTGGCCATAAGCCCCTTTAGACCCCCTTGAGAAGTGACTATCTGTTAGAAGACCTTGAATGTGGAGCTGCCTCCCAAGGCAGCTCGGTCTGCTTTCAGACATCTCTCTCTCGTGGGTAGGAGTTTTTCATCACCTGGAGCCTAAATTTGGTCCTCACCTTGCCTTCTGTAGCCAAGAAGGAAAAGCAGATTTCTCTACCACATGATAACTCTTCAGCCCTTTGGAAACTGTCATGGTGTCCATGAGTCTTCTCTTCTCAACACCATTTTCATCAACAGAGAAATCCTCATAGCATAGTCTTGAATATCTGATCTCACATCACACCTAAGCGTGTGCAACTTCCACTGATATAATCATGTATTGGTGACAAGGTAGTGAGTCAGTGGACGCTGCTTTCATTCAGATCGGTCTCACTTGGCAAGAGACTCCATGTTTGCACTATTAATGTGCCCCGTGGCTTCCTCTTGCCCTCAGTGGTTTCCCAGGATTTGGCTCAGTGTAAACTCCCTGAGGGAAGGGAATGTTTCCCTTTGGGATTTATATCCCCAGCCCCAACACAGTGATGGGTACATAGTACCACCCTCCTGAAATAGTCTGGCTATCTACCTACCTATCTATCTATCTCTATGTATGCATGTAGTATATATAAGTGTGTGTGTGTGTGTGTGTGTGTGTGTATTTCTATGTATGTATGTTACTTTTCCTGATATAAGGTCAACTCCATGATGTCAGGGACTGTTTTCATTTTGGTCTTTGCTCAGAACCTGACATGGTTCCTGACACATAGTAGGTGCTTGATATAGGCTTGACATAATCTAGGACAGTGTCTAGCACATGGTAGGCACTTAATACATGTCTTTTGGTTGGTTAGTAAGTGTTCCTCCTGTATGTGAATAAGGACCATAATATTTTAGCTCAAGAGCTAAAAGGGACCTCAGTGGCCATCAGTATAGGCCTCACTTTTAAATTTGTTTTTTTTTAATCTTCTGTCATTCCAAACTTAATTCCATATATAAAGAAAATATTAAAAAATTATGTATGAAAACAAGCATCTCCCTCATGCCCAGCTTGTTTTCTTTCTCACTTTTCTTTTAAACCACGTACAAAATTCTGGACCTTACTTCTAAAGCTGACCTTCCAAATGCCCCTCTGTTCTGGCCACTCTAATGAATCATGGGATCTTAGATAATTACAGTACCTAGCATTAATATAATCAGTGGATCAACAGTTTTTAAGCACCTACTGTGTGCCAAGCACTATGCTCAGAGCTAGGGATACAAAAAGAGGCAAACTCTAGTCCCTGCCCTCCAGGAGCTCTCAATCTAACAGGGAGACGACATGCAAACACCTGTGTACAGACAAGCTCTGGAGAGGCTAAATAGGAAATAAACATGAAAAGGAAGGCACCGGAATGAAGGGGGATTGGGGAAGGTGGAATTTGAGTTGGGATTTACAGGAAGCTGGGGGGGCAATAGGCAACAACGAGGGAGAGTGTTCTGGAGCTGAGGGACGGTGAGAGGAAAGGCCTGGAATCGAGAGATGGAACATCTTTAAGTTTTGCTAAGTAAGCCCTTTACAGATATCTCATTTTATCCTCCTGAGGACCCTGGGAGATAGGTGCTACTACTATCCCCATTTGACAGATGGGGAAACTGAGGCAGACAGAGGTTAAGTGACTTGCCCAGGGTCACACAGCTACTAAGTGTCTGGGTCAGGATTTGAACACAGGTCTTCCTGACTATATCTCTTGCCTGCTCTGTACTGTGCCCCCTGGTGGTGGAAGGTGATCTCATCTAACCTCCTCATTGGAAAGAAGGAAACTTGACTAGTAAGATCTGAACCCAGAACCTTTGAAAGGAGCCTCAGAGGCCTTGGAGTCCAACTTGCTTTTTTTGTTTTTGTTTTTGTTTTTGTTTTTTTGCAAATAAGGAAACAGATCCAGAAATGTGGAGACTTGCCAAAGGTCACATAGTAAGCCTCCCAGGTAGGACTTGAACCCAGGTCCTCTGGCTCCCTGAGAACCTAATGGCATTTCAGAGCATTTTCTCCTTCTGTCCCAGACTGGGGCAGTCGATCAGGGACTCTGCTTGCATAGTATTTCCTACTAAAGGATTCATTATTAGTTTTGTAGGTTTGTAAGACATTTTCCCCAAGACTCAATTCTTTCTCTTTCCAAGAACTTAGAAAATAATTTGATATAGATGGCAGTTCCCAACAACAAGTGCCTATCAAGTGCCTGGAATGTGCTCAGTGATGCTGTTATGTGGACAGAAGCAAAGGGTCTCCTCCCTCGAGGAATTGACATTCATTCATCCTGCTTTCTCCATGGCTGCAAAAAGGAAGCTGACCTTGAGCGTGCACACTTGGAAATGTGATCATTTTTATTTGTCTAGGGGGAAGAATGGAGATCCCTATTTGATGCTAAACTCTTGGGTCACTGTTAGGGATTTTGTTAAAAACTTCGCAAGGCAGTGCTTTCAGCAGGAAGAATGTGTGGTTTCCTTTTCCAAGTCTTCCATCCATCAAACATATTTATTGCAAAGCCCAGAACACTTTTGAATGATTGATCAGGTGCATTTCAGTCAAGAGAAGCCCCCTTTATCTTTTCTAAAGCAAAGTAATGGAAGCCGAAATCTTTAGGCCCACTGGCGATTCATAGACCAAGCGCATTAACGCTGTATCTGATGGAAATTGTCCAGGTTGTTGTATCGTGTACAAAGACTCAATCAGCACCAGAATTTAGAAAATAAATATCTTTGCCTAAAGTGTTTATGGGCAAGAGATAGCAAAGTGTAATGAATCTGAACTATTTTCCCGTGATTTATGATTTCTGCCCCCACTTATGTTACCACTGGAGTCTCTTGGTGTCTTTTCCCTTAGAAACCACGATGAACTCAGGCAATATGGAAGATGGCTGATGTCTCCCTGTACCCAAGTTGTGCTTGAAGATGTGGGAAAAGGTTTACTTTTGTTAAAATGCCCAAGTAAAGAAGTCTGACATGCCAGAGAATGGGGATCATCCAAGCTGGAGGGACCCAGGATCCTCTAGTAATTGACAAATAATACCCCTCATAAATACTGCCAGGCTTTTCAATTAGTTTCCAGCTCAAATTCGGTATGCAAAATGATGGCCTGTCAACTGACAATGAATGGCAAAAATTAATAAATTGTCTTCTAAATAGTATGGACACTTAAGAAAAATTGGGCAGGCAATTTGGCGCAGCGGGAAGCAGGGGGGGCACCTTTTGTACTGTTGCCGTGCCATTAATGTTGTCTTGGTCTTTATTAATGGCGCTTGGCCGCCGCTGACAGCTTTGTTGCTACTGGCAACTTTCTTCATTAAAATTAAAGCCAGTGTCAAATCCCATTAGCTGTACTCTGGGCACCTTGCTTCTGCGAGTGTGTATGTGTGTGCACACACATGTGTGTGTGTATGTGTGTGTCATATATAATGAGCACCTCACCTATGTGAAGTTTTAGAAGCGATAGAGATGTAAGTTGCTTATAAATCCCAGACCCCATGTTCTGAACTCATTTGACAGTCCTTCCGTTCACTTCCTCAGTGCATGCCGTTGCCATAAAACCCAGAAGTCTGGTCTCTGTGTTCCCAACCCTTTCCAAAGAAGAAAACAGCTTAACGGGGGGAAAATCGGGGTTCTTTGGAGCTCCACTGGCTTTTGGAAAAGAATAACAAATTAACTTTATTATATTGTAGTTTTGTGCTTTTATTCCCCGTCTCTAAGAAAAGAGATTGACGATGGTCAGAGGCTCCTAGCTCTTGAGCTGGAAGGGACCGCAGAGAATCCCATTTCTCACCCTGTTTTCTGGTCAATGTGACTTGGCACAGTGGTGACGAGAAGCTTGGCAGGATTTGCTGTTTTCCCAAGTGCCGTGACAGTTTTCCCCAAATGAATTTTTTTTTCTTCTTGGACACATTTCAACATTTTTTTAAAATCTTTGGTGGATGAGTTCTGGACTACTGATGGAAAATGCTGTCATGTGGGGTAGGATATGTAGATGGTGACTGTGTTTGCTTTTGTCATGGCCCCACTAAATTCTCTAGTCTTTAGTGGACCTTTGAGAGAGAAAAGTTCAGTCCCTTTTCACCTCTGTTTTATAAATGGATCCATGTCTCAGAATATAAATGTCTCCTGAATAACAACCAGACTGGAAGTTATTCATTTATAAGGGGTTGTGTAAGATAACCTTCGAGGTGCCATCCGACCTGATTTTTTATGTTTTATTTTTGCTTTGGGTTGTAGGATTCTGTTCCCAGGATTCCCCTCCCCCCAACCTCAAGCTTACCCTACCTTGGGTGGTGGCCAGATGCTGAGTTTCTTGAGGTTATCATGGCCTTTGGTTATAAAGTACTAATGTGTCACTAATGTGTCATTGTGAAATGAGAAGTCAGAGCATAGTTTTTGAGGTATATTTCTGTATATTATATGGCTATTGATAACTGAGCCATGATTTTTTATCTATTTCTCCTTTTTACCAATGAATGACTTCTGTGAGAGTAAGACCTAAAAACCCATTGATGATGGCATCAAAGCATACAATTTAATTCCTTTTTAAGTGGGGAGAGGGGACACCCCCCCCTTAAAGGAGTGAGCTGGTATGATAATGCCATAGGTGTAACGATACAAGTTTTCTTCTTCTTTTAATGCTTTAACAGTTATTTGTTCCCAAAGGACGATAAAGGACAGGAAACATTCCTTCTTTCTCAGTTCTTATTTCTAATTTCTGCACAATTCTAAAAACCACTTGAGATTTTACATCACTCATCATTATATACTGTTTTTAAATTTCATTAATTCTTTTAAAAATAATGAATTGTCATGTTTTGACCCAACATACACATCCCGACAAGCATCCAAAGAAAACCAATTACAAAGGACATTCCTCCAAAAGCTGTTGTTTTCTCACTTGTCAAAAAAAATTAAGGATGTCCTTGTATCTTAAAAGTGTGATACTAGCCCTGCTCATAGTGTTTGACCAAAGGTTGTGACAGGTAACCCTTGTGGACTACTTTGCTTACACCATTCATTTCCACCATGGCCAGTGAATCATCTTTTGTTGGATGGTTCCAACATCAAACTTTTAAGTAAACTGCAAAATGAGCTGGATTGTAACGTCCTCTCCAGGCTAACTCTGGGATCCTAGTGGAGCTAACAGTATATGTAATATTCTAAGCCCCTCACCCCTCTTTGAAAGAAGGGACAAGCTGGAATAGGAGCAAAGTCCAGGTCTAACATTCATGACTTAGTAGAGAAGAGGATCTCAGTGAGCTGAGAAATCCTAAGTTTGAATCCCTTTTCTGACGCTTACTTGCTACGTGGCCTTGGTGACTCATGATCTCTCTGAACCTTCAGTTTACTCATCTGGATGGTAGAGATAGTCCCTTAGTTTTTTCTGGTCCAAAGTCTAATCTGTGATGCTGCCATGTGTTCTTTGAGACCAAGATGAGACATTGCAATTAATGTGTGCCTGGCTTCCTTCTAGTAATAAATTTGTTTATAATAGTTTAATATTACATTTTTTTAAAAAATTGTGACTAGCATCACTGGAAAATAGTATTAAAAATTAAAAATAAGTGGCTTGGCAATATGAAATTCAGGGAAATTTTTTTTCTGTCTTTGTCAAAAGCCATCTTCTTTTTCAATTAAAATAAAAACAAATCACAGTGGATCCTTGAAATGAGAGTGGACGGTTTGTGGCTGTGCTTGGATTTTTTTCATAGTCAGGTTTGCTCAAATGTAGCTGAAATAACTTAGCTTCCATTGGCAAGATTGTAAACCCACAATAATAAAAACATAGAGGCCGCTGCCCGCCAACAAGCTCCGTTGTCTCACCCCCATTTGAGCCCAACCCAGAGACGGTTGTTCCTCGATGACTGAAGCCTCTAATATGTCACAGGAAATGGGGCATGAAATACAATGCTTTGTACTGAGTGTAGACTTAAGTGACTCTTCTATTGAAACAACAGAACCATTTTTAACGTGCTGACACAATATTTTCCATGTCCCTTCATTAAATTGCCCTGATTAGCCATGGGCTTGGATAGCTTTACAATGGTAGTACTTTTGTTTTTTTATTTTTTAAATGTGACTGCTCAAACTACTTTGGTGATGCCCCTTCAGCATTGCCTATAATATGGGTGTAGCCAGTTGAGAGTTTGGTGACACTCTTCAGTGTTCCTAGTGACACTGTTCGGTGTTCCTACTTTGGTATGTTGGTTCTCTGTGGGATTCCATTTTCCAATCGTCTTTTCTGATTTTTAGTATTATCTAGAGGTACTCATTCAATTTTAATACAATTGTAGCAGTATAACTTTACAGATCAGTGTCAGTCAAGAAGGTCGCAGTAAGTACCTACTATGTGCCATTCACTGTGCTAAACAATGGAGACATTATTCTCAAAGAGTTTACATTCCAATCACAGAGACAATATCCAAACAACCTGCTACATATTAGATACTCAGCAAATGCTTGTGGACTTGGCGCGCGCACATGCGCGCACACACACACACACACACACACACACACACACACACACACACACACACTGAGAGAGAGGAAGAGAGAGAGAGAATGAGAATATGTTGCAAGGTAATTCCAATCCTAGTAGCAGTGGACAGGGGCAGGGTGGGGAAATTGAGAAAGGCCTTATGTAGAAGATGAGATTTGAACTGGTGTTGAAGGAAGCCATAGAAACTAAGAGGCTGACCTGAGGGGAGAGCATAATAGGGGCAGAGGTGATAGGGAGCCACTAGAGTTTATGGAGCATTGGGCTGACATGGTAAGAATAGCACATAGGAAAATCCCTTTGGAAGGTGAGTAGAGAGTGGATTGGAGTGGAGTGGTCTGGGGAACGGGAGACCACCCACTGCACTACTGCAGGTACAAGGTGAGGTGAGCCTGAGTGAAGGATGTGAGATTGGACAGAATGGACACAGTGGATGTTAAGAGTGTAGAAATAATAAGATTTCCTAGAAGATTGTATATGTGGGGTAAGGATGACATTGAGATGACTGGGATAACAGTGGTGCCCTCAAAAGTACCTGGGGAGTTGGGAAGGGATGGCAGTGTGAGAAAAGATGATGAGTTCTGTTTCAGGCATGTTCATTTGAGATGCCTAGAAGACATCCATTTTGTGATGGGTCTGGGTACGAAGACTGGAGAACCATCTGCATAGAAACTGAATCTCTGGCAGTTAATGGAATCACCAGTAAGAGTGTTTGTAGGAATAAGAGAAGAGGTCCAGTACAGAGATTTAGAGACATATGTGATCATGAGCATGACCTGATGAAGATCTGATAATGAGCACTGAAGCGTGGTGCAGCAGGTGGGAGAAGTATCAGGACGGAGTAGTGTCATGGAGAGGAGCGAGGATCCGAGAAGAGACAATGGTCGACAGTGTCAAGCCTGAAGAAAGGTCAAGAAGGATGAGACTGAGGAGAGGGGCCTCCTGTTTGGTTCTTAAGATGTTGGTGACTTTGGAATGAGCAGTTTCAGTTAAATAATGAGACTAGAAACCGAATCGCCAGGGAATCAGGAGAGAGTGAAAGAAGAAATAGATGCACCAAGTCTAGACAGCTTTCTTAAGGAATTTAGCCAAGAAAGGGAGAAGAAATGTAGGATGAGACATAGCAGATCAAGTGGGCTTTTTTTCAGGAGGGAGGTTGGTTTTATTTTAGGATGAGGGCAACATGGCATTTTGTAGGAGCCTGTAGATAGAGACATATTAATGATTAGATTGAGATATCTTATGGGAAGAAAACCCCCTCAAACAATCTGGCCTTAATGATCTGAGCCTTCCAACTCTGTGACATGGAGTATGCCAGTGATGATTCCCAGCAATCAGTCAGCGTTTTTAATAAATTCTGACTAATAAATGCACCTACTGTGAGCCAGGCAGTAGGGATATAATGACAAAAGCACGATAGTTCTACTGGAATGTAGAAATTCCCCATAGGGGGCAGAGCCAAGATGGTGGCTGGAAAACAGGGACTTGTGTAAGCTTCCCCCCCAGGTCCCTCCAAAAAACCTATAAAAATGGCTCTGAACAAATTCTAGAGCTGCAGAAACCACGGAACAGCAGAGGAAAGCAGGGCTTCAGCCCAGAACAGCCTGGATGGTCACTGGGTAAGGTCTATCCCACGCAGCTGGGAGCATAGGGGAGCAGAGCCCAGCATGGGCTGCGTCCGGACCAACCAGACTGGAAGCCAGGTGGAACAGGCCCTAGCACCATGAATCAGTGAGCTTTGGCACTTACCAGACTAATCAACCCACAAACACCAAAGACAGCAGAGAAGGTTAGTGGGAAAAGCTGTGGGGAGTGAAAGGAGTTCTTGGTTCAGCCACCACCCCAGGGGCAGGGGAGGTGGTGCAGCTCTGAGGACAGAACTACAGCTGCAGTTGCTTCAGGACCCAGGACCACCTGGTAGAGAAATTAAGTGGTGGATCAGAACAAGAGTGCAGAGCCTGCTTAAGATCTGAGTCTGATTCGGGTTGGCAGTTCTTGGGGGAGGAGAAGTGCTGCTGTGGCAGAGCTTGCTGTGTAGAAATAGCCCTGAAAACAATAGCACAACCCCAAAACTCCAGGGTCAAGTAGTTGTCTGGGAACATGGCCAGGCAGTGAAAACGGGCTCAAATTCAGACTCAGACTTTGGAATCTTTCTTTCGTGACAAAGCAGACCAAAACATACAGCCAGAAGAAGTCAACCGAAGTCAACAAAGTCAAAGAGCCTACATCGAAAGCCTCCAAGAAAAACATTAACTGGCCTCAGGCCATGGAAAAACTCAAAAAGGATATGGAAAAGCAAGTTAGAGAAGAAGAGGACAAAATGGGAAGAGAAATGAGAGTGATGCAAGAAAATCATGAAAAACAACTCCATGACTTGCTAAAGGAGACCCCAGAAAAAAACTGAAGAAAATAACACCTTAAAAGTAGACTAACTCAAATGGCAAAAGAGCTCCAAAAAGCCAATGAAGAGAAGAATGCCTTGAAAGGCAGAATTAGCCAGATGGAAAAGGAGGTCCACTGAAGAAAATACTATCTTAAAAATTAGACTGGAGCAAGTGGAAGCTAGTGACTTTATGAGAAATCAAGATATTATAAAACAGAACCAAAGGAATGAAAAATGGAAGATAAAGTGAAATATCTCATTGGAAAAACCACTGACCTGGAGAATAGGTCCAGGAGAGATAATTTAAAAATTATTGGACTACCTGAAAGCCATGATCAAAAAAAGAGCCTAGATATCATCTTTCAAGAAATTATCAAGGAGAACTGCCCTGATATTCTAGAGCCAGAAGGTAAAACAGAAATTGAAAGAATCCACAGATTGCCTCCTGAAAAAGATCCCAAAAAGAAAACTCCTAGGAATATTATCGCCAAATTCCAGAACTCTCAGATCAAGGAGAAAATACTGCAAGTAGCCAGAAAGAAACAATTTGAGTATTGTGGAAACACAATCCGAATAACCAAAGATCTAGCAGCTTCTACATTAAGGGACTGAAGGGCTTGGAATATGATATTCTGGAGGTCAATGGAGCTAGGATTAAAACCAAGAATCACCTACCCAGCAAAACTGAGTATCATGCTTCAAGGCAAAATATGGACTTTCAATAAAATAGAGCTACCTCAGTGAAAAGAGCAGAGCTGAATAGAAAATTTGACTTTCAAACACAAGAATGAAGAGAAACATGAAAAGGTAATCAAGAAAGAGAAATCATAAGGGATTTACTAAAGTTGAACTGTTTTGTTTACATTCCTACATGGAAAGATGATGTGTATAATTCATGAGACTTCAGTATTAGGGTAGCTGAAGGGAATACATATATGTGTGTGTGTGTGTGTATATGTTTATATATGTGTGTGTGTGTGTGTGTGTGTGTGTAGACAGAGGAGACAGAGGACACAAGGTGAGCTGAATATGAAGGGATGATATCTAAAAAGATAAATCAAATTAAGGGATGAGAGAGGAATATATTGAGAAAGGGAGAGATAGAATGGGGTAAATTATCTCACATAAAAGTGGCAAGAAAAAGCAGTCCTGTTGGAAGGGAAGAGGGGGCAGGTGAGGGGGATTGAGCGAATCTTGCTCTCATTGGATTTGACCTGAGGAGGGAATAATATACACACTCAATTGGGTATCTTACCCCACAGGGAAGAAGGAGGAAGGCGATAAAAAGGGGGGATGATAGAAGGGAGGGCAGATAGGGGGAGGAAGTAATCAAAAGCAAACACTTTTGGAAAGGGACAGGTTCAAGGGAAAAGATTGGATAAAAGGAGATAGGATAGGAAGGAACAAAATATAGTTAGTCTTTTACAACATGAGTATTGTGGAAGGATTTTGCATAATGATACACATGTGGCCTATGTTGAATTGCTTGCCTTCTTAGGGAGGATGGGTGGGGAGGGAAGAGGGGAGAGAATTTGGAACTCAAAGTTTTAAGAGCAGATGTTCAAAAGAAAAGTTTTTGCATGCAGCTAGGAAGTAAGATATAAAGGCAATGGGGCATAAAAATCTATTTTACCCTACAAGAAAGTAAGGGAAAAGGAGATGGGGGGAGTGGGGTGACAGAAGGGAGGGTTGACTGGGGAATGGGGCAATCACAATATATGCCATCTTAGAGTGGGGGGAGGGTAGAATTGAGGAGAAAATTTGTAATTCAAAGTGTTGTGAAAATTAATGCTGAAAACTAAAAATATTAAATAAATAAATAACAAAATTTTTTAAAAAAATTACCCAAAGTATGGTGGAAGGTATTTGTTTAATTGTTGTCAGTTGCATCTAACTCTTCATGACCCCATTTGGGGTTTTCTTGGCAAAAGATACTGGTTTGCATTTCCTTCTCCAGCTCATTTTACAAATAAGGAAACTGAGGCAAATGGTTAAGTGACTTGTCCAGTGTCCCAGAGCTAATACATGTCTAGGCTGGATTTGAACTCAGGTCTTCCTAACTCCTGGCCCAGCATTCTATCCACTGCACCACCTAGCCACCACATAGTGGAAAATAAACTGAATTTGAAATCCTAGTTCTAGGTTCAAGTCCTAGTATTGCTGCTTATGATTTGGGGGACTTACCCCCTTTGCATCCTCACTTTCCACAGCCATGACTTAAGAGAGGAGTTGGACTTGGGAATCCCTAAGGATGCTTTCACCTGTAGACCTTGGGATCCTTTTAGGAATTCTATATCTGAAAAGGTTAATGAGATGATTGCTTATTTGGAGAGAGAGAGATTTACTTTGATGGATTTTTAGATCTTCAGCAGGCTCTGCACTCCTGCCCTGATCTGCCACTTAATTCCTCCCACTAGGTGGGCCTGGGGCCAGAAGCAACTGCAGCTGTAGTTCTGTTGCTGCCCCCAGGGCGGTGGCCGAACAGCAAACTCCCTGTCCCCAGCAGCTTTTCCCACTAACCTTCTCTGTTGTCTTTGGTGTTTGTGGGTTGAGAAGTCTGGTAACTGCTACAGCTCACTGATTCAGGGCACTAGGGCATGCTCTGCCCTGCTCCTGGTCTGGCTGGTCCGTGCTGCCCACGCTGGTTCTGCTCTGCTCTGCTCCACTCCCAGCTCCATGGGGGATAGACCTTACCCAGAGACTATCCAGGCTGTCCTGTGCTGGAGCCCTGCTTCCCTCTGCTGTTTTGTGGGTTCTGCAGTTCTAGAATTGGTTCAGAGCTGTTTTTTATAGGTTTTTGGAGGGACTTGGCAGGGAGCTCATGCTAGTCTCTGATTTCCAGCCGCCATCTTGGCTCCGCCCCTACTTTGATGGATTTTTGATCTCTGTTCAGTAAGGTAGGGAAGGAGGGTGTGTGTGTGTGTGTGTGTATGTGGTAGTAAAAGGAACCTCGAATGCCACTTCCTACACCCCCATGTTATGAAACCTTGGGCCAGTGACCTAAGTTTCTGATCCTCAGTGTCATCTGCTAAATGAGCGCTTGGGATAGGGGTTCCCCAGAGTATCCCTAGTTCTTCCTTCATAGGATTTTTATGAAGATTCCATGAAATATTGGCCAAAAAGTATTTCCCATCCATTGGAATGCTCTAGAAATACGCAGATTTGTGACCTACCCAATGCTTATGTTCCCCATTCTGTTGCCACTTAGCCAACTCTCTAAATAGTAGTAGTTATGAAATTAATATATCTGTTATCAAGGAATCTTATATTCATCTTTACCCAATAACGTGCTCAGGACCTGAGCATTTACAGCATGACCTATAATTTACCTGATTGTCTCTTACAGAGTTTTGGGGGGCATGGTGGTGGGGAGGGAAAGGAAAAGCTGTCAAGAAGGTTTAGAACATTTTCCTTTCCCATGATGGCACATCTCTGTCCTCTTGTTATTACCACCTCAGTAAGGCCACCCACTTCATTTTCAGTATGAGGAAACTGAGGCACAGAGGGTTGAAGTGACATGTCCAAGGTTGTACAGCCAATACGTGTAAAATGTTCTGCCCCCTTACAGGAGGTTGATTGCCTGCTTCTCAGGGATGTCGTAGAGGGGATTCTAGGCCGGGTCTGGCCTAGGCAAGTGAGGTGGACTCTGAGGTAGCTTCCGTTTCTGAGTCTGTGAAATATTATAGAAAGTTCAACATGTATTTGGGAAAAGGCCATTGGATTTGACCATGAAGAGCTTAATTGGTTACCATGGAGAGAGCAATTTCAGAGGAGTCAGGGAAGGAGAGTGCAGGGGGGTGGGAGCCAGCTCTGGGGATGTAGACCAGTGGTCAATCCTTGTTCTGCAATTTAGAGTTCTGGAGCATTGCCTGAGGGAAGAAGAGGCTTGGTGTCTTACCCAGGGTCACACAGACAGGTTGTATCACAGGCAGGATTAGAACCTGCTTCTCTCTGACTCCAGGGCCAGTTCTCTATCCACAACAGTCTTTCTGCCTTTCTGGCTATTTCTGTCTCTCTCTCCTCTCTTTCTCTGTTTCTCTCTCTCCCTCTCCCTCCCTCCCCTTCCTCTCTCTCTCTCTCTCTCTCTCTCTCTCTCTCTCTCTCTGTGTATATATATATATATATGTAACATATATACACATACATATATACACACATATATGTATGCACATATGTATTTATATATAATTGTAAGTAGCTCTTGAATTGAAAGTATTTGCCTTTTAAATTGGAATAGATCAGTGACATCATTTTAATTAATATTTTGTCATTTTTATCTTACATTTGAACCACATTTACGTTAAGATTTCCTATCAGATCGTTAATTAATTCCACATCCTGATCTAAATGGTCAGGAAGCAGCAGTCTTTTTTTTCTTCCTTTTTTTTTCCTTTTGCACACAAGGGAAACAATCAGAGAAGCCCATGTTCTTAGACATCGATGCCATCATCCTCATTACTTGGCTCTGCCTGGAAGTGGCCAACTCTTGCCAGACACGGTCATTATTCTGGGGGCTCTCCACCTGCCCAGTTGGAAGTAGTTCTGGCTGGCCTTGTACCTCCTATCAAACAGGGTCAAAGGTCACCTTCCCAGGGCCCTGCTCACACTTACTCTTGCCAAGAACCAACAACTTCCCCATGTTATTAGTGACCCACAAGGGATTGCCCATGGGCAAAATGCTTGTGACATTTTTATACACAGAAAGTCATCTTTTACTGTGTGTTGCTATTTCTACTTGAGTTAGAGCTCACTTATTTAGTTAACTGAGGCATGTGCAGTGTCACACACATTCAAACATACGTACACACGTTCATACTCGCACCCAGAGCCCAACATATATGAACGTCTTTACGTGTATCTTGTGTCCTTATTCTGACGTTCAAATCAACAGGCCTTAATTAAATGCCTACCATATACTAGGCACCGTACTAGGATCATCATTTTTTGTTAAAAACAATTCCTGACCTCAAGGAGCTTCTGTTCTATCTGGAAGAGACCCCACATTCCTTCATTATAAATGTGGTAGAGGAGGAAAGAAGGTGAAGTTCAGAGTCAACAGACTTAGGCTCATACCCTGCATCCTCTGCTTCTGCCCAGTCTCCTCATCTTTTGGGCCTTAGTTCCTGAAATATCAAATGACAGTTGACCTTTGATGTCACGTCTAGCTATCAGTCAATCAACAAGCATTTATTAAGTGTGTTGTATGCTGGGTATTGTGACACAATGTGGTAGTCACGATTCTCAGGGGCTTAAAAGAGCTAGAGCAGGGGTTCTTAATGCTTTGTGTGTCCTGGATTCCTAAAGCGGGCAGCTTGCTGATTTCTAGAGACCCCTTCTCAAAATCATGTTTGTAAAGGTATTTGATAAAAGGGAATTACAAGGAAATCGATTCTATTAAAAGTTACCAAAATATTAAAGTAAAAAAGAAAGGTTGTGGACCCCTAGGCTAGAGGACACGAACACCTTCAGTGGCTTCTAGTGAAACTGAAAATAAACATAAAACATTTATTAAAATAAATGCCTGGTGAACTATCCTAATTGTTACTTACATTTTGAGGGTGTGAGTTTTTGAGAGTTTTTTTCTTTAAGTATTCACTTTCTTTTCACCCTCATAATTAAGAACCTTTTTTACACGAGTTGCTGGTTTTGTCCATGATGCCATTCCTGGGTGTTGGAGTTGGAGTGTTGAGGCCCATTCCCACTCTTTTTTTATTCAGTGATTCCATCACTTAACTACCCTAATAATGCCTTTAGTCCTGAAGGTGAGTGGTTAGTTTTTGCCTTCATATCCCCTGCACCAGGCGTGCTGTTAGTAAGTGCTGGCTCACTGATTGAAAACAGGATGGACTGACCAGCATCCATGGCATCGCAAATATATTAAGTCATGGCTACAGTCTAGGATTTTTTTTTATTGAAGACTAAAACTCTTCCGCTGCTTGGGCAGTGGTTTGCATCCTTCTATCCTGTGATTGTTGCATCATGCCTCTGGTTCACATCAAAGTGCTTCTCCCTGCGTCCATGACCACTCTCTCTTGACACCTCTGGCCACCAGGTGCCTTCACTCTTGGTCTTCCCCTTGCCCAGTGCACAGGACTTTACCTGCCCTGGAGTGATCACGCAGCCTGCAAGCAGAACCCATTTCCGGGCCACTGTGAAGTTTTTCTTGGTTTTGTTTTTAATTGTTGGCCGTAGGGAGGTTTGGAAAGGCCTGAGAGTGTGGGCAGCCAGCAGAGAAAGTGATTGAGCATCTTGGCATGACTGAGCCGCCTCTGGGAGTCCCTGGGTGGTGGTCAATACCAAGGAGCATCCAGCCCCAATGTCACTGTCCAGCCATTAAGTTTAGATATTGTCATCTCCGGTGCTGAGCAGCTCGTGACAGGAGGGGACAGGGGGGAAGGAAAGAAAAACGAGGCAGTCAAGAGATAATATTAACTAGAAAAATCAAGAAGGCTTCTGTCAGCCCTGGCAGAAAAATAAGAATTCTTCCTCCTCTCCCACCCCCCATTTTTGTTAGTGTCTAGGCCGGATCGGCTCCATGGTTTGGTTTGTTTTTTAAGATAGGCTTTCTTTGATGGAAACTGATCCGAGTTCTGAGTTGGCAAAGCCAGCTCCACTTAGACCAAAGTCCTCAACCCTTCCAGCCTGAGATGTTGCCCACATTTCTGCCTTTGCTGGCAAAAACCCACCAGCTGCCCGAGCCCACACCAAACTCGGCTCGTCCTTGTCTTGTTTCCTCCTGTGATCCGGTGATTGCTGTGTTAAATTAAATTCTCTGTCCGTCATTATTAAAATGTGAAGTGTGTCGAGCACAAAGGATACATTTCAGGGCAGTTAGCTGAATAATTCTGCTCTTTATTATCCCAAATTACTGCTGGGCTCTGGAGAGGTGAGCAGTTTAGCCAATTATTGGCATTTGAGCCGGATTTGCGGGTGATTAGCTCCTGGTCGAAGCCAGGCCTGGCGAGGGGCTTTGAAGCTGGGGCCTGTGTGATTTTCACAGCGGTGAGGTAGGGATAGACGGGACTAATGACAGGAAGGTCGCGTGGGTGAGGTGACCCGTGGGGGGGGGGTGGCGGGTTTAGCAAATAGGGGAGCCACAATAACAAGTGTGTCACTCACCCCACCGTGCATAATCACGCTTTATGGGATTGTGGGAGACGCTGACAGCTCAATTAGAGCCTCACCCTTTGTACCGGAGCCGAGGCAGAATGACAGAGAAGGGAGGGGGCCACAGGGGAACTGGTTAAAGATCCAGGGCCGTGAGCCTCCTCCCTACCCCCCAAACCCTCCTCTGTTTCCTGCACAAAACAAGCTTCTCCCCCCACTCCCAGCAAAAATGCGATTTGTGAAATAATAGCTTGTCCAAAGGAGGAGGAGTATGGCGAATAAACCCATCTCTGTTAAGTTGGCTTACTGGCGTTTCTATGGAGACGCTTCAAACTGCAGAGAAAGTTAAAATCTGTTTTGGAGATAATAGGGCACTCTGGGCCCTGCTTCTGCCAAATATCCAGACTCCCACCAAAAAGAAAAGAAAAAAAGTCTCTGGCCCCAGTGGGCATGATTTTACCTGAGATTTTTTAAAGCAAGGGAAAGACAAGAAGAGCAGATTAGATTCACAGTAATTAATAATATTTGTCTTAGTGACCATATTTCTCCTGAAACAGAAAGCACTATCTCCATCTATTAATCACCCAGCTGTTTTGACTGCGGCACGTCCAGTCGAATGATGTCTGTCATAGCACTCTGAGATGTTTCACGCTAAACCCCATACTCCTGAACTCATGGTATTTGAGCCTCTTGGCCTGAATTGCATTGAATTTGGTGCCCAAACCAACAAGCAAGTCAGGGTGATGGAGGGTAGAAAGGCGTGGGTTCACATGCTGCTTCTTACACATGCCAAGGCCCTTAGCCCAAAGTGTGTCAGGGAACTCTAACTCTGAGCCGTAGAGGAGGTGACCATCTGTGCTGGCATAAAGGCTTCTTTACTGTGAGCTCCCTGTATCACTGAAATGATGACTCTGGGAGAAAAAAAAGTGAACACGATAGATGGGGGAAAGGGGGCATTACAGGAACAGTGGTGACATTTTAGTAGAGGCCTAGCCTTGGACACAGGCCATCAAGTGTTTGATCCATGGTCTTGAAGCTGAGGGCTAGCCTCAAAGACAGGCCATCAACTGCGTGATCCATGGTCTTGAAGCTGAGGGCTAGCCTTGGAGGCAGGCCCATCAGCTGTGTGACCCTGAGCAAGTCCCTCTGGGCCCAAGGCAACTGTCGAAGGCTGTCAGTTACTGACGAGTTAGCCATCTGCATAAGTGGAAGGAGAGAGTTTCCACCCCAGGTGTGGATCTGCGCGCACGCGCGCGCACACACACACACACACATGACGATAATCAGTAGGACATGGAGCGCGGGAGATATGGAGAGCAAGACCACCCCTGTCACCAACCCCAGGCCTTGACCAAGCCCCTGTTTGCCAGAATTAGCCTGCCAGTCTCCTCAATGCTGAGTTGATTGTTGTTTTCCGTGTATTTTGCCTTGTCTCTATGAAAGGAATCTACCTTGAAGCCCTGCTTCACCTTTGTAAGCAGAAGATCAAGGGACCAGAACTAGGTGTCATCTTAAATTTATTGCCAGTCAGCATAAGGCCAGAAGTAACACATCTTGAGTTCCCAACCCCGAGGAAATTGTGGATCTGCCCCCCACCCCCCAACACGCCAGAGTCTCACACCTGCAAAGTGCTGAACTGTCTCCCAGTGCCTCTGCAGACAGGTTTTTACCCGGTCTTTCCGCCATTTTGTTCTAGAGATAGCGTGTTACCCCACACCTGGATTTGGCTAGAGTGGGTAGCGCCTGTCTGTGTCCTTATGTCAAGCCGCCCTGGAGGATCTACTCAATGCAGCTCAGATCGACAAACAGTTATTAGACATGTGCTAAATCCAAAGCACTTTGCCTGGGACTTCTCATCATAGGAGGGCAGCAAAGGGAGACGCGACATGGTCCACAAGGCAGAGCAAGGAGACCAGCTTCCCCGATCATTGAGTATGTGATGGGGAATAATACACAGTGAGCACATAAAGGTCAGCTTGCATAGAGGGTGCGCAGGGGAGAACACGGCAGCTTCTGTTTCATCCTAGGGACAACAGGGAGCCATCAGAGGTTTTTGAGCAGGGGAGTGACATTGCCAATGGGTATGAAGACTGTCATTTTGACATAATATTATGAAGGATAGACTGGAGAAGGCAGAGATAGCAGACAAAGAGACAAATTACAAGTGTCTTCTCATCTACAGATCGTATGGAACTCACAGTAGAAGCTGTTTGTAAAGCCAGACTCCTGAGTGTTGACTGAGGTTCTACAGCCTCTCTTTAGAATTAGCTTTCTGATCTCCTTCTGTTCTGAGTCAGATGAGGACAGCCCAGGACCCTGAGCTTGGAAACAGCCTGGCCTCAACCCCTCCAAACCCAAGCTCTTTCTAGCCTAGCTCTGCAGCCGTCCGTCAGGGAGTAGAGAGGGGCCGTGCCTTCCTCAGCACCACCAGCTGCTACAAATAGCAGTCCTAGGAGCCCCAAGAGGGAAAGCACCTCCCAGACCCTGCTCTCAGCCTGGCCCTGCCCGCCGTCATCTGGGGGAGGAACTCCCAGGGAGAAGCGGCTAGCTCCACCTCACAATCAGTCAGTCAACATTTATCAAAGAGCTTACTATGTGCCAGACGTGCTGCTTCCCGCAGGCTGGACGGGCCAGCCCAGCTGAAGCAGCAGGCCTTTGTAGGGGAGAAAGAGAGGAAAAGGCAGCATGTGCCAGACGAGGGAGACCACCGACCCCTGCACTTTGACTGTGAGCTCCCCTTAGACCCTAATGCAGATAGCCCAGGACACACCAAGCCCGAGAACCTTGGAAATAGTGACGTTAAGGAAGAGGCATCAATAGCCACTTTACCATTGTTCCCTGAGCATCATGGGACTTTTTCGTCTGACTTAGAGCTAAAACTTTCTGTGTGTGTTGTCTCCCCGTTAGAATGTAAGCTGTTTGAGGGAAGGGATTGCGACTTTTGTCTTTGTATTCCCAGCCTTAGCACAGTGCTTTGTACATAGTAAGGGCTTAATAAATGTTTTATTCATTTATCCATTCATTCATTCTCCCATATATTTTTCACTGACTTCATCTTCTGAATTAGGAGCAAAACATGGAGTGTAGAGAGAGGGAGGGAGGTCCAGGCTTAGCCATGTGAGATCATAGACTAAAAGCTGGAATGAATATCGTAGCCCACTCTCCTCATCATACAGATGAAGAAACTGAGGCAAGAGACTTGCCTGGGGTGATAGAAGTAAGAGAGCCAAGGTCTGAACGCAGCTCCTGGGACTCCATGGCCAGCCCTCATCCCACTCTCTGTGAAACGTGGGGGACCCACAGATGCCAGTGTTCTGTACAACAGGACAGCGCTCCCCTGATGAATACTGTGATGAGATCATTGGACCAGAAATGCTAAGAGCGCTTTTTCATGGGTAGTAGCTCTTAAAATACATAAATATGCATGTAACATATATTTTATGTCTGTAGAAAATGTGTAAATATATGATTATGTATAACCACAAATTACGTTCAAATATTTATTGTGTGTGAATCAAATGTAGGTATCTAATTATACATATATTAAAATATAATTGATGCATGCATTAATACATATTTTGCTAACACACCACAAGGAATTCGTAGCTTTAACCAGAAGACAACATACTGTTCATCATTGAGGTTGTTGATGAGATGGTTGAGCCAGAAATGCTAAGGGAACTTTTGTATGGATGATAGCTCTTAAGGAAATCAGAGCATCTGTGTTTGCGTGTGTATGTACTTCTGTGTCTGTATCTATTCAAATGTAAGTGCGTGCGTGTGTGTGTGTGTGTGTGTGTTCAACAAGGATTTCTTCAGTCGCTACTTTGTAGTAGGCACCAAACTAAGCAAATGAGCTAAAAAGACAAAAATAAAAATAGCCCCTGCCTTCAAGGAGCTTACATTCTCCTGGAACTCTCCAGTATTCATATATAAATACAAGGTATTTGCAAAGGGGAAGTGGCCATCTGGAAAGGCACTATGGAGGGAATGACTCTAGAGCTAAGCCTCAGCTCACTAGCTTTTATGCTTTGAGGCTGGAGGGCCAAGCTTGATCGTTTTAATGGCACAGAAATCCATTTCTCTTGTTTCTTTCCATTTGTATCATAGCAATCATAGCTAGTATTTATCTGGTGCTGTAAGTTCACATGGAGGTCTTCATGTGTTGTCTCTTTTGATGTGACTTGTTACAGTTACTGTGTTGTTCATGTTCCTGGTTCTGGTTTCTTCCTTTTGCATCTGTTCTTGTAAATCACTAAGCTTCTCTATAGTCATCACATCCCCCATTTCTTATACCTCTGTGACATGATGTTACATTAATTTGCAAACATCATTCATTGACTATTTGGACATTTAGAATTTATGGGAAGTACTGTGGACCCAGGACATTTAAAATGATACCAAAGAAGCAATATGGCAATACACAGAGGGGCAGCGTTAGTGCTCGAATGAGATGTTACTGATCTCGGTATCAGGGCATAGTAAACCCAGTTCTGAACCACCAGACCCATAGACAGGATAGGTTGGCATGGATGCAGATGCATGCCTGGATAGGACACAGATTTGTCTAGCCCAGCTTCACAGTGTGAATTTCCTTAATGGAATAAGGCATAGAGAGGTAGACTTTTATACAGTGGATAATCCCCTCCGACACTAATCATCACTACCTGTGAGATCTTGGGAAAGTCCCTCAGCCTCGGTTTCCTCATCTGTAAAATGACGGGGTTGGACTAGATGCCCCTGAGGTCCCTCCTGGGTCTAAAACTGCGAATCCCCCTGGGATTTTATGGAGCATTTTATCTTTTTTCGGAGATAAGTGTTCTGTTTTATTAAGAACTCATTAGCTTGTATCATGCTCTCGAGATTCCGACATGAGAGGGTAGGACTTTATAGCAGACAAACTTCTGTTACTATCCTGAAACAGTTTTCTACTTCAGGTTAACAATAAGGGGGGCATCATCCCAACATCCTTTGCATCTCCCTCCCTAATCAATCCCACTGAACCACAGCTCTGTCCCTGTCCATATGCTATTAAATGCCCCCATGGCAGTCAGGAGCCACAAGCACAGATGGGAATTGTTGCTTGTTTGTCAGTTGTATTGTTGAAAGTCAAATCTTTGAACCCATGGGCTCTGTAGAACAGAGAACCCCACCACTCCCTTGACCAGCAGCCTGTCCTTTCATGTGCTGTGGCCTCCCACACGGGAGCCTTGTCATTAGCCATCCCGACGGGCATCATAATGACCTGTATGCCGCGCCTGAGAGCGGGGCCCTCACCCACCTTGCGGGGTGCCTCAGAAGTCCGCCATGCAAGCTGATTGGCTCAGTTAGGACCCCCCGATCTCGAACAGCAAATGCAATCAATAAATCTTTGTTGGTAAATAATTGCTATTGAACAGAGTTTTAATATAAATTTATGAGCGGTGTTTTATCACAGCTTGGGGCTACAGCAAGCCACTGAGTGATGGATTTCAGATATCACTTACATTCATTACATTAACTTTGTAAGTTATTTAAAGCTTGTACACTTCTCATCGCTTTTGGCTTGCTGTGACCTCCTGGGACTAGACGCAGAATCCACATGACTAACAAAGGCTTTGCCACAGACTGACGCACCAACTTTTGGGGGAACAGTAGGAAGGATTTCCGGAACAAAAAGCAAGATGTGCGTGTGCAGAGGCCGAGGGTTGGAGCGGTAGCTCATTAAAATCACCGGCATCCCTGAACCGCAATTAAACTATTAACTGGCTGATAGTAATTAGATTAGCATCCCCAGTTTGGGGAATATGGTTTGGTTCTGTTCTGTATCCTGACCTTTCCTTTCATCAGCACAGGGAATTATATTCTGTTACAGCCAGCAAACGTATTGAGCTCCTGCCATGTTCTTTGTGGTAGGGATGTAGAGATCTTTCAAAAGAGACAATGGTTACCCTCAAGGAGCTTACCATTCCACCAGGAGGGGGAGGCACCATGTATAAGTTAGGACCAAACAAATAGTAAGTAACTGGGGAGGGGGATGGTTCTGTCACCTGTAAAATGATGGGGTTTGACCAGTTGCCTCTGATGTCCCCCTGGCCCTATCTCTGAATCCCACTGAGATTTTATGGAGCATTTTATCCTTTCTCAGAGATGGGTGCTCTACTTTATTTTTTTTAATTTATTTTTAATATGTTTAGTTTTCAGCATTGATTTTCACAGGCGTTTGAATTACAGATTTTCTCCCCATTTCCACCCCCCC
>CM053627.1:3239341-3273922 GCA_028646595.1 Phalanger gymnotis | reverse complement strand
CAGGCTCTGCACTCCTGCTCTGATCAGCCACTTAATTCCTCCCCCCAGGTGGGCGTGGGGCCAGAAGCAACTGCAGCTATAGTTCTAAAGCTGCCCTGCCTCCGTTGCCCCAGGGGTGGTAGCCGAACCGCAAACTCCGTCTCATCCCGCAGCTTTTCCCACTAACCTTCTCTGTTGTCTTTGCTGTTTGTGGGTTGTGAGGTCTGGTACATGCCACAGCTCAGTAATTCAGCATGCTAGGGCACTCTTCGCTCCACTCCTCGTCGGTCCGCGGTCTGCCGCGCCGCGCGTGCAGGGCTCTGCTTGGCTCAGCTCCGCTCCCCTCAGCTGGGAGCTGGGAGTTCCCTGTGGGACAGACCTTACCCCGAGACCATCCAGACTGTCCTGGGCTGGAGCCCTGCTTCCCTCTGCCACTTTGTGGGTTCTGCAGTTCTAGAATTGGTTCAGAGCCATTTTTTATAGGTTTTTGGAGGGACTTGGTGGGGAGCTCACGCCAGTTACTGCTTTCCAGTCACCATCTTGGCTCCGCCCCCCGGTGCTCTGCTTTATTAACTGTTCATCCTAGGAGGATCGACAGAGCCTCTTGTAGTAGGTAACATTTCACTTCCAAGAGGTGAGGAAGGGGAGCAGACCTTCCCAGTAAGGAAATTCCCTCTGCTGATGCTGATTGTCACCTCCTCTGCTGACTCGGACAGATTCCTGAGGTATGGAGAGATCCAATGATTTGTCCAGAATCACCCAATCTGTATGTCAGAGGCAGGGCTTGAACCCAGGGCAGTCAGCCAACAAGGATTTATTCAGCACCTACTCTGAGGATGCCAAAAAAAGGCATGACTTCAAGGAGCTTACCCCCTAATAGGGAGACCTCACATAATTAAGTAGATACCTCAATGCCAGACCTCTCTGTCTGTTCATATGATAAGAATGAATTTTAAGTTCCCACCCCCAGCCAAAATTTCATGATGGAAAATTGCCAGGAAATTGCTACAAAAAGTGAAGCAATATTTCATAAGTAGGTGCTGTCCATCTTTAGGGTGAAATCCACGTGAAGATATGGTAGATCATCTAACCGAAACCTGAGCATTTCGCCCCTAAAATGCAGCTGGAAAAAACCTGGGGAGGGCCGAGAGTTATTCTTAAGCTCAGTGCACAGACACAGCCAAGGATAAGCATTGCTGGATATAGATAGCTAAATATTGTGTTTTCTTAGCGCTTACTGTCGGGCTCACTTCTTGTTTGCTCCCTTGGAATATAGCTGTGCTTCAGTTTCGAGATAACAAGATGTAGCACTCTTATTCAAGGTGCAAGGACCTGTGCATATTCTCTGATATTTTTATGCTCCGTGAAGCTTTCCAATCAGATTTGATGGAATCTGAGGGTAGCTAACCATTGGTGAGACAAGGCTCTGCTATGCCCTGGGGAGCCCATTTCCAAAACAATACCAGTTCTCTAAGTCTCCTGACTCCATATCCATGTTCTATTCATTGCACCTTAACATAAGGTGAATAGCTGCTTCTTAAGGAGACCTCTTTCTAGACCTCTTACCCTACCTCCTTCCAAAATTACCTTGTATGTACTTTCTATGTGCTTTATATATTCTTCTATGTGTACTTGTGTTTCACCTGTGTGGAATGTAAGCATCTTGAGAGCAAAGACAATTTCAGCTCTGCCTTCGTATCCACAGAACCAAACACAATGCGCTTAATAAATGTTTATGGATTGATTGGTAAATTTATGAGTCCATGGGCTCTTAGCATTTTTCTCTCGATATCCCCAGAACTTACCAGGGTGGTTGACACACAATAGGTGCTTAGTAAATGCTCTTTGATTCTAGTTTGAATAATTAAATCTATGAGCCCAAGACCTGTTTTTATCTCTATCTCTATATCCGCAGTGCTTCAGCATATGGCAGGCACTCAGTAAATGCTTTTGCTGTTGATTCAATCAGCCCACGTCTCTTGATCATTTAGTATGTTACAGGCACAAGAGAAGTGCTGGCCATATAAAGAAAAGCTGAAAACAACTCCTATACTGAAGGAGCTCACATTTTAATGGGGGACCCAGCTTGTGCCTATATAGACAAGCATAAAGCAGGTCCAAGGCGTAATAATTGGGCTTTGCCCTGGGTTCTAAATTCAGGTCAGCGTGCGGTACATGATTTGAGCATTGTGATCATGGCTCGCCTTGAATAATCAGCCGTCTGTAATTGTTATGAGACAGTCAGTTTTGCATTTTATCACTGATAAATTAATTTTTTTCCTGTCTGCCATAACAAGTCCACAACAGCTTAATCCCCCAAATGGCCATAGGGGTCAGAGTTTCACATCCTTGCCTAATTTTCATATTTTCATTCTTCCCCACCCTTCATCTTTATTTATTTAAATTAACATCTTTATAGTCTCCATTGAAGGAGGGCTAATGATAACTGTGGGATTTGTCTGTGAATGTAGCTGCATGGTCACCTAAGGAGCCCTGAGCGTCCATCTGGCCTGAGGCCCTGGGGTTTGAGTTGAGGATTATGCCTTATTTTGGTGGGGAGGGACAGAGCTTTCAGGAGCAATGGAGCAGCTCTAATCTGTCAGGGACACAATATCAACCCTTGGCCCTGGCTTTTGTTGGAACTCCATCTGAAATGGGGATGGAAAAATGTAAGCCTAGGCTAGCGTTTGCTCCAAGGCTGATTCTGCTAAGTGTGAGCCCAGAAACCTCTCAAGTCAGATCGGGCAGAAGTACTTGGATATTGTAACCACCTGTGTCTTATTCTAGTGACCCAACTGGCCTCTATGGGTGCCTAGCATTCAAGCAGTCTTGTTGAATTCGTGATAAGATAACCCATTCACGAGGGCTAAATTCAATTGGTCAGTCATAATAGCAGATTATTTAGAAATTTACGTTCTCTGCCAGTGGCAAATAGTGGAAGCCTCCAATTTACAAATCGGGTGTATGCCCAAAGCTTATTTCTTTGCTGGTTGTTTCTAACTCTGACTTCACTTCCCTGGGGATCAGTGTTCTCACTTGTAAGGAGATTCCTAGGCTAGCCCAAAGGAGTCTATTTTCTATTATTATGATTATGGTGAACTTGACAAACATCACTAAATTTAAAATTTGCCTGTATGAAGGACAAATGAGAATAATATATGGATTTCTTCTTTTGTGTTATATGTACGTATACATCTAGATGTATATACACCTGTCACATGTATATGTATGTATACATATTTTACATTTAACAAACTATTTCTTTTACCCATGACATAACAGAAATATGGTGGGAATTCAGAGACTGTTGTGCTACTAGTAAATGACCCAAACAGGAAACATTAAGTCAAACTGAATAATGTCTGTACTTATGTGGGCCTGCATCATTATACACATACACGTTCTCTTGGCTGCTGGCGCTTTGGACCACATCGGGTTTCATCAGGAAAGATGCTAAGGCTGAGAGTCTTTGGAGACTACCTCAGTTATTCGGGTGCTTTGAAGTTTGGAGGGAGGGCTCCAGCCTTTGATTATTTTCTCTCACTTCTCATTTGTATCTCTGACTTATCTGCTTTTGCACAGAGCATCCCTCTTGTCTGGAATGCCATCCCCTCTAAGATCCACCTCATAGAATCTTTAGCCCTTCAACGCCCAGCCCATTACTACCTCCTACATGAGGCCTGCCCTGATACCCACCCTCCCCCAACCCCAAATGCTAGTTCTTCACCACAAATGACCATATTTTTAATTGGCATATATTTTGTATTCACTTTTCTACATACATGTTCCTCTTCCCACGCACCCCAATAGAATGTAAGTTCCCTAAGGGCAGGGCCTTTTTGGTTTGGTCTTCATATCCCCAGTTCTTAGCACAGTCACTGGCATGGCACATAGAAGCCTCATCTGATTGTGCATCGATTGTTCAGAGGTGGAAGGAAGAGGAGGCAGGGTGTGGAGAATTGGCCATTTGGAAGCTTGTACACGGACAGTCTGGTTATTTGTAACCAGCAGTTCCCGTCCTCTTGTCACTTTCTTGTGGGAGCCACCATCTTGGAATGATATGATTGCTTTTCTCCATAAAGATGAGCACAAAACAGTCAGAGGCCTGCCTACAGATCAGACAAGGAAGGTTCTGAGAACTGAGCCCTAATTTCTACCAGATTGAATGTAGACTCTGCACTCCTCCATATTAATGGAAGTCTTATATTTTCTTGATAAGAAAGAGGTTATATTAGAATAAATGCTCATCAGAATCACTTAAATGATTGCATTAAGCCTGTCATCACATATAGAGGATAATTGGCTCCAAATTTTGCATGCATTTCAAGACATGATAAAGTGGTTTAGCTTCAGAATAGGCTCAAATTTGTCGCTGGGGCCAGTTGGAGGTTTTTTTTTTTTTAATTCCTAATCTTATAAATTGACATGGTGCTTTAGAACACTAAGTGTAAAATGAGAGAGCCCTGAATTTCAAATGCCATTTGCAAACTTAACAGAAGAATACATTTCAGTAGGATGGATGTGCTGATATCCCATCAGTTAAACTTAGATCCTTTAAAGAAAAAAGATAATTTTTATAATGATCACATTCAAATTAGTGGTCTTCCACATATAATTGACTGAATAATTTATAGAGAATGTGTGATGTGACATGCGTATCATATGTATCTTTTAACTAATATGCTTAATACCATAGCATTGTACTAGTAATAATAACTCACAGTCTGCTGAATGAATAAAGCATTTATTGAGCACTTACTGTGTGTACCACAGCACATTAAGGTCTAGGGACATGAGGAAGAAGTCACATGGGCCCTGGACTCAGGGAGCTCACACCCTAGTGGGAGGGACAACACATAGGGCAGGCTTTAGCTGCCATGAGATGGGAAAGCCCCGTAGACCTTAGGATATGGCCACCAAGCACAGGGTCAGGCCTCTCTCGTGTCATTTTCCCACTGACAGAATCCTGTGCGTTTCTGCTGTTGAACTGCTTGACAGTGCCAAGGACCTTGGTGGTCTTATGTCTGCAACACAGTGTTAGCGACATAGATTTGACTAAGCAAGTGCAAAATGGAGCTGGGGAGAGAAGAAAGGACGCACGCTAACAGCTGGAACGTTTGCAAAGGTGGCCTTGTGTAGGAGGGTGGGTAATAGTACCAACAACAAACATATATATATATATATATATATATATATATATATATATATATATATGTATATATGTATATATACACACACACGTATGTATGTGTATATAGGGGTGTGTGTGGGAAGTTTGCAAAAGCACTTTACAAATGTTGTTTCATCTGACCGTCACAGGCAGGTGTCATTATTATCTGTGCTTAGCAGAGGAGGAAACTTGAGTCAGACAGAATGACGTGATTTGCCCAGCATCACCCGTCCAGTAAACATCTGAGACTGGATTTAAGCTCAGGTTGCCCTGATGCCAAGGTGATTGCTCTGGAACGGTTCAAACATGATTCCAGCCAGTTTTTAAATGTGTTGAAAGGTGACCAGAAATGCTTGAAAAACTTCTCTGAAGCCAACAGTCTTTTCTTTGTGGAGACGTTATGTTTCATTTTCCTTCCTTCTTTCCTTCAGGGTATGCTGTTAAAGCGAAGCGGCAAATCGTTGAATAAAGAATGGAAGAAGAAATACGTCACCCTGTGTGACAACGGTGTCCTGACCTATCACCCAAGTTTACACGTGAGTGTCGGGGCCCTGCTCTGGGGCCTACTTGGTGTCAGGCCTTGGGGCGTTGACATCAGTAGCAGTGAAAGTCCTGTCTATTTGTCCATCTTGTGGCTAAGCCATCTTGGGTGTCAGGGGCCGCGTCTCCCTCTGGTTCTGTAATTTGGAAATAACTATCCTCCGTCCATGCTGTAGAAAACAAAGCCACCCACTTTAGAAGATGCATATTTCTTGAGACTTTACTTTTACAAAAAAGAATTGCTATTGCTAGTTTTGATTTTATGTTACTTTACCCTTCCCTCTCCTCTTCCCAGAAAACCACCTGTTATAACAAAGAGTTGGGAAGGGAGGGAGGGAGGGAAGGAAGGAAGGAAGGAAGGAAGGAAGGAAGGAAGGAAGGAAGGAAGGAAGGGAGGGAGGGAGGGAGGGAAGAAGAAGGAAGGATTCAGCAAAGTAAAGCAGCACATTAGAAAAATTTCCAGCACTTTGCGCTACTCCATGCCCATAGTTGCCCATCTTTATTTCAAGATGGGGGCAGCAGTAGCTGGTGAAGGAGGGAGGTGGGAAGATTAGCTTGATAAGTGTTTTCCCCTGAGGCACAGGGCCCCCAGCATAGCCCTTCTCTGTGGTTCATTCTCTGTGAGACTGTTACCTCAGACTTCCGTGCCTCAGTTTCCTCATCTGTAAAATGAGAAGGTTAGATTGGACCTTTAGGGTCCCATTGAACTGTCAATTTGCTGTCCAGCCCTGAACTTCCCTGGCCTCAGTTTCTTCCTCTCTAAAAGGAGGGGGCTAGGGGCTGAGCCCTTCCAGCTCTAAATCTGGGATCCCATAATTCTTTCCGGCAGTCCTAATGATGTTCTCATAGACTCCTTCACCATTCCATGCCTTCCCCCACCCCCACTTCCCAGAAGGCCTCTCTGACTCCTTGCCCCTTCTACCCACCTACAAATCTGCTTAGGTCTACACTATCTAAAAACGGTACAGGCAAAATCCCCCTCTGAGTGTGGGGCTCCACACTGCCTTCTGTCTCCTTCCTTTTGCTCTCTGGCTTTCATGTCCTTACCACACCATCCCCACCTTGACTTCCATCCCCACCAGGCCTTTTCTCAGACTGCTATTTCCCCAGCCCCCCCACCCAAGCTCCTCATCACTGAAGCCTGTGACCTCTTCTCAGGGCTCTGCTTTCTTGGCCTCCCAGAGAGGCGATTCTCTCACCCACCCCAGTGTCGCTTCCTAACTCCCAGCACCTCACATCCTCCTCCTTTTCCTCCTGCTTCTCTGAATCCTCTTCCATCTCCTGGAGAATCACCCAACTTGACAAGGTCATGGGTCCTTTGGAGGATTTGAATCTTCCTCTTCCCAGTGTCTAATTATAGGCTTTGACCTGGCCTTCTCTTCTGTCTCATTTACTCCCACAGCTTTGGTTACTACTCTATGCTGATCCCTCCCAGAACTATATTTCTAAGCCCCACCCCTTTCTGCCTAGATTCAGTCCCTGATTTCCTTCTTCCCGCTAATAACAGTGTAGCAGAACTAGAGATCTGGAATAATTATCACTGGGAAGAGAGGACAGGCTTGCTTTTATTCCCAGGAAGGGCATGTTATAGGGAGACACACGAACTCAAAAGAAGGAAGAACTCTCTGGTCAATAGCTGTTTGACAGTGGAACTTCCTGACAGGTAGTGAGCTTCCCCTCACTAGAGATGTCCGCAAATTCCTGTCTTGAGTTAGACAGCTTACGTAAGGGGTTTCTGACAGTTTTTAAGATTTATTGATTCTGCAATAGAACCCAAACTGATCAAGTGTAGGCGTTTCAAAATGGAAGACGATAAATCTAAATGAATATCAGCAGTCCCTCAATTCCAGATTCCCTTAGAGGAGGGAGGGATTTTTCAAAGGAAAAGACCATCCTGAGCTCTAAGTACTGGCACCATTTTGGTCAAAAGCTAAACCGAAATAGCAGAATTGGTTTTGTTACTGACACGTCCTGTGCTTGGTCAGTTCATCTACTCATTTATCTCTCCAGTCATTTAGCTTCCTGTAGACTTGATCTAAGCCATCCATCCATCCGTCCATCCCTCCTTCCATCCCTCCATTTATCCATCCATCCATCCCTCCATCCATCCATCCATCCATCCATCCATCCATCCATCCATCCCTCCTGCCATCCCTCCATCTATTCATCCCTCCATCCATCCATCCATTCCTCCATCCAGCCAGCCATCCATCCATCCCTCCTTCCATCCCTCCATTTATCCATCCATCCAGCCATCCATCCATCCATCCGTTCCTCCATCCAGCCAGCCATCCATCCATCCCTCCTTCCATCCCTCCATTTATCCATCCATCCATCCATCCATCCATCCATCCATGCATGCATGCATGTATGCATTCAACAAACATCTCTTAATCACATTCTCTGTTCAGAGCTCTGTATTTGGTGCGAGGAATTATAAAAAGCTTTAAGAAAACGTTGACCCTGCCCTCATTGGGCTTTTTCTCTAGTGGAGAGAACAAGCATAAATATGTGTGTGTCATGGCATTTTCAGTGTACGCAAGCATATTTTTAAGGCCTAAAAAGAACCACTCAGGATAGAAGAGAAGATCGACATCGTTATGTGGTGGCCGGTACCACTGAGACACTAAACAAGGTGTCGGAATCCCGCTTCCTTTAGAAAGAGTCAGGACACCTTGCCCAGAGCCCTTTGAACATGCTGGCATGGCCACTTCCATTGCCAAGTCACATCAATCCATTCAGACAGCATTGAGTAATCACCAAGGGTCAGGGGGGAGGCTGCACAGAGAAGCGTTTCTATTCAACGCTTGCCTCTGACACCTACCGGCCAGGTGACCCCAGGCAAGTTCCTTTAGCCCCTCCATCTCCCAGGCAACTCTCTGAAGACTGGAAATTCCAAATGAGCTGCTCATCTCCATCCGTGGGGGAGATGGTGCACCAGGGGTGTCCAGGGGAAATGAAGAATCACAGGTCCAATTCCCCAACACTCAAACAAAGAATGTACCAGGTCCCAAGGTCACAAAGACAAAAACAGAACACTAGCTGCCTTCAAGAATCTTATACAGTCTACCAACATTCACATCTATATCAAATGGCCTTAAAGGGCCCAAGCTCTTAATTCGAAAAGAAATTTTGTTCATATCTTTTATATTTATAGCACCTATATTTCCCAGTGTGTTCCTTTCTTCCCTGGGAACCATCTATTTATAACACCAAAGGGGGTGGGGGGCAGGGAGGAGACAGTTTGCCAAAGCTACCAACACATCAAAAAAGTTGGACAGTTTTCCACGGCCTTCGGCCACCACCTCTGCAAGAGACCAGTGGGTGTTCTCTCCTGTTTCTTCGGTGTCAACAAGGTACCTCTCTCTGCCTACCTTTTTTTTTTTTGCCAGGGTTTCTATTAACACCCTGTGGATCACAGTCCAGGTGGACCTAGTTACGACAGCTCATTCTAAGAATCCTTAGCTTTCCCTTCTTCTGATTTAAATGCATGCCTTGGGGACCTCTGTGATAGAAAAATGGAGGGAATGATGAGAAAGCCCTCAGACCGCAGGGCGTCACAGTTCACCGTCACTGCCTATTCATCTTTCCCATCTGGAGAGCCGCTGCCGAGAAAGTGGTTGAGATGCTGGCTGACTGGGCTCCAAAGGAACCCCAATGAACCCCACTAGCTGCCCTGTGGCCCGAGCATGCTCGGAGTTGGCAGTCCAGACCTCCTACTGAGTACTCCAAGAGTATGCTTGTTGAGGTTAGTAGCCATGCTCTGGAACCACCCCCTTCTCCAGGCTTCTGCTCCAGAAACTCCTGTGTGTAGACTCCAAGTCTTGTCTAAATTGCAACTCACGACATTGAAATCTACTGTCTGATGCTCTTACTGTCTGCTTCACTTTTTTCCCAGGCAGCACTGCCCTCCAACTGAGAGGCATCTGTCTGAGTGGATTCAGGAGGGAAAAACCATTGGGATGTTTCTATTTTCTTCATTCAGGAGACCTGAAATCTCTTTCTAGGCTTGAAGTCTAGAAGGAGCCCATAATACTGTCTCTTTTTCCTCCATACTCTCTAATGCCTTCCCCCCAAGAAGACACACACTCACACACACACACGCACACGCACGCACACACGCACATACCCACACACTAACATGGTGGTATGGTATACCGAGGATTAGCCTGAAGGCAGGATGACCTGGTCTGCCTGTGACATTACCTTTGTGTCCCCCTCTCTGGGACTCACTTTCTTCCTTTGTCGAGTGAGAGGGTTCTCCCAGATGGTGTCTGAGGCCTGTACGTATCTTGGGTCTGCCTCGTTATTTCCTGTTGCCTCCTCCGTTAGACCACGAGCCCCTCGAGGACAAGGACGGCCCTTTTGTCTTTTCTTTGCATCACTTGCTCTTGGCACAGCACAGGTACCCAATCAATACTTGTTAGCAGGCTAATTAATAAAGACTGAATTAAGCTTACTAAGGGTGAACAGCACAAAGTATCTAATGTGTTCTGCTTTAAAACAAAAAAGCCTTTGTTCACTGGAACTGAAGGTTTTGATGCAGGATCTCCTGAAGCGTTTCTTAGGTCAATTTAATTTGACTGAACAACAAGCACTGAGTGCTAGTGTGTGCCAGGCATTGCCCCAAGTTCTGGTATCCAAAGACAAAAATGCCTTCAGGAAGCTTACATTCTATTGGGGAGGACCCCATGGACAATGCTTAGTAAATATATAAACGTGTACAAGAGTCCTTCCTGATCTATACAAATGAGATTACAAGGCCAGTGATCCCCCTAATAAGAAAGCAGATCAAATGATCCCGAACCCTCTGTAGTGGTAATGATCAAACTTCACCCCGCAAAGAGATGAGAACATCTGCCTCAATCCCTTTGTGGCATAAGTGGGGGTCAGTGGACTTGAGTCACAGGTGGCAGGTGATGTTGTCTGGTGCAGTCTAAGCTGGTTGTTTGCACTGACATTTTTTTCCTCTTCAGAACAAAGGATGGGTTCCTGGAGAAAGGTCGTGTGGAACTAGGGGATGGGGAGGAGGAGATATTTGGCAAGGAAGGTGATAGAAAATAGAAAAAGAATCAATCAAAACAAGAAAAACATTAATGTGTGAACTAACCAACTGAGAATAATTTCTGTCTGTTAACTGGCAAACTCATAAAAATCTTGAGAATCTCTCACTGTCTTAAGATGCATTTGGAGGACCTAAAGAATTCTTTCCTATTTTAAAGAGAAGCTTCTTGATGCATTGAACTTGGAATTTTCTTTGGCTTTTTAAATTTTGTGTTGTTTGGTTTGGCCCCAGCTTCTAAGGTTATGGGTGTTCCTAGCAAGGAAGCTCTTCCGACGCAGATCAGCAATGCTTCTGTAGCTTATATTCATTCAGAATTCTCTGGGCCACTGAGAGAGAAGTTAGGTGAGCATCCCAGATCCCCCAGCCGCCACGTGTCGGAGATGGGACTGAATGTAGGTCTTCCTGAGCCGAACCCCACTCACTGTCTGGAGGTTCCCCGCCTCTCATTCACACAGCATTTTAAGTCATTTTAGCTCATAAACACTTGGCCAGACTCCCGTTCCCTAGAACAGTGCCGTCATCTTGAATTTAAGTAGATTTCAGTTCCAAAAGATGACTTCATGCTACTTTGGTCCCCCTCGTCCTGAGATTGCCTTTCTCTAATGGAGTCTGCGCTTCAGGACCAGAGACAGCTCCTGAGTGTTGCTGGGAGCCTTTGCTCTGCCTTCTCTACCTGCCATCCTCCCTCAGGGAGAAGGGCTTCCATTACCCCGCTCTCTCCAGGCCAAGCAGCCCAGGACCTCCATAAGCCCTGTGGCTTCACTGCTGCCCTGGGCTCTGTACACTGCCACTGAGCAACAGAGAGAGGGGAGGCCCCACTGAGCAATCGTTAATCAGCTCAGTGCACTGGACTGGGAGATCAAGACCCTCTGCTGGGTCTGTTACCCGCACCCCTCTCAGCCTCAGTCTCCTCATCTGTTAAAAATGTATAACCCTCCTCCCAGGGTTACTCATAGGGATTGAAGGCTCCTTAGAAGAAAAACCAAGTCAGAATAGTGTTCAGACCCCAGCTCTGCCACCTCACTATCTGTGTGACTTGGGGCCATAGCTCCTTGGTCAGTAAAATGAGAGGAGCTGGGATTCTTTTGATGTATGTACCCCACTGACCATCTGGCAAAGCCTCTGGACTTGGATATAAAAAGGTTATGTTGATATTTTTACAAACACTTAACTGAAATTGAGCATTTCTTTCAATTATGAATTAAAATGACAAGGGCATGCCGAGCCAGGGAGGCCTGTGACTCAGCCCATTTTCCCCTGTGTCACACAGTGTCTTCCCCAGAGTTCCTTTGCACTGGCCCTACAGCATTGACTAGTTCCATCTTTGGTCTTCTCTCCCAAATTGCTGAGCTTGAGGTGAAAGCAGATATGCTTTGTTTTGCCTTTCTCTAATTATTTGTGATCTGACAAATTCTCCCAGCTGTGGGCATTTTCTTTGGCTGTCCCCATGCCTTGGTTTCTCTCCCTCCTCATCTCCATCTTCTGACCTCATCCCAGACCCGGCTCAAATTGCCCCTTCCTCGATCCCCCCAATTCTTCACTGTGCTGAGTGTCTCTGCTCGATCTCGTCTCTAGCTTGTTGGTACCAAGTCACCAATATGCCGTCTCTCCCATTAGACTGTGAGCCCATCAAGGGCAGACGCTGGCTTTGGCCTTTCTTTGTATACCCCTAGAGCTTAGCAGAATACCTGGCACATAGTGGGCACTTAATAAATGCTTCTTCACCTGACTGGGTGGTTTCCATACCTAGAGAAGAGAGTTTGGTCCTTAGCGTGACTGTGAAGGAAGGCCCCTGGCAAGGTACTGTTCCAGTAGGGCAAAGGTCACCTGATTGTTCCAAGGCTCTGCCAGCAGCAAACAGGCTCCGTCCCAACCTGTCAGTCGAGCTACAGAAGTTCCAGATGTGGGCCTGGTTGAGGGCCTCTCTTTTCTTGTTTGAGGTCCAGCCTAGCCTTCTGGTGATCATTGGCTCATCTGTGAAATGGGAATGATAGTAACTTCCATGTTCTTGGGAGGATCACATAAGATAATATGTGGAAAATGCTGTTCAGATCTTCAGGCGCCGTGGGAGTGTTGGCTCTCGCTGGTGTTGGCGTTAATATCCATTTACGTAGAGGCACCATGATTTGTGTCTGTGGAGGTTCTGCCCACACGAATATAGTTCTGGGTAGTTCGGGGTTACTGACAAGCTGATGACGGCCCAGTGACCGGTACAGTCTGGACCCCAAGGCCATGTGACATTTGGTTTCAGACAGTAGGGATGATCAGCTTCAAGGAGAGAAGGTTCAGGGTGGACATCAAAGTTGTATTAGAAGGGATGTCATGTGGATGAGCAGTCAGCCTCAATGTGCTTGGCCATAGAGGACAAAACAGACCCGAGAAGAAAAAGCTGCACCTTTCCTTTGGGCACAAAGAAAATCTCCCCAAGGATGGGAGATGCCAGCCCAGCATCGGGATAGGCTGCTTTGGAAGGGATTTCCTCCTTGGGCAGGGTTCTCATTTGGAGGAAAGGTTGATTAGGGCGCCTCCACTCCAAGCTCCTTAGTATCAGGGCTCCCATATGGAGAAGCCTTCCAGAAAAGGGAGCTTAGCAGAGCTCCTTAGAAAGGACGAGTCTGGCTCTGGCTGTCTACACCATTGCCCACGACAAGACATTTCTAATATCAAGACAAGTAGGAGTTCAAGGGAATGCGGAATGTTATAAAACACCTTAAACATGTTCTCCTTCTGTTTCCACATTCGTGAAGCCTTTGCGATGTGTGCCAGGCTCCATGATGGGTGCTGGCTATACAGAGACACAAACAAAACTGGCCTTGCCCTCCACTAGCTTACACTGTACCATGTGGACACAGTAAGTCAATACGAAGTCTATACACAGTTGTTCAAATTAATTTCTGGATGGAAAAAGCCCCAATGAGAATGAGGATTGGGAAAGGCTCCACGTAGGAGATCACACTGGAGCTGGGCTTGCATTGAGCTGGGCTTTATAAGACAGGAAACAATGGATCATTGGCACAGGGCAGAATATCCCAGAAGTAGGGTGAGACTCTCCTGCCCACAGGCTCATTCCTTCCTTCACTTCATCAAGAAACATCCATTACAGGTTTTAGTCTGTGCATGTACAAAATGATGAAGCAATTCCTGTTCTCAAGTAACTTCCGTTCTGGCATGGGGGAGGTGGGAGAAAGGGCGGCTCCACTGGCCTAGATACTTGGCATTGACTCAGATTGTTTCAGAAAGTATGAAGAATGATTTATCCAACCCTTTGTTGCCACACACCATAAAATATCAGTGGGCAAGTGGATGAGCGTATTTTTAAAAATCTCTCCAACTGTTTGTGAGAGAGACTGTAGAAAATTAATGCTGGAGCCAGGATTTCCACTGAGAAAGCAACAGAGAAACAGAGAGAAAGGAGAGAGAGATAGACAGACAGATACGGGGCGGGGGGGGGGGTGGAGAGAGAGGGAGAGACAGAGAGATTGTACTTTTAAAAAGGAGAGTAAAAGAGTACTTTTATTAAATCAAAGCCCTGTTTATGCTTAAGTGATTTCTTGTTTATTATCTGCACCCTTTAGCCTTTCAGAAATTGGGCTTTATAAATGAACTAAATGCTCACCCAACACTTTCCACGCTGTCATGATGTTTATAAAACCTAGTGAGTCTCCCTGGGGTGAGACTAGGACAAAGTGGCATCTCTGGATTTCCCTGAAAATGTGCGAATGTAAAGCACACCAAAAATAATAAATAGTCTAATTGCCTGAGAATTGCTTTTCTGAGCAGTGAAAAAAAAAATGGAAACTCCTCCCCTTCTCTGGGCTCCTAACATCCATTAAATTTATTAGTATTTTAGCCCAAGCACAGCCCGTGCTGCCTCAGTGCAAACGCCTGTGTCTGGATTCGTAGGTTTTACAGTAGGGGCTTACAGTCTACATTTCCCAATCGGCCCATCAGGCATTTTGAGGGCTCTTTAAGCATCCCAGGCAGTACAGACACTAGGGGTGTCCCTTTTCCCTTCTCTTTCATGTCGCTAATTGTGTTTGGCGATGGTTGGCTGAGGACAAATGGATTGAGTGTCTTCATTTTCCTGGGAGGCAGCAAATATGAGAGGAGGACCCCGTTTGGGGGAGAGGCAGAAAGTCCAGCCTCAGAAGGAAGTGCTCTCTCCCTCCAACAAAGATACTGACTTTCACGATTGTATTTTAGAAATATTTTCTTCTTTGGCTCATAGCGTGATTGTTGTTGGCTCCTTGCCGAGGAGGCCTTTGGTGGAAGGAGAGCAGCATCGGTGGAGCTGGAGAGGGAGGGGAGTTCTCAGGTGTGCCCGTGGCCCCAAACGGGAGCCAATCAAGGTGCGATTTATGTTCATTAAGGGCTTGTCAAAACTGAAAAATCTTGTAATCAACAGCAATCTCCGAGAGGCCCCCTCGATGGCTGGGAGTATCGCCTCCTCAGCGTCGCTCTGCCTGGGACAACTCTAGGCTAGAGAGCCGCTGATGATTACATTAGGCTAAGCTGCGAAGTAAATGAACCGTGTCTTATTTCGGCGCAACTAGCTCAGTGTAGTCCTGCCCCGCAGGGTACTTTATAGCATTTTATGGTTTTAAAATTAGTGTAGCTTCCCGTTTGCTGCAGGGTGCTACATGTTATGCCTTTGAACTCAATAAGCAAAGGGAAGGGGGCCTTTTGCCCCCCCCCTTTATTTTTTTCTCTGCAGTTTAGCAATTTTGTTTTGCATCTTTTCCAGACGACGTTTTGCAATAAAAATGTCTGACTGCTACAGACATGCACAGAAGTAACACCACCAGCCTCTGCAGAGGCATGGAGCCTGGGTGGGTTGGGGGTTCAGCGTTCTTCCCTGAAATTTCCTTTATGCTGAACAGTAGCTTCGCAGGTTAGTTCTCTTGTCTCAACCAGGCAGGACCGGTTCCCTGAATTTGGTATCCTCCACAAGAAATGTCAGTGTCACCGGGAGAAATACTCCCAGCATCCCTCTCTTCAGATAGGAAATGAGCGTGTGGTCATAGCATGGCACCCTAAAGAAAAGCTGGATATCTAATTTCGCGTTTAGCTTAAGAAACAGCAAATCAGTGGAATGATGGCTTCCAAATATGTCTCTTGGATGGAAGACAGAGAAGTGGTGACCAGTGGAGAACTGGCAGCCCTTGCTCAGTTAATGGCCTTGGAGATGAATTAATGTGTGAACCGTGGATTACAGGATTACATGGATTTAGATCCGGGAGGGTCCCTTTAAGTTCAAGGCTTCCATTTGACAAGTGAGAAAACTGAGGCTCTGAGCAGTTAAATAATTTGCCTGAAGACACAAAGATAGTAAGTTAGGACTCAAATCTGGGTGCTCTGTGGAAAAATGACTAATGGGGTAGGGAGGGCAGTAATGGTGCAGCCTTTCGCCTTCAGGGCTCTTCCCCACAGTGAACATTCCTTTGAAAATTAGAAGGACTGACATCCCATAAGGAATCGAGACTTTGGGTCCTATTTGAGGGGAATGGTCGAAGTTCCCCTCCCCGCCTGGAAGGCTCTCCCTCCTCACATCTACCCTATATGGTCCTTGGCTTCCTTCAAGATTCAGCCCAAGAACTGCCTTTACCGTGCAGTCTTTCCTGAACCCTCAGCTCTTGGGGCTGATCCCAGAACCACCGCACACATTTGTTTTCTGCTCTGCTGGTGCTTGTAGGTTGACGGGCTAGAATGGCTTCCCTTATGTCTTTCTATTCCCCAAGCTTAGTGCAGTGTATGACACCTGAGTGCTTAACGAGCTTGTTGCACAATGGTGCCCTCCAAGGACTTGACCAGGGTTGGCTTTACCAAAGATCTACCATCTTTTTTTATGTGCCCTAAATACCAAACAACATCATTGTGTCACACAGAAAACTGGTTTCTTAAAAGAGGAGGAGGAAAACAACCACCATATAGAGAACTCCTCTCAATCTTGGGTCCATGAGAAATCTATACAGTAAAAATCTCTGCCTGGCACAAAAATGTCTGAGTCCCAGCTGAAGATCTTCTCGTATTCGAGCCCTTTTTGACAAAATAAATCCCAGGACATCAAAATAATTTGGATGGCCCCTCAGAGTTCATTGTAATGAGGTTTCAGCAGTAGCAGCAGTAGCATCCAAGGATTGCCTGGGCTGTGTCATTCACACTCGGCAAAGAACGTACAGTTGTAGCTCATGATGAATGTCGGGGCCATCAGAGCACGCACGTGTTGGGATGAATTTTGAGCAGTGACCTAATGTCGGCCATCGGCCTCTCGTCTAGTTCTCTAACGATATGATTGCTACAAATGAGTCCATCTCCCTTCTGGAGGGGTCTGGTTTAATTCAGGCATTGGAACAATGGATGACGTCACAAAGCCAAAGGCATGTTTATGATCCCCGGGGTCATTTCCTGGCTTGGCAGCGGTTATTGTCCTGGACAGACAGTGAGCAGCGAGGAGGCTAGAGACATGGTCTGAGTGTCGCCTGAGCTGCTCAGCTGTGTGATCCTGGGCAAGTCTTTTTCCTTCTGGGAACCTGTTTCCTGGTCTTAAAATATATATATTAAATTATATGTATATAATCCTTAAAGCCCTACGGTTGATCTGATGATCAAACGAGGTGAATTATGTAAAGTGCTCTGTAACCTCCAGAGCAATTTACAGCAATGAGAGCTTATCATTACTATTGTTAGCTCATTCTCCTCATCTTTTATTGTTATCATCGCCGAACATTGAATTTAATGTTGTAGCATTGCCATACCATCAGAAGCCTCCTGTATAAACCATCGTAACCTTCTGGCGCTCTCATTAGAAATCACAATTTTTTTCTTTACAAAAAAACCAACTGGTCATTATTTTACTATACATTTTACACGATTTAACATTTTAGATTTCCTAGGATCATAGCCCTACAGACCAGGGGTGGGTGGGTGTGTGGGTGGGTGCACGCGCGCGCCGTGGACTCCTTTGTCAGTTAGGGAAGCCCCTGGATTCCTTCGCAGAATCATGTTTTTAAATAATTGAAGGAAATGCTAAATTTCAATTTGAGATTAATAAAAATAAAGATAAAAAATTTTTAACTTTTCCCAGTCATGTTCATGAACACTCTGAAATCTGTCCAGTCACCCCAAGGGATTCGGGGAGGGAGAGTGTCCATGGACATCCTAAAACTCTTTGAGTGTTTGAAAGGATCTTTAATATGCTCCCCCACACACACCCAGTCAACATCCATACCTCTCAGATGAGGATGCTGAGGCCCAGGAGGTCACACAATTAGTAAGTGCTAAAGCTAGCCTTGACTGCCCCATGCCCTCTAAGGCCAAATGTGGTCCTGTGCCACATTCTTCTATTTCTTAACATAGCTGTTGTCTCTGCCTTAACTCTATCTAAGGATTCCATGGCTGTGACTCGGAGACTACTGTGCATTTTCCCTGTGTTGGCCATGCCCACCGTTTGCATTTTAAGTGGTTTTAACATAGAGTAATGTAATCGATGTAATCTCTTCCATTAATCTCATTCTGGAGCTGCCTGCTGCCATGCCAACCTTCTCTTATGACCACGGCCCTTTGGAGAAGAGAGAAAATCATCTTATAAAGGTTGTGGCATTTGAAAGGACTTGAATGAAGGATTTTCTAAAACTTTCCCCTGCTTTTGCTGATTTGACAGAAGCGTGGTCTCACTGGTGTGGGTGGGTCCTTCCTCCTATGGTCCAGTGCACACCCTGTCAGATTACACCTCCCTCTTGCTTGGTTTTGCTAAAGTGTCCTTTGAGCTTTTTGAGGGAGGGGGAATTGTGTGCTAAAAACAAAAGATGTTAATGACACTTTTGTTTTTAATCGTCGTGTCCAAGACCAGCGGCCATTCATGGGTTAGCTTGCACACAGGCAGAGAAGCAGGTGGGAGATGCCACGGAGCCCTCCGGTCCAGTCTCAGACACCTGCTAGCTGTGCGACCTGTGGCTTAACCTCCGTTGGCTTCTCTTTCCTCATCTATAAAATGGAGATGATAGCACCTACCTTGGAAAATGTTGTAAGGATCAAATGAGAGAATATTTGTAAAGAAGGTGGCACAGTTCCTGGCACATAGTAGGTATGATATAAGTGTTAGCTATGATTGTTATTAGCTTATTGTTCAGCCTGGGCAAGAAGGGAAAGATTGCTCTGGGTCAGAACCAACAAGTACCGCTAATGGACGACCCGACTTGGCTAGTGGAGCTGGCAGATAGTATACGTCAAGCATCTCCACAGAGGTTTGCTATTGTAGACCGTTTTTGTGTTTCTCTCTTTCATGGAAAAAAAAAGTATGGCCCCTTCAGCGGAAACAAGATTTTTCATTTGTCAGTCGCAAAATGTGGATTCTTGATGGTTCCAAGCCCTTTTGGTCATATTTTTCAGCTGTGTCCAAACGTCCTTTGTCTGGAACAGTTCTAGGGCTTCTTTTGGCAGCCGTCGTCCTAAAAGGAGGCCTTGCTGTCATTCCCCAACCTGGAACTCCAGCTCCTACCTCCATGCTTTGCCAAAGCTCTTCCTCAGACTTGAGTCTCAGCTTTGTTGCCTTTTTTGTTCTTCCCACATCTTAATGGCCTCTTCACTTTTTAAATTTACTTTGTAAATTTTTGGTGTGAATTTATCTAGGGACAAGTTGGTTCCTTCCCAAAGCTCTAAGGTGCTTTAGGGGAAGGACTCTTACATTTTCCCCTCAGTATCCTCAGAGCCCAGTACATGATGGCCTTGTAGAAGTGAGTTGAAATAACCCTGCTCAGATTCAGTCAGTCACCAAGCGTTTATTAATCACCTCCTGTGTGCCAGACACTGGATTCATTCTGGCCAGTCATTCGAAGATAATGGTAAGCATCGGAAGTCAGGTTAAATCTGGTGGTTATTGGTGTTGGGTAACCAAAGGAACACAAGACTGTTTTGAAGTTGCAGATTGCTGAAGGTAACCTCTCAGTGGAAGTCAAGAAGGACAGAGAATATTGGAGGAGAGGAATGATTGGGCTTCACTACCCATGCCCAGGTGCCTGGCAGTTCACAGAGACACAGTGGCCGGTTACTGCTAACTCTTAGCCGACATGAATCCACTGCCCCTAGACCCAGAACTTAGCGGTGAGCCCTTTGCCTTTTCTAGCCTTCATAGCCTCGTGATTTAGGGACCGCCCAGTTTGCGTTAGCTGTTTATGACTTCTCTTCCTGCTGATTCTCTGGCTGCCATCTGTGCTGGACCCAAAGTCGCTGTGTAGGGTAACTCACCATTCTGCTAACACACTGCTGGGTGATGCTCTGCCAGCCTCTTAGAGTAGCGAATCAATGAATGTTTCACGTGGAGATCCATTGGGTACACTGAGGCACTAATGGCACATCTCCTGCAGAAGGTGGTAGCCCGGGGAAGCGATGCTGCCGTCAGCAAGCTGCAAGCCGTGGGTCCCTGCCACAACTCCGATAGCTAGCAGGTTTCTCTCATCGCACCTCATTTGCATCTGGGACATCAATTAGCATGTTTGTTGAGGCTAATTGAATGAAACTCAATCATAGCTCTTAATTGCTTGACTATGTGAAAAGAAATCACATTAATGCAGCTAATTAAGTGTACGGCAATAGATGCAACATAATTAGGAGCGAAATGTAGAAAACAAGGAATAGTGGAGGTGTGAGACCAGGGTGCAGGGGATTGAGATGCTGCCGTTCACCTCGTTGAAGATGCATCTCCACGGGGATCCCTGGCTTGGGCACCTGTTTTAACCACAACAACCGGGGGAAAAAAAGAATCTTGTATGATGAGCTTGGACAACCTAAGCAGAAAATGCAAATCAGCTTCAGTGACTCCTTCTTCAGGCTGTTGAGGGGCCAGAGATGGGGCTTCTGGGGTGGCCCGCTTTCGAGTGGGCTCCAGGGACTTGTTAAGAGCTGCTTAAAAGTCCTCGGCTGCGAATTACCCTTGTGCCTTGTTAGATGCCTCTTTCCCCCTTTTTCCTCCGATCAGCATTTTCTCCCCGGCTAACATCCGACAGGGTGGCATCGAGCTCATTTGCATATCAAAATCCTGCTCCCAGCCTGCCTTTCTCATGGCACATTCCAGATGCAGAGAGACTCCAGTCTGTTCTACAGCCGGCGATCAAACCGCCCCTGAGTGGCTTCTGAAGTTTGCGCCGTTCCCGAGAGGTTTTCCCTCTTAATTCCTGATTTTCCCTTTCATTCCTCAAGTCCCCACATACTGGAAGGGAGAAGGAAAACCTTGATTCCTTACCAAAAAAAAAAAAGCAAACGAAAGGAAAACAAATTAGCGTTTTGCCTTCTTCCCCTGAGAAAAGACCTAGGGTTTCCTTGCTACCCTGAAACCAGCAGAAAGGTTATATGTGCCCTCTCCAACTGTTCCTGGTACAAAAGTGAGTGTGTCCCCATAGAACTGTGAAAATTCTCTTCGCTGGAAAGCAGCAGCCACACATCTAAAATGGGGGCTTCCTCAGCTTCACCCCAAACTTGTGACTCGTCCAGCACAATTTCTGAATGACTTAGGTTATCTTTTGACTGCCAGCGTCCTGACTGGGCCTCTCTGTTACTGTGTGGCTTCCTCCATCTGGGCCTCGAGGTCCACCTCTCTGAAATGAGGGAGTCAGCCTGGCTGACCCCGGAGGGCCCTTTTAGCTGCCTGTCCAGAATCTTAGGCTCCTAAGTCACTTCATCTTGGTGGGCCTCAGTTTTCTCATTTGTATAGTGAGAGCAATAGACTAGGATGCCTCTGAGGTGTCTTCACCCCTAAGTTTGCAATACTGATCAGATTTTCCTACTTATTGAGCGCAGGAAAGCCACCCTCCAGAAGGTCAGGAACAAATGTGACCCCTTGGCCCTCGAAACGAGCAGACGCTTTGTACATTTCAACAACAGATTTAAATAAAATATTGTAGTTATTGTATATTAAAACTCGCCTGTCTATTAAAAGAAACCATGCTGAGGATTTAGTCACTCTTTGATTGGCCTCATCTTCGAGCCCATCAGCAATAAATGCTCAATTACACCCCTGTTATTGTCTTTTAATTTGTTAAGAATTGGCATTAAAGAAGAAAGTTAGAGCAAGTTGATATTTCCTGAGGAACCGATCTTCTGAAATGAGGAGAAGGCTGTTATTGAGAAATAGGAATTCAAACGTTGCCCTGCACTCTTGGAGCGTGTCTTTGCAGAAGGACCTAAAAGATGAGGCTGTTAGCCGTGGTGCAGAAGAGCTGTCCAAAAGGCAAGAAGAAAAGGCGGCCTTCTCACGGCTGAGCTGAGCTGGAGGAGGAGGGGAGGCTGGTGCATTTTAAGCCGCCATGAGGTGTCCTGGATCCGTCCCTTGGGTGGTAGTGGGGGTGGGGTGGGAGGGTGAGAAATCTGCCTGGTCAGCTAGGAGCCAGTCCTGATTGGTCTAAAAGGAGATTGATCTAAAATCAGAGTCAATAAGGATCCTGGACTTGGAGCCATAAGAGACTCTCAAGGCTGTCCAACTGCCAACTGCCTCATCTCACCATTGTGCAAATGGAGGCCCAGGGAAGTGGTGACTTGGCCAAGGATCACACAGCACATAGTATTCTATCTTAGCTCCTATTGGTCTCTTTATAGGTTATTATCTGTATGGCGAAGGTGTGAGAGCAGGGGCCAGGGGATTGAGATGCTGCTGTTTCCCTCATTAAAGACACGCCCTGATGGGCATCCCTTGACTCTGGCACCTGTTTTAACCTCAATGACAACCAAAAAAAAAGTCTGAATGATGAATTTGGACAACCTAGATAAAGATTTATTGAGGAGATCACTGAATGTCAACTTTGAGTCGAAACAGCCTTTGGAAGCCACGAAGGCAACCTTCCCCTTTGACTCAAGAGAACTGAGGCCTAGGCAGGTGAATGACTTTCCTCGGGTCACTCGGGAAAATAAAATGCAGAACTAAAATTGTCCCTCAAGTCTTGGGACTCCATATTCAGTGTCCTTTCCATTTGTTTCATCTGTAGTGCCTTGATAGAATGTTGAAGGAAGCCAAGGTGATAAGTACCTGCTTTACAGAACAGGGTGGCTAAATGTATGGAGGTGGAAACAGCATGCAGGCCAGCCTTGGGTTAATGGGCTGCTGTTCTCCTGGCTCAGTCCTTTATAAAGTCGATCTGACAGCTAGCTGGATAGAGAGCTGGACAGAACCCTAGAGGTCATCTTGCCCAACCCCAATTTCACAACTGTCAGTATAGAAAAGTTGGAACTGAAACATCGTTCTCTTCACGAGATCTATGTCCCAGAACAGGCAAGGAGCTCCTCCTGCCCAGCTCTGCCCTGACCAGGAGGCCCCTTGGGGGCCTGTTTGGACCAGGCTTTGGAGAGAGCAACTCTGCCAATGATTAGAATTGGAGGAAGCAAGTGTTGTTGGACAAATAGCCCAAAGGAGCCGCCCTGAGCAAGCAGGGATTAGGAGAGGCTTGTTGCCAGGATGGTGTCCAGAAGGGAGGCCACTGGTGACCTGACTGTTGGGTGATAGGAAGCCTTCCTAGCACCCAACTCCCTGCTATCTGCCTCTTGAAAGGCAGAGCTTTTCTTTGTTGGCAGCGGGTATCAAAGGGTTTCTGTAGCTGTCCCAGGGACAAGCAGACTTGGGCTCTGATAATTGTGTCCTGGGTCCCTAAGGGCCCAAAGGCTCCAAGCAGGGGAGGCCTTTCCCTGTGGCTCTCCGGTAGTCACCCATCCCAGACGTGGCCTGTTCTCTTCCTCTGCACCCACCAAAGTGATTTTGGCCACACTCAGCCCTCTCCCTCTCCAAGCTTCCTCTGTCTGTTCACTGCTGTCTTCTGTTCTCCCCTTATTGAAGAACATTAGTGTGAATGTAGCTGTTGTATTCTCCGTACAGCCAAATGATCCCCTGTGGTCTGTTGATGTGCCAACATTCCAGAATAGTCTGAGCTGAGGTTTGCAAACAACTCCCTGGAAAGAGGACCAGACTTGAGAATCTTGGGACAAGACTTCTTGAATCATCTCTCTGCCCTTCCCATCTGAGCGGGGCCAGGCAAGCCCCTTCACATGGGCAGGCCCGATGTCCTCCCTTGTAAAGGTAGAAGTTCAGGCCAAGTCAGCTTCGCAGCCCCTGCCAGCTCTAAAGCCAGGATCCCACAATCTAAGTCTTTTTTATATTTATGGGCCTCAGTTTCCTCATCTGTGAAACGGGACTAGATCAGAGGTATCGAACTGCCTCACAAAACTCCCAAGTCCTGCTGAACTACATCAAAATGTCATTGGAAAATGTTGAACAAAATAAAAATACAGTCCAGTATAGATGATGCTAATAAGTGGTGTTCTAAGTGCGTGGCCAGCAGGGGTCTGTTTCTGACTGAGTTTGACATGACTGCACTAGGCGGCCCTGAGATCCCTTCCGGTCCTGGATCTGTGGTCCTTTGATGCACATTTCCTTATCGGTTCCTCCCAACAACTTTATGAAGTAGGGGCCTAGGATTGTCCCCATCTTAGAGATGAGAAGACTGAGGCTCTTGGAATGTGAATGACTTGATTCAGGTCATGTGTCTAGGATAGGATTCATAGGACCAAAGGCTTAGAGCCCAAGGAAAACTAAGACACCATCTTGTCTGAACTGCCCCTTTTACAGATGAGGAAACTGAGGCCCAGGAGGCTGGAAGTGTCTAATTAGTCTTTCCTGACTGCCTAGTCTAGCCTCCATGTCCCACACTCTTGAATATTCCTTTCTGGGTCCCAGCTATTTGCCTTCCATCCACCCATCTATTCATCACTATCTGAGCCTCAGTTTCTTTGTGTATAAAATGGGTACAAGAACAGTTTCTAGCATGCAGAGCGCTTATGGGATCATACATCTCGATTGTGAGGCTGGTCTGGCTGAAAGGGGAGGGCACCTGGAGTCTGAGGACCAGGGTGGCTCCCACTTACCATGCGACCTTCCTCCTCTGGGCCATAGTTGGTAAAATGAGGCCCGTGGACCCGACGATTCTGAGGCTGTTCCTCTGTCATCATCATCATCGCTGAGTCCCCCCCCATTCCTTCAGACTCTCACTCAGCCGCATCAGTCCCCTCTCTGCCCCAGGTTCCTCAGCTCTAAAAAGAGGCTTGGCTTCCATCTTCTGGATTTCCAGAACTTCTCTCCACAGTCTTCTTTTCAAGCAGTTTTGCTTATGTGTCTTTTGTTTGTCTTTGGGCAGGATTACATGCAGAATGTCCATGGGAAAGAAATTGACCTTCTGAGGACCACTGTGAAAGTCCCAGGAAAGAGGCCCCCCCGGGCCACGTCGGCCTGTGCCCCCATCTCCAGTCCCAAGACCAATGGCCTCGCCAAGGACATGAGCAGTTTGCACATTTCGCCAAATTCAGGTAAGGCTATCATGCACCAAGGAAACCAACCCAACTCGAAAGATGTGTCCCATGTGTTTCTGTCTGTACAGGTGTGTGCTCGTTTGTATTTGTATAGATGGGCAGACAGGCAGACTGTCAGACTTTGCTGGAAGGAGAGGGTCTGTGATATTTACCATTCTTTTCTGGGTTAGGGCTTGCAAGTCTAGCGCCTTAGAGTCTGGTTATCTCTTCTTAGGTCCTCTAGCTCAGGTAAGTGCCAGCAGATGTATGCTTGTCAGGTCTGGGCTGTCAAGGGCCAAAGGCAAAGCCTCACACTGAATCGGCTTAAGCTACAGACATTCCCACTTGTGGATTCTCATATCTTCCTGGTTCTGCCTCAGTGCCACCTGCTGGCTATGCATCTCTGTTTTTGGACATCTTTGGACCCACAACTGCAGCCAGAAAGTCACGTCTAGTCGGACAGTCCTCACCCAACCGCTGGATGGCCCACCGATCTCGGGGGATGTGTGGTTTTGTACTGAGCTTGACAAAGAGAAATAGAACATCTTAAAGTGCAGCCATGTCATGAGTCAGAAAGCTCCACCTAGAGGGCGTGGGAATTCCTTTGGAAGCAAGAGGTACCTCAGTCATTCCACCTATCTTTAAAGGAAATTTATGCATGTTCGTGCGTGCGCGCGCGCACACACACACACCTCTCAGCCAAGGGGCTCATCCAACCAGTTGGCTTCAAGGTGGCATCAAGACTTAATGTTTCTGAAGTTATTCCAGCCTCAGCCAGCTGGCTCGGCTTTCCCTAGGCATGGATAACTGAGTCATAGTTTGGACTTGGGGAGAGCAGGAGGGCCTTGCCTCTACCTAGGTGAGTGGGTAGGTAGATGCCCAGCAGGTGTGTCCTCACGTACAGGTCCCTCAGACCTAAACATGCCACATTAATGGCGTCGTGATTAGTTATTCCTTTCCCCTCCCTTAGGAGTTTTGTAAGAAAGCTTAGATAATGTTGCCTTGAGACCAGGTGCCAGTTGTGTGGGGGCCCTAAGAAGCATATTGATGGGGGTGGATAAGAGCCATCCGGGATGAAGGAAATGAGGATGAGCCACGTCCAGTGACTTGTGGTCATTCCTTCTCTGTGGCCACTAGAAATGCCCCTCCCCCATTTGATGCCACCCAAGGACTCAGTGAAATGTTAGGTGGAGGCATGGATGTTTTATTGACCCTTTTAACACTTTGCCTCCCATGGAGCTGGAGGGACACTCTGGAGAAGCTTTCCTTCCCTGTTCCTTCCCTCCCTGCCATGCTTTTCTGTTGGGATTAGATACAAACATACCACATAAGCAATCGCATTGTACCTTGAGCTTCCAGTTGGCTATAATCAAGCACTAATGAGGCTTTGCTAATTACTAGCAGGTGTTCCTAATAACCTGCAAACGTAATACTACAAAAAAAAATCTCATTGGCCACCAACCCTCCCTGCAAAAATAGGTGGAGACCCCTTGGACTGCCATCCATCCTCCGCCTGTCATACTAGGTCAGTGATTTCCTTCACCTTCCTTGGAGAAGGGGCTGGGAAGCCACATATTCACACCTTCTTCGTTGTAGCCGAACTTGACTCACCCTCCCTTCCCTCATCACCGATGGTTCTTACCCATACCCCATCAACAGGCTTCCTCTCCAGTGTCAGTGTGTTGACTGAAAAATGGACTGGGGTTGACTCTTTGAAAGGCAGATGGTGTCACACTACTCTATGGCCTTCTAGTCTGGTCCCATAAGAACAAGGAATCAAGCTCCTGGTTCCATTAGTTATGCTTTTTCAGACTTTTTTAAAAGATATTTTATTAAAGTCATTTAAAATTTGGTCATAGAATCAGAGATTTAGAGCCAGAAGAGACCTTTGAGGTAGCAAGACTAACTCATTTTACAGATCAGGAAACTGAGGCTTACAGAGAGTAGTGATGTTCTGTAGACCACCCAGGTAGTACCTTGCAAAGCTGGCATGAAAGACGTTGTGTAAGAGAGAGTAATGATCATGGGTTAGAGGCACGGCGTATGGTGAAACAAAATGCTGAATTTGTAGTCTGGCGCCCTGGGTTTGAAATCTAGTTCTGTTGCTTCTTACCTGCATGACTTTGAGTCATTTCACCCTTCTGGGCCTCTAGAAAATGAGAGGGTTGGAGGAAGAGGTTCCAAGACCAGATCTTGTGACCCTCTGGCTCAGACTTGACAGCCTTCCTAACTGTGCTCAGCTGTTATCTATTACTACTTGACAAACCCATCTCTCCTTAAGGAGAAAGGTATGATAAAGTCCTGGCCTCTTGCCCAGAGACTCCACCTTAGGAATCCCTGTTAGCCTCGAACTCTGAGCTGGCACAGGCCTTTTTTCTTGTTCTCCGCATTTCAGCCTCCTCTGGCACCTAGCAGAGGCATTGTCCAAAATGGACCAGTGTCTTCTGCAAAGCTGGTTGAGTGCATAAATCAGCTGCACAAGGGTTATTTCTGGCTCTTTGTTACCTCCAAAGAACTCAGCTTTCTACTCCCCACTTCGGTTTATGCTGTTTGCGGTTTGGTTTTCCAACCCCAGGAGGAGCACCCTTTCTTCCCAATCTCTGCCCTGAAACGTGCGGTCACAGGGAAAGAGTGCCCCCAACTCACGATGCTCTGGCTGTCTCTGTCTCTGGCCACTGTTCTCTGACCCCTCTCCTTTGGTGGGCTTCTAGCAGAATCTACTTGCCTTTCAAGGCACTCTCCTCCCCCTTCTGAACATTTTAAAACACACTGGAGCCAAATCATTTGTTGAGGAGAGATAACCCTCACCCCACCCTTGATATAGAGCATGAAAAAGCAGATTTGCCAGTAATGGGCTGAGAAGCCAGACTCCCTCATGGAAGAATCTGTCAAATCCAGCATGATAGGAAGCCCCACTCTGCTGGGTTCTCTGTTTTCAAACTGGTTACCTGTCTCCATGTTGGCACTCTCTTCTCCCCTTTCTGCATAGCCCAAATTGGGACACACCTGCTTGGCACCTACCCTACCCAACTCACCTGGGGAAAGAGAGGCCCTCCTGCTCTCCCTAAGTTCTCAATCACCAGAATCTTAGGGCCAGTCCTCTCTCTGCACATGGTCACTGTACTCCCTGTTACTCTCACTCTGATATAGCCTGCTGCTACCCATCGTGTCGAATGACGAACCGTAATTATGGCTGGCCACGTTGAGGCAAAGTCTTGGTTCCCTCCATTGCCTTTGGTTCCCTCAAAGTGCCAAGTCCAGTACTGCGCACTGTTGATTGGACCCAATTTCAGAAAAGTCAGCCATTTGAGAAAGCAGGCTCTTGTCCTTCAGAACAGCCAAGCAACCACTGGCCCACCCTCCCCTCCCCCACACCATAAGGCAAAGTGGGGCCATTCCTGATGAGTGGACCTTGTGTTTGTTCACTGAGGCTCGAGACCTCCTCAGCCTTTTCTGATGCTAGTGGCCTGCTCCCATCACTGAAGGCCATCTTGGGGAGCAACGGTGACCTCAAGAACTTTAGTTCAAATCCCAGCTCTCTGACCTTGGGTAAGCCCCTTACCCTCACTGGGCTTCAGCAGCCAACTCTTCTGGAAGATGAGTGTATCTGGGTTCAAATCTTCCTTCTGCCTCTTCCTGGCTGTGTGATTTTGGGAGTCCCTTCACCTCCCTGGCCCTGTGAGGTATCATGCCATGATGCCTAAGGCTCCTTCCACCTTCTCCCTCCCAGTCCATGTCAGCATCTCGCATCTCCGGCCATAAGCTAGTCTTTATAACACGAAACTCTGAAGGGAAGGCATCAGTGATCTGCTTTTCTGAAGCTTTCCAAGGGTGAATTTTTCACATGTATAAATAACCATGTGGGTCAATGTTTGCACTCTGCAAACGATTCTTGTAGCTTAGCATGGCTTTCTAGGATGAAAATTAGTTTGGAAAATCATGCAGAAATCCCATTAGATTGCAGTCTTCCTGAGAACAGGGTCTGTGTCATACCTCGCTTGGTAACTGTCCAGTTAGATAGCACGTGTCCAAAGCTTTGCACCCCTGAAGGCTTTACACAGATGCTCACTAGTATTATTAATGCCTAGCTTCATGTACCAAGCATGGTTCTTGAATTGCGCTCCAAATAATCGTCCCTAGAGCTGAGCCCTCTAACTCTGGAAATAACAGAAACCCGAATCAGAAAACCACAACTAAGAATGGCCGTGAAAGCAAAATATTGAGACTAGGAGTTTGGGGTCTCCCCAGCTCCCCTCATCAGGTTTCAGAATTTACAAAGTGGTCTCTGCTCTGCCAAGTAGAAAACATGAGGATTCTAGTCCTCTATTTATAGGAGAGGAAACTGAGACCTAAATGACATGTTTACAGTGGGTATCAATATTTGGCAAGATTTTAGCAAGATGAAGATAGATAGATAGATAGATAGATAGACAGACAGACAGACAGACAGACAGACAGACAGACAGATGGACAGGTAAATAGACAGATAGATGGATGGGTGGATAGAAAGAGAAGGAAAGATAGATCTTGCAAAGACAGAACTAGGCTCGATGTCAGAGAAGGAGCTTCCCCAAAATCAGAGTCATTCCAAAATGTGCCGTGTGCCTCAGGAGGTGTTGGGCTCCCCCGCCTTGGTGGTCTCCAAACAGAGGCTGGATGACCACTTGTCTTGGTATATTATATTAGAGATCCCTCTTGCCAGTGATTTGGATTAGATGGTTGCTGAAATCCCTTCCAACTCTCCAATTCTGTAGCCCCACATGAAAATACTGCCTCTGAGCCTGTTTTCTCATCTATAAAGTAGGCCCAATGATAGTAATACCAAACACATTTATCTCATAGGATCATTTGTGAGGCATTGATGAGACAAAGTAGAGAAAATGACTTAGAAACTTGAAAGTGCTATAGAAACGTCAGTTCTGATTGAGGTAAAAAAAAAATAAAGAAGGCTCTCATTTTTTCCTAAAAAGTGAAGTTTCTTTTAACGTTGGGCTCTGAAGGCTGATGTTGCCTCTGCCATGGGTGGGGAGCGTCCAGCATGTAGGTGGAGCCTCATGAAGGCAGGCCAGCCAATCATCTGTGTCTCTAATGGAGACCAAACTTGGCCATCCTGCCTGGAAGACCTCGAGTGGCCTTGTGGTTCTTTGTAATAGGCAACAAGAGTGATTGATGAACTGGGTAAGGCAATGCTTCTGGAGCCTGTTGTGAGCTAGAGCTGCCCTGTCCCTGGCACCCCTTGCCTCCACAGAATTGTTTCATTACATTAATTAAAGTCTCTCCTCCGCCCAATGCTGGAGCTATGGCAGCTCCTGGAGCCACCAGAGAGAGCCCACAGCTTATGTGGTTAGCAAAGGATTGGGCCCCACTCTGAGGGCCAGGGCTTTTCTAAGGAGCTGCCTGAGGCCGCAGAGGTGATGCCACTTGCCCAGAGACTCTGCTGCTAATTAGTGCCTGACACACCTGGTTTTAAACACAGGCCTCCTTGATTCCAAGCCCAACACCACCCATTGCTCCACAGTGTCTTTACACAAGCTGTGCACACACCAAAATAGTCCCCTTGCTACTCTATTGACTGGTGGAAAAAACAAAACAACTTGTTTTCGTTCATGTGCAATACAGAAGATCTTGGACCCTCTCCCAGAGAAGGTCAGCGACCTTCTTTGGGAGCCAAATGATCTTTGAAGCCAGCGGCGGCATCATCTGAGTCTCGCCACAAGCTTAGTTGTCCTGCATCCTGACTGAGAGGGAACCTTTGGAAGCTTCCTCCCTTGGAATCATGGCCATTGGGTTGAGGAAAAGAGAATTCCGGAGGTCCTCGGCTGCCTTTTGGTTTTGTATCACATTCATTTTCGAACATGTGTGTCCTGACATCCACTACTCACTGAGCCTTCCAGATAGATGGCTGTCTATAGATGGAGGAAGAGGGATGATGATGATGATGATGATGATGATGGACGGATGGATGGACAAAACAGATAAAATACTGCAGCAAAACCAAATAACACACCTCTGTTGTTGGACAGCAATTTCCCACCCACAGCCCTCCCCCTTAATCAACCAATTAAATGCCAGGTATTTATTAAGTACCTACCATGTGTTAGTAGATATTGGTGATACAAGTTCAATGAAACAGGCTGCTTATACAGGGTGTCCCTAAATCTGGACACATAGGCAAGAATGTGTCTTTTGAAATATTTGGAATATTACCAGACCTTAGCCCCCTTGACTTCTTTGTACTCAGTGAAAATCACCAAAGCAACACACTTGATTGAACACATAAAGAGTGAATTGCTAAAATTGATGGTGGTGTGGAGTTATTGCATCGAGTTCACTCAAAGCTCATCAACCCTTGCATCACAAATGATGGAAATCATACTGAAGATGTTATTTGTTAATATTCCAATTAAATAAAATGTGTTTGAAAATTTCATTCATTTCATTTCTTGAAAATAGGCATTTTTGCCTGTGTGTCCAGACTTTAGGAACACCCTGTAGTCTAATGCTGGGAGTCAACAAATACATATTAAACATATGCAGTGTAAAAATAAAGTAAATAATTGCACTTCTTGCAAAGTAGTTAAATACAAGGTACTCAGAGGGGGGCCACCAGGCGTTGGGGGGAGATCAGAAAATGCTGCTTGAGCTGCATTTTAAAGGAAGACAAAGGACCCAATAATGGAGACGTTCCAGGCATGGGACTCATTGCCTTTCTTGAGAAAGGGGAGAGGGAGAAGAAGGTGGTGACTTGAGAAAAGATCCAGTCCCAAGTCACCCCCAAGGCAGGAGATTGTCTGGCGTTATCTGGCAGGCGGCCCCCCAGCCAGGCTGACTCAGGACTGTCAGTCACGGGTTCTCAGCCTTGAGGGTTGCCACGAGTGACCTCACTCTGGTATCAAGCCCCCTTTCATTCTGCTAACAGTTCTTTCTGTTCAAGTTATCCTCGTGTCGATTGTTTTTTCCTAGTTCTGCTTTCTTCACCCTGTATCAGCCCACCAAAGCCTTCCCCTGCTTCTCTGAATTCCTCATATTCTTCATTTTGTATGGTGTAATCTAAATAGAGATGTCAAGTTTATGGAGCCAGAGTCACTTTCCAGCTCTCATCTCACTCCATGTCTGCATTGGCAAAGGTAGGATGAAGGCAGAGTTGGCTCAATCCCCTCTGACGCAGCAGACAATATCAGGGCAGGCAGGAACCCCCAAGTGACCTACGAGAGATCCCTTTCTGAGGATCTCCATGCTGGTAGTAGTTACTGTCATCATCGCACTATGCTAAATGTTTTACATGACGTCCTGGAGATGAGGCAAAACTAAATCTTAGGAAAAAACCTCTCCTAGGTCACTTGTGTGTTCCTGCCTGCCATGATGTTGTCCACCGTGTCAGGATTGAGCCAAACCTCCTTTCATCCTCCTCTCACCAAGATGGCGGGAATGGTGTTGTGGGATCTCTTCCGACACGGGCTGGACGAGTTGACCGCTGAGGTCCCTTCCCACTCCAGAGTTCTGGGATCCTCGATTTCTTTTTTGGTAAATGGAGTCAGTGCCATGTAAGCAACAGTTTTGTTTTTAATAAGAGCATGTGACTGGTTTCCAACAGAAGCAACAAAGCACCAAAAACACAGTATTTGAGAGATTGGGGATCAATGAGAGAGCTCTGCTCAATCCTTGTGGTTTTCCTTTTGTCCTCCCCCCAGCAGAATGTAAGCTCCCCGAGGGGCCCCTATTTGTGACTTGGAATTCCGATGGCCTCTCATGGTGCCTTGCTCATGTATGAGTTTATTGGACTATTTTATGGAGAATTCACATAGGGCAGTCAGAAGAAGCAGTACAGGGAAACTCTCAGGGTCTCTCTTAAGAACTTTGGAGTTGATTTGTGACATGGGAGATGCTGGCACAGGACCCTTCAGCGTGGCATTCCCACATCAGAGAAGGTGCTGTGCTGTATGAGCAAAGCAGAATTGAAACAGCTTAGAGGAAACACAGGATGTGCAAATTTAGAGAATCCACCCCAAATGTTCACAGGGACAATTTGTGCCCGACCTGTGGTAGAGCATTCCCAGCTCGGATTGGCCTGATCAGCCACAGTCGGGCACACTGAAACTTGACTCTAGCAAATGACTCTGTCATTTGGGTCCTCTTCGAGAAGAAAGGACAACAACCAACAACCGATGATTTTTATCTGTGTAGAAAGTGACACCTTCACAACTTGAGAGCTGGAAGGAGCTCAGAGGCCATCAAGTCCAAAGCCATCATTTCACAGACAAGGACGCTGAGGCCCACTTCAGAGAAGGACATCAGCTTGTCCTGAACCCTTCCCTGACTTTTCCAGTCTCCTGCTTTGGGCCACACAGTTCTGAGGGGGTTGTAGCTTGTAATTTTATCCCAGCATATAATTGGATTTCCAGACTGTGTGTAATTGGATTAGTGTCCGGCGGGATCAGGGAAGTGTCAGAGCCTACATTTGGCCTCAGGTCTTCTCACTTCAGACTCCATGCTCACAACATTGCACTACACTCTCTGCATCCTGGCCATCTCTCTCTATGCAAACTCTGCTTTCAGCAAGCATTGATCAGCCATCTACTAGTGCTAGGTACTGGGGATAGAAATGCAGCATTTGAGAAACGTGTACTCACAGGAAGCTTACATTCCAATGGAGAAGCCAGCCAGGGGACTTTATGTGTACATAAACATACATACATACATATACGTGCTTGGATGTGTGTAAACACACGTATTAACAACCTTTGGAGGAGAGTTTTTATCTCCATTTCATATTAATAGCTGTAGAACAGTAATCATAAGAGAAACCGCACAAAGTGGTTGATGAGGGCAGCCCCAGCTTTCTGAGTGAAGAGTCAGGAAAGGTTTCCCAGGAAAGGATGCCAAACAGCACCTTGGAGGAAGAGGGTGATGCTCGGTGGCAGGAGATTAGAGGGAGGCTGTCCCACCTTCCCAAGGCCAGACATGAGGGCTCAGCTGGATCCCAGAGGACAGGGGGGAAGGCCATAGACGGTGAGGAGGCGGAGAGAGCTTGGGGCCTGAAGCGAGGAGTCTATAGTTCATTGGCACAGCATCAGCAGGGCTGTGCTTAAGGAAGATTTCTGTGGCAACAAGTGCCAGGCTGGATTGGGTCTTTGGGAGGCCCCTGACAGGGTCGTTGACTTGTGCCAGGTCACAGAGCCCATTGGTATCTGGAGCACGACTCAAACCTGGCTCTTTCTGACGCCCAATCTGGCCCTCTCACCACTGCTCAAGGTCTTTGACCAAGGAGCTGGTGTTCTCCCTGGGCTGTAAGTGTCTCCGTCCCTGTCGTCACTCCGTCCCTGCGCAAGCTTACTTCATAAAGCGCCAGACAATGTGCTATGTGTAGGGGGATGTCAGGTCCAAAAAAACATGTCGTCACAGTAGCAGGTGCTTAATAAATGTTTTTGGAGGAAGGGAGAGAGGGATGGAGGGAGTGAGGGAGGGAGGAAGGAAGGAAGGAAGGAAGGAAGGAAGGAAGGAAGGAAGG
>CM053627.1:3193510-3238841 GCA_028646595.1 Phalanger gymnotis | reverse complement strand
GGGGCCCTGCTTCCCTCTGCCACTTTGTGGGTTCTGCAGCTCTAGAATTGGTTCAGAGCCATTTTTTTATAGGTTTTTGGAGGGATTTGGTGGGGAGCTCACGCCAGTTACTGCTTTCTGGTCGCCATCTTGGCTCCGCCCCCCCCATATGCAGCTTTATGGAAAGGGACTTTTAATTCCTGCTGGTTGATTTAACGTGCTGGATCAGAAAGGAAGATAGCAACCCTGAGGACCCACCACCAGGCACCAAGACCTTCCCCCAGAAGCTGAGCAAACGTCAAAACCTGCCGTCAGAGTATGCCCTGTTTTGTACTACTCATGGGATGGCTTCAATCAACAAGCATTTATGAATCACCTACTGCATGCCGAGCACCATGGTAAGAGCTGAGTTGAACTCAGAGATTCAAGTCCTTCCTCTGACATTTAGTAGCCCTGTGACCTTGGCCAAGTCACTTTCTCTTCTGAGCCTCAGTTTCTTCATCTGTAAAATAGGATTATTCTGATGCTTAGGAGAGACGCCAGACAGTACTTTGTAAACTCTGGGGAAGCCAGCCTGTTTTGTTGGGCTCGGCTCTGACCTCCTGACCTCCAGCTGCAGCAGCCTTTCTCCAGTGTGACCAGATAGCAAAGCTGAGATTCCAGGGAGGGGCGCACTCCAAGGAGGGATCGCTAAGCTCTGGGTTGGATGGATGCAGAAAGGAGGATTCGAGAGGGGCCTTGAAGGGTGGGTAGACTTCGCACAAATGCAAAAACAGCAGGACAAGAGCTCCCCCCAGAGCGTTGCTAGTGTGGAGGAGTGCAGAGTCGTAAGCCATGTAACAAATAAAGCATTTGGGAAGCACCTTCTGGATCAGGCGCTGGGCCTACTTCTGATGTCATACAAACACAAGACTAGCCCTGCCTTCAGGGAGCTTCCACATCAGTTTGTAAGGAGAGCAAGTGTCTAGAACACTGGGCTGTAACGGAGTCAGAAAGAACCGAGTTCAAATCTAGCCCCAGACCCTTACTGGCTGGGTGACCCTGGCCGAGTCACTTTTGTCTGCTACATCTTCATTTAAAATGTGGATAATAACAGCTCTAACTTGTCAAGGTTGTTGTGAGGAGCAAAGGAGATAATATTTGTAAAAGGCTTTGCAAACCTTGGAGTGCTGTACAGAAGTGCGACTTCAAACAGTAGAAAACATGGGGCAGTTAGGTGGCACAGTGCACAGAGCGCTGGGCTGGAGTCAGGAAGCTGAGCTCAAATCAGCCTCAGACCCTTACTGGCTGTGTGACCCTGGGCAAGTCATTTCACCCTGTTTACCTCAGTTTCCTCATCTGTTAAACTGAGCTGGAGAAGGAGATGGCATGCCATTCCAGTACCTGTGCCAAGAAAACCCTGGATAGATAGGGTCATGAAGAGCCAAACATGACTGAACACAACAACAGAGAAAACACGGGCACATACATAATTTAAGCAAAAGAAATACTGGGCAATTTTACAAGTGAATGCAGCATAAGTGGGCAGAGGAATGGGCTGCTCGCCACATCCCAGAATGCGCACACAGCTGGCAGGGGCCTCGGAGATCCACCTTTCCTGAGCAAGGATTCCCACCATGCCACCCCCAACAAGTAATCTCCAAGAGGGAGTGCTCCCTGCCTCCTGGGGTAGCCCACACCACTGTGGGCACCTCCTCCACTTAAGAAGTGTCTTCCTGGCGTTTACGCATTTCACTCCTTGCTCCCAATTCTGCTCTGGGGCCAAGCAGGGAAAGCTAATCGCTCTTGCACGGCTCAGTCTTTCACATGTTTGAAGGAACAAATGAGATAACATATATAAACCACTTTGAAAAAATTAAAGCATTTATATAAATATCAGCTATTAATATTATAATTATTATATAATTATATTAATATAATATATATTAATAATATGTGATAATGTTATAATTACTAAAAAAAGTTATGGATACACCCTCAAGTCTTCTCTTCCTTAGGCCAAACACTTACTAGTTCTTTCATCCAGTCCTCATATGGCATGATCTCAAGGACCTTCCCCATACTGGTTGGCTTCTTCCAGACATTCTAATGTGTTGTTACCCTTCTTATAATATTTTGACCAGAAAAGAGCCCATTGTTTTATGTGTAGGAGCACAGGACAGAGATGGAAAGAAAGTTGCCTCTCTGGACTTAAATGCCATCCCTCTCTTAGGACAACCCCAGATCACATTCGATTTCTTGGTAGCCATGACTATGTTGACTCACATTGCATAACCGCAGCTAAAGTTGGTGTGGCTGGCAAAAACCAGATCATGAAGACCTTACCCAATTTGAGTTCATTCAACTGTTTCTAGGAAGTTCTTGGTTGAGCCATATTGTTCTGTGCTCGATTTGGCCATCCCCAAAACAAAAACCCAATGTAGAGAGGGAAAGTTTGGGAAAAGATGGGGTGAGACTCCACATCTACCTACAGAGAAGGCAGGGAGCCCTGACCTTGGCCTTCCACCCATTGAATCGCCTGTTGCTCTCTGTGACAGCTGGACCTCACCAGCTTTCAAAAAGATACAAGAAGCACTCTTTTATAATTCCACCATTGGAAGCAGACGAGGGAAAAGTCAAGTTTTCTGTTCATTTTTTTAAAATCCTTTTTTTGTTTCTTAAATTAGTCTGTGTAGCTAATTAACGTTCTCAATACATTGCTCGGGATCAATAAGGGAGAGCTCTTAGCAAATGCTGTGGCTGAGCTGGAATGATAATTAGCAAGACAAACATTGGAAATGGTCTTCTGAACTTCCCCGAATCCGAGTGAGCTGGGCTCTCTGGATGTCATTCGCCCCTCCGGCAGGCAGCCCCGATGTCACTCTGACTGTGACTTTTATTCTTGTGTTCACCATGGCCCTTGGTTCCATTTTCTGTTCCAAGATGACAGATCGAGAGTCTCATCCTGATAATGTGCTCTCGTAGAGTTTGGACCATTATGGATGTTCTCATGCCAGCCGGCTGGATGCTGAGGCCCTTTTGCAAAACAGAGCCTCCTCCCGACCCCCCGCTTCGGTTCCCCAGCGGTTTAAAAATATGAAAGCCATCAGGAGGCTGGAAACTGATTTACCGAACAGGGGTAGCAGGGAAAAAAATCTCAAATGTGTTTTGAGCATTGAACTGCCGTTGACATCTAAAGTCCCAACCATGCTGTTTTCTTCCATACTCCAGCAATCAGGGCAATCCAGCAAACCCATAAAAAACCAAACTAATAGCATGAATATTCAGTGACCTAGAATACTAATTATTGTCATGAATATTAATGGATCGGACTTGCTTCTCTCTCTCTCTCTCTCTCTCTCTCTCAATCTCTCTCTCTCTCTCCCTCTCTCTCCCTCTCTCTCTCTCTCTCTCTCTCCCTCCCCCCTCCCTCCCTCTCTTTCTCCCCCCTCTTCCCTCCCTCTTTTTCTCTCTCTCCCTGTCTGTCTCTTTTTCTCCCTCTATTTCTGTCTCTCTCTCTCTCTCTTCCTCCCTCCCTCCCTGCCCTCTTCCCTCTCTCTTTTTCTCTCTCTCCCTGCCTGTCTCTCTTTTTCTCTCTCTCTTTCTCTCCCTCTCTTTCTCTCCCTCTATTTCTCTCTCTCTCTCTCTCTCTCTCTCTCTCTCTCTCTCTCTCTCTCTCTCTCTCTCTCTCCTGCTTTCTTTCTTTCTCTCCCCCTCTCTCTTTTTTTTTCCACTCAGCCAGCTCTAAAGATGGGCCATAATGAGAGCATTTAAGAGAGAGAGCGCTCTCCTCCGTGACAGGGACTGGGGTAATAAGGAGAGCTTAATTAACGCGGTGCACTTGGGGGAGAGATGAGAGGCTTCACGTGGCCCTGTTGTGGAGGAGGCGATGAGGCTCCGGCGGCTCTGTTGCTGCTCCCTCAGATTAATGAGGCCTAAGAGTGCATTAGGAACAGTGACAAAGGTTTGATCTAATGGGCCCAGTCATTTTTCCTTTGAGTGACAGACGCACAGAAGTAATTGGCTGTGCAGAATGGCGGCTCATTGGCAGTACTTAAGGATACATTATCCCCGTTGTGTGGCCCGCAGAGGCTGTTTATCAAAACCGCGAGCTCTGCAGACGCGCACTCCCTAAGCCGCTTGTACAGGGGGAATGGCTATCAAAAAAAATCATCATAAAAAAAACATGCAGCATCTAAACTTGATCCATTGTGGTCTTGGAGAAACAAAGTTGTTTTTTTTCTTTGTTTAGTTTCAAATGATCGAGAAAACATTTTAATAACTGGGGGGCTCTGCTTGGGAACACCAAATGAGTCTGTGCGTGTCAGTGCCCATTGGCTTTCCCATTTGGCGGCAGCCATGTTGCCGGGCGGAATGTTAGAGTTGCCTCTCGGCTCCATTTCCTCTTTGGTCGCCCATTAATTCCTCCAGGCTGGACTTTGTTTATACAATTTAATCTTCCCCTTCATGGATTGGGAACTCGGTTGCATCATTAAAGCCCATCGTTCCCTTTAAACAGAACACTCCGTGTGTTCCAAGTGGAAAAGAAGCCCAGTAGACTTGAGAATTACAGATGTTAATAAATAGCAGTAATGACATCTTCTGAGTCCCCTGTTTTAACTCTGTTTGGATTCCTGAATTGGGAGCTCCACGAAGGCTCAACTTTGTCATTGAATGCAGCTCTAACCTGAAGAATGTCAGTCCCCAGCAAGCCCAGTGGACCTGAGAATGGCAGATTCATTTTACTCGACAGGATGCATTAAGCTCTTGTTCTGTAGTAGGCCCTGAGTAAGGTGCTGAGGTTATAAAGACAACAATGAGACAGTTCTTGCCCTCAGAGATTTTACCTTCGATTGTGCACACAAGGGGACTAGCGTGTACCCAGATAAGTCAATACAAAATATATTCAAAGTCATTTGGGGTGAGGGGGCATTAGCCACTTGGAGGAAGGAGGATGGTCCTGTAGAAAGCGGCACCTGAAGTGACTTTGGGAGAAAGATGCTCGAGGCTAAAGTAATCCCACGTTTCTGACTTGCGAAGACCACCTGCCTTTTCTATTAGAGCAGGTCCCATTGGCCAGTCAGGTTCTCCAGCAGACCCCAGGATGAACTAAGGAAGAAAGTGGTTCCAGCTGAGGTTCTATAGGCAAGTCTAGGTAGAGGAGAAAAAGAATGAAACAGAAATTGGGGAAGCATCTGTCTCAACTCTTGGCTTTTTTCCCTTTAAGCCTTACTTTTAGGTCATCTGAAGAGAAAGGCTGAGGTCTTGGTTATGTGTGTTTTTGCTACTTTCCCCATTCTGTGGATTCCTGTGCGTTTCCTCTGTGTCCAGTGACTGTCAGCTTCTGAGGCCTGGACTGTGTTCTCTGTTCCTTTTGTTCTCTCTTCTCCTGCCACACTACTCATGTGGTATATTCCATAAATGCCATTCGTTGATGGAGAAATACCCAGAGTATGTGTTAAAGGCTAAGTCCTTCGACCTATCCTAGGAGTACCCAACTGTTCAGGACACAGGGACAGGGACTTGGACTTGACCTGGAGATTTCTGGTTCAGCGCAGACCGGGGCAGCCTGGCTCATCTTTGGCTAGCTGATGCTGCCCTTCCAGAGGGTGCTTGAAGTTGTGTGGCATTGGCCAGAGCAGGTTATAGACCCTGTGCTTGCATCACGGCCCTGGCAGCCATTCTGTGACCTGTGTCAGCCACTCTAGCGGAGCATCGACTTTCCCATGTGTACAGTGGTGAGGAGAGCACTTGCTTATTGTCCCTCAAGGGAGAAGTTTGAGGAAAATGCTTTGTAAACAAGAAAGCCCTGGAAACAACAGCAGTGTGACCTTGCTTCTTACCCTAGAAGACTGAGGCCACGTGAGGCTTAGTGATTGCGTCTGAGCAGAGGGTGAAGGTGTCATTCCCACTACAATCCAGAGAGTTGCTAATTTACTGGCCTCTTCCTCCTCTTCCTTCTCTTTTTCCTCTTCCTCTTCCTCCTCCTCGTCTTTTTTCTCCTTTTCCTCTTCCTCTTTCTCTTCCTCCTCCTCTATTGGCCTCCTCACCTCCCTCTTGGCTTCTTGGAGCATTGTGACTACACCCTCCCCCTTAGTCCTTCCTTGGCTCCTGTGGCATTTTACCACCCCAATTCTCCTCTTGCATCCGTGACCCTTTTCTCCTTCCCTCCTGAGCTCTAGGCATGGCTGGGCCCCAGCTTCTGGCTCTTTGTCTGGGGCTGTCCTTTGCCCTGCCTTAGATCCCACATAATTACATACACGCCATTGACCCAGAAGCTGCCTGAGGTCAGGAACTGTGTCCTTTTTGGCTTAGGATGCCCAAGACCATGGACAATAACGCCTGTACTACTCACTTCCCAGGGTGTCGTGAGGAGCAAATAAGATAAGGTTTGGAAAGTGGGTCTCAACCCTGTAGTCTGGCTTGGCACAGCAGAGAGCAGGATGTACTGGGGGACACAGGTCCTGAGTTCAAAGCCCAGCTTTGCCGAATCAAGTCTCGTAACTTTTCTAGACCTCAGTTCCTCATCTCCGAAACAAGCAGGTTGGACTTGACAGAATCTAGTGTCTCTCGACCCAAAGTCTGGGAGCCTTCAAATGTGAATTTTTGTTGTTGCTACTTATTATTAGAATTGCCATTGTTATTATTATCCTTGGAAAGCACTTAGCACAGTGCCTGGCACATAGTAGGTGCCATATAAATGCTTATTTATTATTATGATCTTTATCATTATTATTATTATCCTTGGAAAGCACTTAGCACAGTGCCTGGCACATAGTGGGTGCTATATAAATGCTTATTTATTATTATGATCATTATCATTATTATTATTATTATCCTTGGAAAGCACTTAGCACAGCACCTGGCACATAGTGGGTGCCATATAAATGCTTATTTATTGATCATTATTATCCTTGGAAAGCACGTAGCACAGTGCCTGGCACGTAGTAGGTGCTATATAAATGCTTATTTATTATTATGATCATTATCATTATTATTATTATCCTTGGAAAGCACTTAGCACAGTGCCTGGCACATAGTGGGTGCTATATATGTGCTGTAAACATTGCCAGCATTGTTACTGCTTTCTCAGGATCTGTCTTTTCTTTGGCTTAGATAGTTCTCAACAAGCCGCCCACCCCTTCCACCAGTACAAGAGCTGCAAATATTGGGCAGCTTAACCTCTTACAGAATTGCCTGGGTCATAGGGAAGTAAAGGTGTTAGCCCAGAATCTCCCAGCCAGGATGTTATGTTAGAGGCTTAATTTGAACCCACTTGAAAGTTCCTCAGTAATGTATACGTACTTAGGGCCTACTCCATCCTTGCTGTAGGGCACTCCTGGTGAGGCCCCTCCCGCTGCCAGTGCCAACACACATCTCTCTGCACCTTCTCCTCTGAGGGACTTGCCAGGGGCAGGAAGAGGCAAGGTGCCTTGCCAGGATTCCAGAGCCAGCAAGTGTCACAGGACACGCATTCCCTTTTGTCAGCGGCCATGTTACTAGGTAGCACATTCGAGTCGCCTCTGAATTCCATTTCCTTCGTGGCAGTCCGTTAACTCCCCCCGGCTGGACTTGGTTTATGCGATTTATTCTTCCACTTCATGGATTGGAAACGTGGTTGCACCATCTAAGTCCAGTGCTATTGGTGAACAGAACACTCATGTTCCAAGTTGGAAAGGAAGCCAGTGGACTTGAGAGTTACAGTTGTTAAAAAAAAATCTTCAGAATCTTTCGTCCCCCGTGAGAAGTTAGGGTCAGGGGAAGGGGTAAACTGTTGTCATAATTTTTTTTAACAAAAAACTAAAGAAATTAAGCTTATTTTTGTTTCATTCTTATAGTATGGGGTCCCTTTTTCCTTTTTTTGGAGGAATGGGGAGGGGGGCAGGAAGCTGTGTCTTTTAGCATTGTACAAAACATGTTACTTTGGGAAGACCCAAGGCTCCAAGGCTGGCCCTCTGGCTGCCACACCTGACACTGGAGCTTTACTTCTCCCTGGCCTTGCCTGGAGAGATCTGAGCTGTAGGCATCCTGGCCATGGCTTATCTAAGCGAAGGAGGAAGGTTTTTCCTTATACTTCCTATATGAATGTACATATGGGTGAGTGTGTATCTGTATATGTATGTATGTTACATATGTACATGTATGTATACATGCACACACACTTAATAAACTCATCCACACCTAACAACCACACAGATGAGCATTGGACTTATTGTGGGATCGTTTTCTTTTTAAATGCGATGATGGGCATCCACTCTGGAAAGGTGACTCTGATTAAGAAATTCACTGTGATGAGGAGGACAAAGGACTCCTGGGTCATCCAGCCAAGCCCTGCCTCCCCCATCACCCCGTCTTACAGAGAAGGAAACAGGCCTCCTTGGGAGTGATTTAGACTGAGAAGGGTCACTGGAGATAGTCTCTTCTGACACCGTTATTTACAAACAATGAAACCAAGGCCTTGTGGAAGGGCCCACGGTGGTCGTGAGAAGGAAAGCCAGACGGATTGTTATTATTAGTACACAAGGGCATTTCTGTTAGGAGGGACAGCCATACTGCTGACATCATTTTTTTCTAAATCTAGGGGGAGAATAAGAAAAGTCCCCCGGTCCACACCTAACCAACCAGCATTTACTAAGCACCTACTATGTACCAGTCGCTGTGCTAGGAGCTAGAAATGCAGATAGGATGGACACAATGCCTGCCCTCCAGCAGCTTACACTGAAGCAAGGAAGACTCTGTGTGTGTGTGTGTGTATCTGTGTTTGTGTGTACATGCCACACTTTTTGGTAGTACATATATACATACATGTACATGTGCATTGTTTATATACGTATACATACATACACAATACAGAATAAATCAAGATAATTCAGTTAAGGATACTATAGGAGTGAAGGCCCTGCCAGGGAGGAGGAGGTCTCATACACACACACACACACACACACACACACACACACACACACGCATGCACACAACGTGTCTTCTCTCCCCCTTTTTCATCCCATAGCACCACTGGAAATGATGGGCTGCCTCTGGTCATCAGTTTTGGTTCGATGGAAGTTTCAGAAAGTTTAAATGCTTGCGCTCTTGTAAAAACTTGGCTGTGCTTTCTTGGTAACACAAGAGTGTGTTTTTGATGGGAAGCATCTGACTGTGTGTAGTCACGTCCCTTGGCCTGGACCTGTGATTTCACTTGGACTGGGCAGCTGTCAGGGAAGAGGGTTACTCTCCCAACGCAGCTCGGCACTTTCTCTGCACCTGGTAGAACCAGAAGGTTACCTGGGCCACTAAATTTGGTAACTTAGACCCAGGATCACACAACCAGTATGTCCTGGAGGCAGGACTGGAACCCAGGGCTTCCCGATTCCACAGCCAGTGTCCGGTCCATTATCTTCACAAATCAACATCACCGTACTAATGACTGCTTTAGAAACTCTCTGTGGCTTCCCTGGCAGTCATTAGGTGTGTCCTTCTGTCTCTGTTACGGATTTTCTTTTCTTTTTTCCATAGCTAGAGTCAGAACATGCACATAGACAGCGACAGCAAGCATGGACCTCGGTCTGAGGGATGCCAGCCTCCCACCACTTTTTGATGGTGGTGTATTCCAGCCCTTTCCACCTGAGTTCTGTTTGTTGACAAAACCTGTCTAGCAGATTGTTCTCCAGAGGCCCAGAACTCTGGAACTCCAGCTTCTAGAGATGCCCCTGGCAAAAAGCCCTCTTGCCAGGGGTGCTGGTACATGCCTGTGGCCCCGGCTACTCGGGAACCAAAAGCTAGCAGCCAGTGGACCAGCCTGCTTGGTGGCTACACTGTGCTGGACCCTGGGGTGGTAAGCTCCCTGGGAACCTAGGGCTGCCAGGTTTTCTGATAAGGCACAAACTGGTCCTTGTCAAAAAATGGAATAAGTCAAGGCTATTGCTGTTTGGAGTGAGCCAGGGCTGATGAGTGGCCCCTGTATCTCCAGCCTGGTAGGCATAGAGAGACCTAGCTAGTCTCAATAATGATAATAATCATTTTTTTTCCAGTAAAAGCCCTTATCAAAGTAAAATTGCACCTATTGAGAGGCAGGCGAATCTGCCGCATGTATAATGCTGTGAATGAGTAATGCACACACATTTAAATCACGGGCAGTTCACTGTTTTATGGTATGGTGGTGAATTATATTCTTTTTGCATTTGTAATTAGAGGGCGGAACAGATGGTGAAGGCTTAGTTTGAAGTGATGTGGCCATTAAAATAACCTACACTGCCCAAGGAAGGCTCCATATAGCACTGGTCTCCCTGCTCCTGTCTGGCACCCCCCACTCACACACACTCTCCCAGAGAATATGGGATGCATCACAGACTCCTCGAAAGAATGGCCCACTGTGGGGCTTAGAACTTTTCTGGAAATGCTTGTGTGAATGAAGATAAGAAAGCTCATTTACAGCCTGGCTTCTACAGGTAGACTTTGTCTGGATGGCATGTGCCATCACTTCCTTGTGAATATTTCTGTTTAGTGCTATTGAGAGAAAAGATACTGACTCACCTTCCCCCTACCCCCCAACACAGACACCAATGGGACCAATCTAGGAAACTGTTTTTATATTTATAAGGATGCTAGTCTGGTGACCTTGGACACATCAGTTGACCATTATGGATCTTAGTTTCTTTCATTGAAAAATAAGGGTGTAAGCCTATGGAATAAAAGACTGATTCACCTAGAAAAAATAGGAGTCCTGTAGGTTTGCAGAAGGGAAATTATATGTCTCTTAGCTGTTGTTTTCCATATAGGGAAGGAAATTAGGGATTTAAAACTGGGTAGGGACCTTGTAGATCTAACCCGGTGCACATACTTTACAGCTGAAGAAACTGAGACCCAGAGAAATAGATCAGATGATCCTAAACCAAAGGCCTAGACAGCACCTTAGAGTCGGGCAGGCCAGAGACTCCTAACCTCGCATCCATGGACTCAGATGAGAGAAAAACGCATCTTTGTTTCCACTGACCTGAGACCAAAATTTAGCATTTCACTAATGAATTTTTTTAATGTTCTGAAAAGGGATCAGTAGACATCACCGGCCTGCCAGAGGAGCAGAAAAAAGGGCAAGATCTGTTCTATCTCGACCCTCTCATTTTACAGATAGAGAAATTGAGGCTCACCCAGGGTCACTGAGGCTGGAATCTGAACTCCATATCTGCCCTCCACCACTCCCTCCTATCGCACTGTGCTTATAACATATCCTTCCCTCATTCTCTTTCTGAAGAACAAAGAAATAAATCAAGTGAGGTCTGGTCATGTCTTTTCACCCTGGTTTAAATAATAACCTTCTCCCCCCGCCCAAAATGGCTCCTTTTCCGACTCGAACCCCTCAGCTGAGGAGGGCTTATTGTACAGGCCGGCCCCTTTGGGATGGGGCTGTGGGTGCGCCGGTGAATGCAAGCGGCGATCGCTGCTTATGAAACCACCTCAGAGCTGACCAGATAAACATCAGAACAGGCTACTTCTCTTGTAAGAAGGCCGTTGCTTGAAAGCAGGATTCTTTGATTTTTTTTTTAACAGATGAAAACCTTTTTTTCCAATAGGGAACTAGCATTTTAATTTTTTTTTTGCTCATTTGGGACTAGTCTAGGCGGCTCACTGACACTCCTTCAGATATAAATGCCATGTTCGCTTTGAAATGCAAATTGTTTAAAGAAAAATAGCATATGGCAGAAGTAAGTACCTTTTCAAACCAGCTCGCGCACTTTCAGGCCAGGAGTGCGAGGGAAAATTATTCTTTGGCCAGAATTTGGAGCCTTTGACACATGGAAGCTTGGCCTAATCAAGGCTCTCCAGCAGCATCTCCACATCTCCATATCAAGGGACAAGTGCTGTGAACGAGAGGATTAGCATAGTAATTTCCCTGCCCCCTGCTAATCAACTTAAGCAGCCAGCTGATGCAGAGATGATGTATGAACTCAGATGGGTCCAGGTAGTTGACAATGCGTTTCTGCGTTAATGCCGAGACGTTTGGCAGGGGAAGAATTGGAGAGACAGATGCTGCACGCGGCCAAGTCTTTTCTTGCGAGGCCTCGACGTAGAGGCTTTCGTGGCTGTCTCTTTTAACAATCATCCTTCGAGATGAGGGAGGGTTCTCTCTTTCAGTGAAACTTCCTGGCCAGCCCGCTAGCCTCATTCCCCAAACCCACTTCCTCCAGCGTGCTTCCTGGGGATCGTCTCGTCTCCCACAACCACAGGTGCTGGCTTAGCTTGGCAGAGACTTCCCACTTGAACGTAAGCCTCATAGTAGGGTCCTGGCGAGAGGAGCCTCTTAGAACAAGGACATTTGATGGGAGTATTGGTGAGGATATCAGGTTAGAGACCCAGAAAACCAGGAGAGAGAGGGCAAGGCCTGCTTGTGCGTGCCCAAATCAGCCAGATCCCACAAGCATTATTTAAGCATGCCAAGCGCTGCACTGGGCAGCCCAAATGGGAAAAGGGAGTAGTCCTTTCTTCTCCTCCAGGAGTTGAATAAACATTACGTAGCATAAACTGAAGGGAACGGCGTGGACCATTTCATCTCCTCTTCTGTAAACGAGTGGGTCAGATGCCGCGGCATCTGTCACCCATCGGCTCTCAGCCTTGGATCTCTTTGTGAGCGGAGGCAAAGCCCTACCCACAGTCCCAGACCCAGAAAGCTGGGAAGGACCTCAGCAGCCAGCTAGTCAAACTCACCTGTCTAAAACCATCCCCATGGGTAGTGGGTCAGCTCCACCTGTACTTGAGGAGGTAGCAGGAGGGAGGCGTTAGCACCTCCCAAGAAGACACCACTCCACTTTGGAGCGGCTCTCGGTGGGAGGAAGTGCTTCCTGATTTCAAACCTCTATCTTCATCCCTTCTTCCTGGGGCCCTGCAGATCTCTTCCTTCACAGGACAGCCTTTAAATACTCATGACAGTCATCCTCTTCTCATGCAGCATGACCTCAAGACCCCTCACCACTCTGGCTGCCCTCCTCTAGGCACTCTCCCACCTGCCTAAACTATGGTGCCCAGAAATGAACACAATATTCCAGGGGAAGGCGGACCAGGGCAGAGACCAGAAGGACTGTCGTCACCACACTGGTCCTAGGAAGCCGTGCTTCGCTGAATGCATCCCAGAATCTTGTTGTTTTCTTGGCTGCCTCATCACAGTAGTGACTCATGTTGATCTTGGAGTCCACTAAGACCCCCAGATCTGTTTCAGAACCATTTCTGTCTCTACATCTTAGACTTATGGAGCTGATTTTTTGTTTGTTGTTCAGTTGTTTGTCATGTCCAACTCTTCTTGACCCCATTTGAGGTTTTCTTGGCAAGGATGCTAAAGTGGTTTGCCATTTCCTTCTCCAGCTCATGTTACATATGGGGAAACTGAGGCAAGCAGGGTTAAATGACTCTCCCAGGGCCATACAGCCAATAAGTGTCTGAGGCTGGATTCGAGCTCAGGAAGAGGAATCTTCCTGCCTCTGGGCCCAGCACTCCGTGCACTGTGGTGCCGCCTAGTGCCCAAGTACAAGACTTTCCATTTATTAACGTGGTTAGATTCAGCTCAATGCTGAATCGGGCCTGTAAAGGTCCGTTTGGATCATCACTGAGTATTCCCTGAACTGTCCCTCCCAGCTCTGTGTCACTTGCAAATTAAATAAGCAAATTAAATAATATATCTCTGCATATACGCAGCAGCCCAGGGCCACGCACAGTTCCCTGGGAGCTCCCTGTCTAATCCATATCCATCTTTTCCATAAGAAGAGCAACGGTATCACAGCCAGTGAGGGGCATCCCAAGCGTGATTATTGCTCATTGAAAACTTTAACAAGAGTAACCTCTGTGCTCAGCCTTCTCCTCATCTGGCCCAAACAGGGAAGTGATTCATCTTAGAAACTCCCACACTACCATTAGGAATAAGAAGAACCATAACAGAAAGAGCTCAAATGTATATGGGACGCGAAGGTGTGTACAGAGCGTTCTCATCTGCCATTAGGAAATACATCATCTTTGCCAAAAGATCACCACTGAAAAAATGCCATGGACCCTGAGGCCAGGGAACACTCTGGCCTTCAGATCTTCTTCTAGGCTTTATGCATCCATGGAAATGTTTTAGATGGGCTGGATGGCTGTGCTCTCTAGAAATCACATTGTATTCACTTAAAGCCACCCAAAAGAGCTGCAGCCCCTGTTCTCCTTAGCCCTGACCCTGGTAAATTTGGCACAAGATACTTCCCAGACCTCCGTTCATTTTCAGCTGCTGTCTCAGACCCATGGTTAGCCTTCACACTTGAAATTCGCTCTCTTACTCTTTAAAGAAGGATACCATGGGGAATTAATTCCTATGTTTTTAGAGTAGAGATGCTAAAAAATAAAACAAAATCCTTTATGAGATTTTCTCACTTAAATTTCCTTTTTTTTCTTGTGAATTTGACAAACATCAGCAAAGAAGAACATTGCCATATGCAAAGGAAAACATTCAAAGATTGCATGAAAACTGGGGATCGATATTTCTGCCGCTGAATCAATATCGATCTAAATCAGACCAGCCAAGTTATCCGATAAGAACGTACGGAGAGCGCGCTCCTCTTCGCCTCCCCTCGGTATCCCTGGCTTCCTTCAAAGCACCGCTGGCTCAGCTGTCACTGCCCACCTAAACCAGTAGCTGACCGCTTTATGGCACCTACTGTGTGCCTGGCACGATACCAAGCGCTTACAAGTTTTACGTCATTTGATCCTCCTAACAATCCCTGTTATACAGAGGAAGAAACTGAGGCAAACAGGAGTTAAGCAGCTTTCCCAGGGTCACCCAGCTCCTAAGTGTCTGAGTCCAGATTTGAACTCAGGCTCAGAATTCTAATCCACTGCAACATGTGCCTGCCCCCTTTTCATTATCCTTGCCCACCTAGCAGGGAACCAGCACATAGTAGGTACTTGATTAAGTCTTATTGAGTGCCAGCTGACCTGTTACTATTCAGCTAATCTGTTGGAAAAATCTGGGTGTAACTGCATGACCCAGGGGTTTTCAGAGCTCAGTTATCATCTATATATATAGTCTATAGACCAAGTGATTGGATTGAATTGCTCCATTCCATTCCCTTCCACATGAGCCTAGACTCCACCCAACCACTGGGCTCCCAGATAGCTTAGCACAGATTTCACTGAGCAACTGTGCCCCGTTTAGAAAGAAAATACTGGAATGTTGGAGAGGAAGAAGATGGAAGCAGGCGGCGTCTAAGAAAACAAGTGACTAAAAGCAAGGAGTTCTTGTGTGTAGACAAGACAACAAGCATTTATTGAGTATTTACTATGCTCCAGGGTCAGGGATAGATACAGAGAGGCAAAAGGACAGTCCTTGCTCTCAAGGAGCTCACAGTCTAAACATGGGAGGGGGAAGGTAATGAGCACTGATTAAGTACCTACTGTATGCCTGGCACTCTACTAAGCACTTTACAAATATTATCGCCTTCGGTCTACACAACAACCCTGGGAGGCAAGTGCTAATATTATCTCCTTTTTACAGTTGAGAAAACTGAGGCAAACAGAAGAAGTCAAGTGACTTCCCCAAGGTACCACAGCTAGTAAGTGTCTGGGGTCAGATTCGAACTCACACCTTCTAGAATCCAGAACTAGCTTGTAGATGCCTCTGGGCAACATGCAAACCAGCTAGAAACAGAATTAATTGGAGATTATCAGGAGAAGGGAGGCATTAATGTTAAGGGGGATCCGGTGTGGCAGGAGTAGAAAGACAGGTTGGGGCTGTGTGCATCCCACCAGAGCAGCTGGTATGGGGATGCTGCAGATGAGTGGGAGTGACGCACTCCAGATGGAACCATAGAGATGCGGGTTTGGCCACCGTGTGCAGACAGGAGGAGACGGGAGGCAAGAAGAGAGGCCGCTGAGCTGACGGCGAAGGTCAGACAGAGCAGAGTAGAGTGCACCCTCCTCTTCAGAGGTGCATCAGGTCAGACGAGAGGGAAGGAGGGACATGGGAAGAGATCTTCCCATCGGCGGGAGCGCTCGCCCATCAGAGGAAGCGTCGGGTCCTTGTGCACCAAGAGATGCTGGTGAATACTGACCAGCTCCATCAGCAGACAGGCTTCCCAGGACTGCAAAGGGAGCAAACCCGGAGAGGAAGGAGCAGGCAAGACTCTCAAGGCCGGGGCCTTTGGCGAGATGAGATCTTGATGAGAATTTGGAAAGGCGGACGTGTTACTGAATCAAGCATGACTCAGTGGTGCAGAGGATACAGCCCTGGTCCAGGAGTCAGGAAGACCTGAGTATAAATCCAGCTTCAGAAATGTACTGGCTGTGTGACCCTGGGCAGCTCACTTAACCCTGTTGGGCTCAGTTTCGTCATCTGTCAGATAAGCTGGGGAAGGAAATGGCAAACCCCAAATGGGGTCATGGAGAATCTGCAGGACCGAAGTGACTCAACAACGACAGATAGATACGGCAGGTATTATTCTACCCACTTTACAGAGGAAGACACTGAGGCCCAAATAAATTGTAAGGCAGCTAGTGAGTGCCAGAGGTGGGGTTGGATTCTGGTTCTTCCTGTCTCCAGGTCTAGGCCTCCGTGTGGCAGAAGTCTATTATAAAACCCACCCACCCCCACCCCCTCACTAGAGGGAGAAAATAGATAGGAATGAATTTGGGAAACAGCACGAACCTTGGACGGAGGCTGCGGAAGAGTTGTGATGGAGAACTTCGCGGCACTTGTGGCTGGTAGGTTCTTGACTTGTTTTCACAATTGGTCGTTGACTGTGATCAGGACAGTTGCTTCTGTAGACCCAGATGGCTGCCAAACAGAGATGTAGTCGGAACCTCTGGAGGTAGTAACCAGATGGTCTTAGAGTTTGTGGTGATCCGGAGGAGGCCGCCAGGCCTGTGCACCATGCTTCCCAGATTGGGGTATTGCGGCTTTCAAAGACTTCGGAGAAAGCATAGGTGGATGCTGTCAAGGATGGAGTTCTGAGGATGCAGGAACGTATTTTTCAGATAAGGGTTAGCTGTCCAGAGGGATAGTACAGAGATACAGAAAAGTCATCCACTAACTTGGATTTTTAAGAGTGTTCAGAAATTGCAAGTGAGGGGGTAGCTAGGGAGACAGTGATGGATGGATTGAGGCTAGAGAGACAGCTCACCCACCCCCTTCTATCTTTGGGAGAATTGGAGAGAAAAGAATGGATGAGGTGACTGTTGTGGCCCTACCAGGGTGTTGTTGGGAAAGCAAATGTTTAGAATGAGCTTCAGGTGGAGGTGAGTCTGAGGACATTAAAAATGGCAGAAGGGTCAGACATCTGTCGTGTTATTTGGTTCTGGGCAGACAGAGGTGCAAGTAACTGGCCAGGGGCACACAGGAGGTGAGAGTCTGACTCCGGGCCAACAGTCTGTCTCCTGCTCTTGTCTGGCTTTTGTATTTACATCCTCGGGGCTCTCGTACAAGAAGCTCTGTGTCTATGGTCTGGTCACTAGGAAGCCAAGTCCAGACTTGGGATCACAGTAAATCAAGCTCGATGTCAAGGCACCAGACTCCTGACCTAGGGCTCCTTATGTTATCACTTCCCAGGGATGGGATTGGTCCTGGGGAAGAAGCTACAGTTGAGTGTTAAATGGTCCCAGGCAGAAAGATGGTGGAGGAGAATAGAGAACAACACACGATTAGAATGGGCCTCAGCAAAAGGAAAGATGCTTCACCGTTTGGGGTGAGAGCTGGGCTTGACAGTCATATTGGAATGTGGAGGGTTCCCAGGTTTTCTGCTGATCCATGAATTCCTTTTCTCTGGTATCCTTAGCATCTGTGCCTTTATATTTATATATTTAGATTTAGATTATTTGTCTGTGTGTCATCTCTCCTAGGAGGCTGAAGTTCCATGAAGATAGGAACCACATCCTATGGAAACTTCATATCTCTCCCAGAGCTTTTTCTTTTAAATGTTTAAGTGATGACTTTATAACCACCTTGGTCAGCTCCCAGTGAAGACTCCAAACTCACCCCCAGTGAACACATTCCCTTTTTGTATGTTTTTCTGGAGGGGCGAAGGCAGGGCAATTGGGGTTAATTGCCTTGCCCAAGGTCACACAGCTAGTAAGTGTGTCAAGTGTCTGAGGTCCTCCGGACTCCAGGGCTGGTGCTCTACTCACTGTACCATGTAGCTGCCCCAACACATTCACTTTGAAGAAAGAAAAGTAAACCCAAGCCCGTGACAGCCCATACCATCTCCACATCTGCCTTCCCTCTCTACTCATGAGGGAGCTGGAGCTTTTTGTGGGTTTTCTGGAACCACACTTACTTGCATTGTATTTGAATTGTGATCCCTCTTAGGGTTGTTTTCACAGACTGTGTTGCAATCGTTGTATGTACTCTTCTCCTGGTTCTGTTTTCCTAGACTGGATCAGTGAGTACAAGTCTTCCCATGTTTCTCTGAATTCACACATCTGTTTCTTATGGTGCAACATACCTGGTTACTTCTCAACTCTTTTGGCTGTTCCTGGCTTGTTTTGAGTCCCCTTTGTTTCTAGTCTCATGCTGCTGCAAGGGCTTCTGTAAATACATGGATAGACACGGGACCCTTCCCTCCGCTGATGAACATGCCAACTAGTGGAACCCCCGGCTCCCAGTGACTAAACAGTTTGCTCCCTGCCTCTGATTTCATCCTTCCAGTCGTCTTGGGGAATGGTTGATCTAAACCACAATGGGCTGTGTTGATGTGCCTGTCTTCCCATAGACCCACCAGAACTGACTTTTTCTACCTTTTATCGACTTGGCCTCTTTCGTGAATGTGAAATGAGACATTGCTTGTTTTCCTTTGTGCTTCTGTTGTTAGTGTTTCGTGTGATTGTTGATAAGTTTCTTGCAAAAATGCTTTGTTTATGTATTTGATGACCTCTATTAGGGAGGAGTTCCCAGAACTCTTTCCACCATTGAGCATATTTTGTGTCATTTTCTGTGGTTTGCTGATTGTTGTGTTTCCTATATATGGTTCCTCAGTTGGTCTAAAGTCTGTGTCCCAGGTCTACGGCCCATCTGATTCTTCTTGGTGTATTTTTTTTCTTTTTAATTTCCCCACTTTTTCATAGTGTGCTGACAAAAGGATGCCTTAGCCCGTGACATTTAGCATTCTCTCCCTCCAGAAAAGCATCGTGTTTATACTGTGAAATTGTTGGTTTTCTTATATAGATAAAAATAGAGAGGACAGCATCATAATGCCAAATATTTGGCATGGTATTGCCCATAAATTATTTTTCTTTCGAATTTTGTTTATATTAACATTTATATTGTGTGTGTATTTTCAGACCAGGAATTAATTCAGAAACTCAAACCACATCTCTGTTTGACCTATATGGTACTAGGGTATAATTGAGGATTGGTGTTATCAAAACTCCTTCTCAAAACAACCATTTGGTTATAAAAAAAGTAGGTCTGTTCTCAATAAAGATACTTGGATAAAAGTTCAAAAGAGGCTAAAGCATTTCAAGGTCTGCTGTAACCCTGAATCAAGGAATGTACCTTTACTGATTGAGTTTTAGGAAAGAGATCTTTTCCCAATTTTTTGTTATACTTTTAAAAATTTTTACCAGTATCTTTCTTATGTATTGCCTAATTTCCCAACATCCAACCTCTTGCTACCTTACTCAAAGCCATCCCTTCTTCTAAGGAAGAACTTTATTAAGAGAGGGAAAGGAGGAGAGAGAGAGAGAGAGAGAGAGAGAGAGAGAGAGAGAGAGAAAGAGAGGTCATTACATCCAACAAGTCCCACAGTATATGCCATGTTCCTTGGATGCTAGACCCTTTAAAAGACAAAGCTGTAACTCGAGTGGTGGCCTGGAGCTTTCTACTGAACCTAGAGGGTGCTGAAAGCACTTGGCCACATTCAACAGGTAGAAGAAGTCGAACTTAGCAAAGATGGTGAGAAAAGGAAGCTGCCGGGCGCACTGCTTCCTGGCACTCCAGGGGAGTGCCTGCCCAGCCCGCATCTACCCTACGGGGGGGGGGGGGGGCACACTTCCAGGAGCAGTCTCCGCCCACCTTCTCGAGGTCTCGGGCTACGCTTCCTTTAATCTGGTTGCCTTTGGCTATTTTGCAGTCTTTGCTCGGGTGCCAGAATTGCCAGTTAGGGCCCTGCCGAACAGCAGCTTGCACAGTTGGGTTTCCATCACTCTTATTCAGTTGGTGTCAGCATCCTTAGGGGCTGAATGGAGAGCCCACATTGGTCAAAAAGAGGGGATCTTTGATCCCTGATTCCAGGCCGTGGCAGGTGATGACACCAGCTTTTAGGCAGCTTCTTCCTCTTCAGACTTGTGGATGGCCGAATCATGATTGGGATTCAGTTTACCTGATGCGTCTGTTCTAGATTTCCTCTATTTTTGGTAAGCCTGAGGCTTCTCTGTTTGATGCGAGCCTATGTTGTCTCGTTTTCCCTGGAGGGTTGAGGGAGGTGACCCTGTCCCCCACTGGCCTCTGGTGGCATCCGATGCCTCAAAATCACTGTGATGTTCTGGCCCATGTCCTACGCAGTGTTGTTCACCTTCCTTGTTTGTTTCTAGGGAATGTTACTGCTAGTGCGTCTGTGTCTCAGATGGCAAGTGGCATCAGCTTAGTGTCCTTCAACACTCGCCCCGATGGGATGCACCAACGGTCCTACTCCGTCTCCAGCGCTGACCAGTGGAGCGAAGCCACAGTCATTGCCAACTCGGGCATCAGCAGCGGTAAGAGAGGACTCTTTCCTTACAGAACTCCTAGCTGCCTCACCTGCACACTGAGGGGGTTGGACCGCGGGATTTGAGGTTCCCTTCTGGCGCTCCCACCCTCTACTCCTAAGTCTGACAGCAGCCGGAGAACCTAAATCAGATTCCTGCCAAGAATCCCGACCACAGCCAGACTACAGGAGGCCTCGTGGTACAGTGGAAAGAGCCCCGGATTCGCAGTCACGGGACCTCAGTTCAAATCCCGACCCCGGTGGTGACCTGGAGCAAATCTTTTAACCTCTCCAGGCGTCAGTTCTCTCATCTGTAAAATGAGGGGGTTCTACATAATGACTCCTGAGGCCTCGATCAGCCCTAAATCTAGGATTCTATGATCTTCCTTCTTTTCATCCAAGAAAATCGAGGGGCGTATTCTCCATGTGCTTCATTCTACATCCGCTTTCTGCTGATGTGGTGCGCTACCAAGATGTCTTAGAGACCTTCCTCTTTGTGGATCCTTGGTGCCTAGAAACCTCTGAGCTTCCACTCCCCTCCTAATATCCCCCACCCCAGGAGAACCCCATGGATTCTTCCCAGGGAATAATGATGCACGTGTAAAATGTCTGACATTCCTGTGACTCCATGAATAATGCAGCATGGAGGGAATCCTGGGTTGCCGAGACGCGCTTTGCCCGTGGCGTTCTAGCCGTAGACTGCTCACCGGTATTTAAAGGAATTCCCACTGTTGTATATAATCTATCAGATAGGGTTTTAGAGTAATTTTAGCATAATTTGTACTAATTAAAAGACTTGAGCATCGAGTCTTCCCTGTAGACCTACCAGCTGCTACAGAAGCCCATTTGCTTTGGGTAAACATCATCCTTATTTCTATTTACTCCAGACCTGGCTGACAGAACGGTGCCTGGTGAAAGCCTTGAAGGAAAATATTTCAAAACCCAGGGAGAGGAAGACACAGAATCTCTGAAACTGGAGCTCTAAAGGGTGCTGTAGAGAGGAGGCGAAGGAAGGGCTCCTGCCTTGGGGAAAGAGAACTGCAGAGCCCCCCTGGTGTCCCATTCCAGGCACCGTCAGCTCCCCAGCACCAGTATTTCTTCCTTCTTCTTTCAGAAAAGTCCATTAGTGTATGGCAAGAGGCTGTTGTCCCCCTCCAAAGAGACCCGTGAAGGCTTTCCACCTTTCACCTCAAGTCTCTGGGTCTTGAGAACAAGGCGGAGGAGAAATGAATAAATTATGGTTATTTCCTCCCCTGATATTTTGTAGGTGGGACAAGGCGTTCCACATTCTTCCCAGGTCCTTGAAAGGGTCTGATATTTGCACCAGGATCCATCCATTTCTATTCAGGGTTATGTCTTGAATTTTAGTCTGTTCACCCATTTGGTTAGAAGGAGGTCACTCATTATCTGGCATGGGAGTGTCTGGACAGGCAAAGTAATTGAAGAAACTAAAGTGTGTTGGTAGTGGTGGTGGTGGTGGTTTTTGTTTGTTTCTTTTTTTCCCCTCAAATTGACCAAAGGCTCATCTCTTTGTGCTGGCATGCCCACACACACACACACACACACACACACACACCCACCCACCTCCTCCTTCTGATAACCATTCTTCCGGACATGGAGATGAGGCCATATATCATGTTTGGGAGAGAAATGCCAGCCCTTTCTTACTTTCAGAGAAATGTATTGTTCAGGTGCAACAGTGTGCCCAGAGTTAAAATGTTCTCTGCCAGAAGTGAGGTAAAGGGGAAATGGCCCTGGGTTTGGAATCCGGAGGGCCTGGCTTCACTTTCTGGGCTTACCAGCTTACTGCCAGGACTCTGTGACCTCAGGCAGGATATGCCTTCCTGCCTCATCTGTACCATGAGGAGATTGTAGTAGACCACTTGTAATGTCTCAGACTGTGAGCTTTATATCATGGAATGGCATCTAACCGAGGTTCCAGGGCTGCCTGTCCTCCTTGGACCCATGGGACCTTGCATAAGATAGTGCATTGGGCAAGATGGCCTTGGGGCCCCTTCCACTTCTAAATACCATGGCCCTACGGTAATACCTATGACATCAGTATCAAAGGGAGATGTTTTTTTTTTTCCCTAAGAGACCAGTCACCTCAGCACAAAAGTAAAATATAAATGAAGTTAAAGCAGCCTTTTAAACAAACATCTTGAAATACACCTTATTACTTTATCTAAAAATCCATGATTAAAAAAAAATACTAAACCTTTTAAGCAAATATCCTTTTGTTAGGGATGATCTCCTCTGCAGCATTTGCTTACACATATTTAAATTAGCTATTACACCGAGGCCAATTAAGTAGATTGAGTGTTCTCTAACCCTTAACGTCTTTCCTCTGCACAGCAAAAGTCAGTCAACTCACAGGTATTTAAAACAAGCACTCTTAGGGGAAGCATCTCATAATGGAGTGGGCACTTGGGGCCGACACTTTCTTGCTCAATAAGGAAGATTCAGTAGGAAGCTTACAATCAGCAGGGACACAGATAAATGTCCAAGTAGATTGTATGAGAAAATAGCCTGGGAAATGTGTAGGCTGGCTGGACAGTCAGAGAAACTAGAGTTGAAAGAAAGACCGCCATACATCATGTTTGGGAGGATAGATGAAACGGTGGATATTTTGCAGAAATTTAAAAGGACCTGGGTTTGAATTCTGACTTGGCCACTTAACTAGCTGCGTGGCCTTAGGCAAGTCATTAGATCTCTGGGCCTCTATATCCTCACCCTTAAAATAAGGGGATTGGACTGAATTATGTCCAACATCCCTTTCATCTCTAGTCTAGGTTTCTAGAAGCTTATGAATCTTGGGATGGGGGCCTACAAACAAATGAAAAATAGCAAAGAAAGGCATTTGGAACAAAATGGGCAAAAGCCCAGAGCTACCCCAAGAAAGGAAGCACAGGTCTGGCCAGTGGAAGGAAGCCTCAAGATGATGAAGCAAGCTGCACTGGGGAGTCCTGGGAGATGGAGTCTTCACGGTCACCTAGGGTCATTAACGCCCCTTTTTTGGCTTTCTAGTTCTTCATTTCTTTTTTTTTTATTGCTATTAGTTGTCTTATAGAAACAATATTAAACATCAGGGCAAACCACTGGTCTTTCTTTGTTGATTCCCTTTGAAAAATGTGAAGGGAGTCAAATCAAGAAACAAGTATTAAGCTCCTGCTGTATGCCCAATGCCAGGGATACAGAGAAAGGCAAATGCCTTGCATTGTGTTTGCCAAATGGCTGCCCTCCATTCTCATGATTTTCCTCATGCACACGCCCTCATGTGCAGCTCCAGGAGGGTGTTGCCTGTGGCTAGACGTGTAGCTTCTACTTCAGTGTAGACATAGGCTGAGAAAATGGTGGAAAAGGGCACCATGTATATGTATGGTTGGAGAGGGGATTAATTTTTTTTAACTTTTGAGGCTCCCATTAGCACAGACTTACAGGCAGGCGCCCAAACGACCCCTCTTTTAATTTCAGCTTTTTTGGCCCTGCCCATGAAGAATTCTGAATTTGCTAGTCATAAAAAAGGGAACTCTGTAGGCAGCAGGGATGGGGAGAAGAGAAACAGCCTCAGGATTCCAATTGCAGGAGCCTGGAGAACGTGCCGGCTGACTGTCGCCGACTTTGATCACAGAGAAAACATGTGTCACGTTGGGCTCCCATTATTCTCGGCACCCTTTTCCCACACTAAATTAATACTTTGAGTGGCTCCAGAGAACTTTCCAAAGTCTTCCTCTCTGGCTCGCCAGGTATCCTGGGGTTCCTGTCTCTTTCAGTAGCCATGAGAGGCTCCTAATTAGATAAATTACTTTGTCGTGGGCCAAGCCACCAAACAGGAGGCACCGCTCAATTAAGGGAGGAAAAAATAGAAAAATCCATTCTGCGCAATGGAATGCCCCACTGGTTTATGACTATTACCGTTGGAAGGTTTTACATTTGAGTACCTGAGGTTGGAAATTAAATGTCTAATATCATTTGGCATCGGTAACGTGAGGCCCCGCGCCTGCCCTGAGAGAAAAATCTCGACAGCTCCTCTCTGCTTTTCAGGTGGCTGTCGGCTGGAGAGCGCCCGAATCAGGGAGCGGGATCACAGTTTCCCCGTGTGCCGCTTGCCGCCCAGCCTAATTTTTTTTAATGTGGAAACATATTCGTCTCTCAGCGTCAGCGTCGAAGAAGGCCGTTCCAGTGGCCCATGAAAAATTAATTTTTTTACATTTTTTCTTACCCTCGTAAGTGTTTGACAGAAGTAATTTTACCAGTAAGAGAGAATAAAACCGGTGGCAGTAAATCCCTGTCCCGGAAGCCCTTGTGTAGATTCTTTATGGACCCAGAATTGATCTACATGTCAGATCCTGATGTAGCTTAAACTGTTTATCACCCTAATGGCAGAAGGGAGACCGTGGACATCAACTTATAATCCCGAGTGAAAGAAATTGGTGTTTGCAGTCAATGAAGGGGCAGCTTAGCTTTATTGATGGATTTAGAACAATTTCCTCTACAGCAGCGATTGGTGGAAGGTTTTCTGGAATCCTACCACAAGCGCGCTTGTTGGTTTTTCCTGATTAATCATTTCCTCTCTAGGTAATTTTCTCTAAAAGTATCATCTATGAGTTTGCGCCACGGCGAGGGGGGATGGCCCCCAGGAGCCTCGCCAGAGTCATTTGTAGCATCTTTCCTTGTCGTCCCTTGCTTCGAGGAGAAATCCATTGTGTTTGTTTGTTTGGGTCTGTGTGCATTTGTACCCCGCTAAGCTTGAAAGATTTGAATTGCCATTCTCTGCACCCCAGCCAAACTGGTGACATTTGGGGTTGCTCTTGGGGCAGCTGTTTCTGGGTAGTTGTTGCATGGCGCCACTCACCCTCAAGTGTACCCATCTGTTTTTGAGCTCGAGAGTTCAGCTTCTGCTCCCCAAACGTGACCCCGTTTCCCGATCCAGCTTTCTCAGAGACTCTGGGCGTCTTGGCTTCAGACAGTGCCGCTCCAACACAATCTGTCTCCTCCCCTCGCTGCCCCACCATCCTCATCCATATGGCAGTGGCTCCAGTTGGGCTTTGGGATATCTGTTCAACTTCTCCCCAGCCTGCCTCTCATCAGATTGTCTTCCATCAGCCCATTGGACAGGAGCTGCTTTGTCAGTGATGTGGATAAATACCCCATCTATTCGTCTTCCCCTCCTATGCTGTGGAAGGTTGGAATCAAGCCTATTTTTTCTAATCATTTCTTAAGTTGTAATTCCCGGCGCTAGCATCTACAGTGCTCTGAGCTAGAGCAGTATAGGCTTATCACGCTAAGCCTTAAGTGTTCCAGCTTATTTGATTTGCCTTCGTTATGCTCTTTTCATTGTGGAGGGAAAAAAATCTTTGTATTGCTGGTCTAAAGTTCAGGTCTTTCAGCATCTGGCCTGTGACTCTGTGGTCTCTTTGTTCTACTGGCTCCCTAGGGGGTCCTCTGTCTTCAGAGGCACCAGGAGATGGTTCTGGGCTGTCTGCACAGTTTGGAAACCATGAGTCTTAATCATGGGCATATTTTACTGAGATAATATTAGCACACTTCCTAATGTCTTTTTATAGGTTTTAATTCTGTTAAAACACTGGTGATATTTGCCATAAAAGGAGATGATTCTTATAGAACAAGTTCTTCTGGTAAATTTCTAGGTCCCGTTTGGTACCTTTCTCACTGCTCTTTACCATTTCCTGTATTCATACGTCACACATTTTATCTTTGGCACCAGAATCCCTTCTCCGTGGTGTCACGTCAGCCTCGAGCTGAGCTCACCGCCGGAGCTCCCTCAACGGCACATTTCAAGCGTCTGTTAAGCACAAGGTCAGCCATTGGCGGTCGGTATCTTTCATATATTGTGGAAGCCAATCGAAGGAATGGTCCTCATTGATCTTTCTGGTGGTCCTGGTTCTTCCTTTTTCTAACTATAACAAAAGAACAGAGAGAACACTAAAGGAGGATCCCCTCAGCCCTGCTTCCCAAGAAGGGGAGAAGAAAATTCCTTTCTCTTTGTCAGAAGGGAGTAAAGTGCCTGGCACTCCTTAGCTCACCCGCCCATGGTCCCATCCTCTCTTCCTCATAGTTGCTCTTCCAGAGGATGTGTACCAGAGGTGGCCACATGGTGAAACTTTCACCAACGAGTAAAAGTAAAATTGTATTAGAAGGGAAGAGGCAACCTGATCTCATTTTCTGACCTCAGGCAAGTCAGGAAACGTCTTTGAGGTTTCATTTCCTTACAGGCAAAGTGACTTGGATGGCAAATTTGTGGATGTTCCAAAAGCAGGAAAACTAGCCAATCCCTTAAACAAGAGAACCAGAATTCAAAAAGATGTGACTGGGCTGTTGGAGCTGAAGCCAACAAGATGAAGTTAAGCAGGGATGAGTGGAAAGTCTCTGTTCACAACCTCCATGGGCCAGAACAGGCAGAGGAACAAGTGGTTTAGCTGGAGTTAATGAGAAACAGGGCTAAGGAATTCAAGTTGCCCACAAAGTTGAAAGAGCCAAGAACGTGCTGTGGCTGACTTAAAAAAAACCTAAAACAAATGCAGTATCGTTCGTGCGTGTAGGAGTATGAGACAAGCGGGTCGCCCAGGCCCGGCTCAGTCACTTGCTCACCTCCCCGATCTGCACCGTCTTTCCTTCTCTGTAAAACGAAAGGATGAGGCTAAGTGACCTCTCAGGTCCTTAGAACAATGGTCCTAATTAATGGAGGGAATGTTTCCATCGTATTCACCATTGGTTAAATTGCATTTGGAGTGTTCTATCCAGGTCCGTTAAGAAGAAGCATTGTGATGAAGTCACGGTTTCTGAAGGAAGGTGACCAACGTGTTGAAGGATCATCAGAAGAAAATGGACAAGACATGCTTATCCTGGAGAGGGAAGGGGGGAGGGGCGGGAGAGTGGTGGCCCAGCACTTGGCTAGCTGTCGTGTAGAAGATGGAGCACCCTTAGGATGGAAGGAGAACCAGCCAGTGGAAGCTTTGTGTAAATATTAAAACTGCCTTCGAATGGGATAGCCTGCCTTCTTGGTCATGATGTTCCTTGTTACAGGAAACATTAGCAACGACACCAGACACCCAACCGTAATTAACTCCCAGGCTTCTTGTAGCCCAGTATCAGAACCCAGCGATGCACGTTAATAAGTCTCCTACCACCATGGCAGACGGAACCGGACCTGTAACATCACCAGTGTGAGGAGCTCTCTCTGCAGCCTTCACTCTGAGGTCCTGACTTCTCATCCTGAGATTATGAATTTTTCTTCTTCAGTATTCTGAAAATCATATTTCAGCACATTGGCTATCCTTCATAATCCCTTGTATTTTATCGTATGCATTTAAAACTATTACCTGAGCTTCGAGCTATTGGCATTACCAGGCTACCAAAGGGGTCCAGAGGCCCCCAGAGGAAGAGGCTCAGGATCTTAGAGCATTTCCAGAGTCACTGAGGAGTTGAGACTTGCCTAGTGGCATGCAGCCTACATATGTCAGAGGTCAGACCCGATCCCTGGATCTTTCTGACTCGGAGGCTCTTTACACCACTCTACCAATAGGAATTTTAAGTGTGTTTTTAACATTTACAGAGACTATTCTAGTGAGGATTCCTGCACCGGGGCCTGGTTGGACTCTGTGGCCTCTGACATCTCTGTCCCTCCCAATTCTAAGACTCCATGCCTTTTTTTTCTTGTTCTCACCTTCAGTGCGTTTGCTCTTTGTCACCTGGTTACTGCTAGCAACAATTTCTTTATAAACTTCCTCCTCTGGCAAGTTCCTTTAGAAATGATTTTCTAAAAAAGCCAATATTCCTTGCAGAGAATAGGACATTTTGATTTAAATTTGCCAAGCAGCCATATTTTGGGATAGCCGGCTGAATTCTTTTCTTTGGTATCAGACTGCACTTTCCCGTTGACCTAGGCTGGGAGTTTTCAGCAGGTCGCTGCTGCTGCCCATGTTGGCATGGGCCGGCTTCATGCGGATTAACAGCTGTGTGTGATCCGGACCCCTTTCCCAGCTGTTCCTGAGCTTTCTCTCCACGCCACTGCCTGCCCTGGGTCTGTGCTATGAGCGTGTGGGTCCACTGTCGCAGAGATTGTTCGGCGCCGGTAAAATAAGCCACAGTCACCCTGTACGCAAGGAAGCTTCCCGCGCTCGGACGTTGAGAAGCCGGCCTGCCGCCTGTGGTCACCGAGGCTTGGAGTCAGCCTCCGACTCGAACCTATTTGACTTTCTTCTCGTCTCCTTCTTGCGGCTCCTTCTTAGTAGAGGGTCTGATGAGAAATGACTTTACTAACCGTTGGAGAAGCAGAGGAGAGGAGGGTGGGCAGGCAGAGGACCCCCAGCATCACAGAAATATTGTCTAGTTTAACCCCGAATTGTCAGAAGCAGACGATGTGTACTATGCCTTGAGATATCAAGATGGTCATTGATCATTTATCATTGCAAAGTTCTTGTTAGAATGTCAGCGGTTGAGTGGAAAGGTGCTGCTGTTAAATCGGGACACTGGTCATCTCTGGTGAAATCCATTTACTGCTTGTGTGACCTTGGGAAAGGCACCTGTTTGGGCCTCCACTTACTCATCTGTAAATCAATAAGCAATAATTAAGCACCTACTACGTGCCAGGCCATGTGCTAGGCCTTCAGATTGGAGAGATGCTTCCCTCTTCCCTAACCCCCCTAAGCCTGTTCTCTATCCTTTCCACGACACTGTCTCCTGCTCGTTTCTTTCCCGGGCCGTTGCCACTGGACTAGCTACCCTCGCTTCCTCTCTCTCGGCGAGCTCCTCCAACTCTGCCCTCTTATTTCTGGTTGTGCCTGGCCCAGCCCAACCTTGGATTTGTCTCACCCCCCACCTCCTTCCCTCCTGAGTGGAGCAGGACATCGGGATGCCTAGATCCATTAGAGATAGGTTCTCTGACATCAAAGGAGGCCCTCGCTGTAGCAAGGCGATCGTTTGGCTCTCCCCCCGCCCCACTTTGATTGTCTCACCTTCCATAGCATCTGTTCCAAACCTCGTCTCTCCTAAGCTGCCCAGGGGTCTCCCTCTCACCCAAGAACCTCGACTTTCACTCAGCACCCAAAATGGAGACCATTCCCCAAGAGTTCCCCCTTCTCTAGTCTTCCCCATCTCCCCCCAATTCTTCCTCTCCCCTGGATCACACAAAGAGGGGCTCCTCTTTGTACAGCCTCACCGTCATTCACACACACAGAGTGTTGCTAAATCTTATCCTATGTCTTCACATCTCTCCCCACGTCCCTCCCTCTCCATTCTTGGTGCCAAAACCCCTGTCCAGGCCCTCACCACCCATCACTCACACTCTCGAGATAACCTCCTAACTGGCCTCCCTCCCTCCAGTCTCCCCACTCCAGTCTGCGCTGATGTCAGGGTCAGGTGTCACCCTCCTACCCAGTAGGTTAAAAGGGGCTCCCTGCTCCCTCCGGGATCACAAAGAAATGCCTCTGTTTGGTTCTTAAAGCCCTTCACAGCCTGGCCCCTTCCTACCTTTCCAGACTTCCCTTCTCCTACAATCCAACATTCATCTTCTTGCTTTTCTTCCTATATGCCCCAGTGCATCCCCGGATATCCTGACACCTCACTGGCTGTCCAAATGCTCGGTGCCCTCCCTCCACATCCTACCTTCTCTGGCCACCATTGCTAGTGCCCACCCCTATTAGATGACCATCCACCTACTCCATATAGAGGCTGACATATTGTCTTCCTCATTGAACTGTAAGTTCCCAAAAGGTAGGGACTGTCTTTGCCTTTCTTTGTGTCCTCTACTGTTAGTACCATGCCTGGCGCATAGTCAGTGCTTACTAAATGCTTGCCAACTGACTGACTCCCCAGTTATTCTGGGGATAGAAAATGGCGTACCTCTTGAGAAAGCCCCAAGATCAGTTTTTCACTCTTGGTTTTGTGTCTGGGTTTTTTGGAGTCCTTTGTTTTGTGTCTGAATGCTGCTGTCATACTAAGACCTTCTTTTTGTCATAGCTGCACTTTATCATGTCTGTGTGTGTGTGTGTGTGTGTGTGTGTGTGTGTGTGTGTGTTATTGGTACATAAGTGTTTGTCAGTTAGTTGTCTCTCCTATTTGACTGTGAGTTTCTTGAGAGAAGGGGATGTCTTTTGCCTTTCCTTGTATCCCAGAACTTAGGACAGAGCATGGCACACAGTAGGAGATTAATCAAGCATGTTGACTTGACAAAATTTTGGTTTAAGAAGTGACTTCCCTAGATTTACTCATCCTACCTTGGAGCAAGAGCTAACAAATCCTCCCTAGCCCTAAATCAATCAGTTCTTGCAGAATACAGTGGGAAATACTGACTTGCCTGCCTGAGGGGGCATTTCTTTCCAAGTATCCCAGAATGGCTTCTGATTGTCGAGGCCTTTATTGGATTACTTGTCTGACGTTGCTAGTCCTAGGGAGGAAACCCTTTATCATCCCACTCTCTTCAAAAGCTTTGTTTGTTTCTGAGGGGAGGGTGGAGAAGACTCTCCTCAGCATGGCTACCCTGCAATCCTCCTTCCCCCCACCCTTTTTCTCTATTCTTACAGTGTTTTAAAAAGTCTTGCCAGAGAGAGAAACTAGAGACATGAGAGGAGGAGAGGGGGTGGGGTTGGGGATGGGCTACAGGAATTGGTGATGAAGCCACAACTGATTGACTAAAATAACACCAAAGCAAGTAATTGGGAAGAATCTGGAAGACCTCAGTAGTTATTGAGACTCCTCCCCCTCCGTTCTGTTAGAGTGTAAGCCCCTTGAAGGCAAGGACTGGTTGGTTTTTTCTTTGTGCCCCTAAGTTGGGGAGAGTAAATGCCAACTTCATTAGATAACTATTTTGATAATTATCCCTCCTTGCTGTGTTCTTCCCAGTTGTCCGCCTTCCCTTCTTACCTAGGTTTTGTCTTATTTGGGGGGTTCTTTTTCCAGGAGGAATTTCCATTCTCTCCTTTCTTCCTTCTGAGCTCTATTATCTGACATCCAAGATTAGAAGAGATATTAATATTCATTACATAAAGATGATAAAAATTTAATATCTTATAAGAAAACAGATGGTTATTTAAATGGCTTTTAAAATAGACTGTTTTATACAAAGATGCATATTTAATATATTTGATTACTGATGCAGCTTTAATTCGTCTGTTCGAATCCTGGTTGGGAGATTGGTTATAATTCTGAGTACTTCATTAGCAGTCGTTCGCCACTCGCCATCTATGTATCCTCATTCCATGGAAGCCGTTATAATTCCATTTGAAAAATACGCAGAACCTGAATTTATTCAAGAATCTTTCTTTTTGTCAACTGAAGGACGCTTCGCTCCACTTCCAGATACGTCTTAAACTTATTACTTCCTCACTGCAGGACTGACGAGAAAGAGCACCATATCTAGAGTGAGCAGAAAACTGAGTTCCGATCCTCTCCTCTTTCCCTGGCTAGCCGTCAAACATGGGTGAGCCCAGCCTTGTGGGGTGGTATGAAGGATCCGAGAAGATGTTGGGTATAAGACGTGATGTAAATATCAACTATGTTATTTTTAGTATTACTACCTATTTAATTAGCCCTTGTACCTCCTGCTTTTTGGATAGTTTTATGATTCAGACGATTTGGTGGTATTTTGTTGTTTAGGCATTTTTCAGTCATGTTTGACTTTTTGTGACCATGTTTGGGGGTTTTCTTGACAAAGATACTGGAGTGGTTTGTCATTTCCTTCTCTAGCTCAGTTGATAGATGAGTAAATTGAGGCAAACAGGGTCAAATGACTTGCCCAGGGTCACACAGCTAGGAAGTGTCTGAGGTCAGATTTGTGAAAATGAGACCCCGTGACTCCAGGCCAGGCGCTCCATGTGCTATGGCGCCACCTAGCTGACTCTGACTCGTAATAGTGTACGACCCAGGCATTCCAGACACCTACATCTCTAAGACTGTGTCTTGCAGAGAAAGTGCCAACCTATATTGGTAGAGGCAGTTTTTTTATTTGTGACTTCCTCATGTCGATGATGTCATGGGTCCAGTCCAAGAAAAACTGATGCAGTCCTAACCGATGCAGATTTCTGTTTAACAGTCGATGCGAGGAGATTGTGAGAGAGAGGAGTTGGGAAATATGCCACAGTGGGGAGTGCAGGTGACTGGGAGGCCAGTGGTCCCCTCAGCAGCCATGGGAAAGGTCAGAAGGGAAGAGGGTGTTGGGGAAAAGAAAATGCATTCTGTTTTGAGATGTCCATGGGACAGCTGGCTCATGATGTCTAAAGGGCAGGAGGTGGTGTAGGGCCATAGCTGGATGCGTAGGTGTGGATATCATCCACAAAGAAGTTGTCGTCCGTCTTTCCTACACAACTTGCACAAGCTATTTATTATATCACACACTTGGTTGAAATATAGCAAAATGGCATCTCCATGATTCACCTGAGCTACTGTTTTAGGAATCCTGTCAATAAAAGGAAATGAGATTCATTCTTGCGAAAGCCATGCTGCGTCTGTGATTTTCCTTTTCTGCATTTTCATGAATCATTCCTTTAATGACATATTCTGGAAGTTGGTCAGGAATCCTATTCAAGCTTCCTGGCCCATAGTTGCACACACTGTCCTCTCATACCTTTTTCAAAAACTGAGTCATCCATCCTCTTTTGGTCCTACCAAAAATGTCAAGTCACAGGGGGTTAGCACTAGGGTGCTGCAGATCCCACCATGTGCTCTCATTTCCCCAAGCCTCTAATTCAGCTCTGGACCACTCTCATCTTCTCCCCGTGCCTTCTTCCATTTGTCTTTCTACTAAAGGACTTGCCTGGTCTAAGCTGGCCATCCAGAACTTTTAGGGTAGAGGCATTGTTACCGGGAGATGGGAGAAGACGTTGGCACAGACTTCCCATGGGAGGTGCTTGCTTTTGCAGCTCTCTCTGGCACCATCACAACACTGGGTGGAGCTTACGTCTGCTAGGCTCCTTTCTAATGCTCCGTGTCAGTTTCCCTCTCACTCCACTGCCGTGGTACAGCCGAATTGAAATCTGGGGGGCATGTCAAGGCTTCATCAATCAGAAAGCAGCGGCAGCATCCACCAGCCAGGCTCAGGTCGGCCAGGCCCACCAGATGAGATTTGCAAGGATGCGACTCTGTGTGCCGGCCACACGTCTTGGGAGGGTTCTTATTTCAAGCCCACGTCTAAGAGATTCAAGGCCTCGGTTATTACCCAACTCGGCGGCCAGCCCATTGACGGCTTCCAGTTTCTTATGCGGGGATACAGAAGGAGCCTCACAGAGAATATCTGATCTCGATTTCTAGCAGGAGTGTTTGTGTTTAGAGAACATCCACGTGCAATAGGCCCTTAGGATCCTTCTTCCAAAGCCGCGTTTCCCCAAAATCACCCCATTTGAATAATAACTGATGGGTGAGTCAGCAGCCACATTCTTAGCCTCATGGGTTAGATCTGGTGAGGTTGTGAACGGGTGGCTGGACTGGGGTCTGCCCCTGACGTGGATGCCATTCACTTAGCTATCTGTGCCTCATTTTCCTCACATATGAAATCAGGATATCAGACTTAGGACCTCCAAGGTCCCCCCGCTGGCTCTAGATCTATGATCCGATGACTCTGGAATCAGAGGTCTCATGTTCAAATCCCGCCTCCCAGAGTCACCCATGTGCCTTTGGCCAAATCTCTTCTCATCCCTAGGCCTCAGTGTCCCCATCTGTAAAAATAGGGGCTTGGACTAGCTGGCCTTTGGGTTCCCTTCCTGTCTTTGATTTCATACCACTTCCCAAAATACAATTGTGGGATTAGAAAATTTGAATAGGGAATGAGAAGAAAAGAAGAGATAAAATAGCACAGAGCCTTTCCTGTGCACATATTAAACACCTACTGTTTATTGAATTGATGACTTAAATTTGAAAATCTGTCATTCAGTTTATGTGGAAATAATTCAAACCATCTGGGGAAGTAGAGGCTATATGACACGTGTGAGTGGTAGAATTGGAAAGCCTAGCAAATATTATAACCAGATAAAACATCGCTAAATGCTAACATAAAATCCTAGCATCTTTTAAATTCAGAAATTAAAAGTTTCTAGAAAGGAAGACTGATTTGTTTTTTTCTGATCATGAATGAAAAGGGAACGATTGCCTTCCTTTTCACTGTACTAGAGAAAACGGGCTGTGTGTGACTTTGGGGAGGTCATAAAAATGATTTCTGGATAGTCAAGAGGAGGGGAATTGAATAGAGATTCCAGTGGCAGGGGAGATGTCAAGGCGGGAACGCGGACAATGTTGCTGAGGCAGTGGCAGGTGGGACAGAACAGAGGGGTTTGGGAGGAAGGCTCAGACAAGCTCAGGGTCAAGGATAATGTGGAATCGTAAGTGAGCCTTCCAGGCAATAGAGAATCCAGTCTGAGACAGAACCCGGGAGACCAAGGCACCAAGTGAGAATGGGAGCCCTCACTGAGAGGGAACATTCTTTGACCTGCAGCAACTCTCTTTTTTTATTTTTGTCTGTACAGCTCAGTGACTGGCACACACAATGGGCATTTAAAAAATACTTGTTAATTGATTTTTTTTCCTAAGTAGGCCAGTGGAAGTATTTCCATTGAAGTAATGAGTAGTAATGTTAGCTCAGTGATTAAAAAATATTTAAATGTCATAGAATTTAAGCCCTGCAGTCTAACTGTTGTATTAATAATAGTAATTCACGTGATAAAACTCCACAAAAATTACCCAAGCCCCGTGCGGTAGGGAAGTATTGTCCGTCTGGTCGTTCCTGTTTTCCTGATGAGGAAATGGGCCCAGAGTGGTTCGATGACCCCCAGAAAGTCCCACAGTGCAGAAGAACCAAAGCTAGGCTGTGAAGGCTGCCGGTCTCTCAGCCCCCGTGAGGCTCTGCCTGAGTCTGCTCGGTGCCAGGGGGCTGTTGCAAGCTTTCAGAGCTGGAAGTATATAGAAGACCTAAGTCTAAGGGCTTTTTCTACCCCTTCCAAGCTCACATGAGTCTGACCAGCCCCGGTCGGACACACCGCACCTTGACCTGATGTGACGATGTACCAACAGACATGATGTTGAGCACATGGCACGGCCTGTCTGGGCCTGAGTTTCCACCTTTGTGAAGTGCAGAGACAGAGGTTTTCACTGACTTCCCAAACAGGGCTTTTGCCGGGAGGATAGTTAGGGAGCAGCAGAGCTCTGGGCCCTTAATACAGGACATTTGGATTGAACTGTTTTGGAGACGTCTAGTTTCATTGGACTGGCTTTTCTGGTCTGTGTGGCAACCTTCAGGAGTGAATAACAAGGCCCATAAGCAGCGTGAACCTGGCCACACCTTGTATTCTGCTGGCCTTGGGAAACTTAGGTCTAGAGCCTGAGGGACGGGATAGACGGGGGAGGTATCTGGAATGGGAGCTCCTTGGGAGCAAGGACGCGTTCATGATCTTCTGCGTCCCTAGTGCCTAACGCACTGCTTAGTGTGTAGCGGGTCCTTGTAAACGTCTGCTTGATTGTCTGAACCAGAAACCCCTCCCCAGTCTCGTGACCAAGTTAGAGGCTACCTAGTCAGACCCCTTCCTTCTGCAGCTTAGACCCAGAGAGGCTGCACAGGGAGTGAGTCACAGAGCTGGGATTTGAACCCTCCACTGCTCTGAGACTCGGAGCTCAACCCTTTCTCCAGACGGTGGCATCAATTCACAACTTGAAGTCTGACTTCATCTGGTCACACCCAAGTGCACAGGTCTCTCCCCCTGCCCCATATGGAGGCTTTGCTCCTGAACAAAAAGGCGTTTTGTTCTGAGAATAGCATCAGGTGGGAGAAAATCCAATAAACCTGAAGATGGTGATGGTATTAGAAAGTCCTGCACTCACTCCAGGCATATGTTGGGGTTTAAAGGTTATGAAACACTTTGCATCCATTCTGGTTTTTCCTATGGGAGTAGCAGTGTGGTATTAGGATTTTGGAGGAGCTGGATTCAAGTCCTGCCTTCCAATTTTTACTGCCTTATGACCTTGGGCGCAAGTCATTAACCTCTGTTGGCCTCAGTTTGTCACCTACAAGATGATGGAGCCAGTCTGGCTGACCCCCGGGTCCCAGTCCAGGCTCAGAGAGACACTGGCTGGGTGGGCCAGGGTAAGTCTATCGACCGCCTTCTGTCTCCAGTTCTAGGGCTGCTGTGAGGATCATGGTGCTGGTGCCTGGCACAGAGTAGGTGCTGCAGGAATGTGAGCTATCCTTAGATAATTATGGCACAACATGCCTACTTTAAAGTGATTTGCAATTAGTGAGCTTTATTCTTCTTCCTATCTCATTGGAGACTTAATTCCGTGCTCTCAGGTGGGGGAACCCCTACTTGACAAATGAGGAAACCATAGTACAGGAAGATTCAGTCCCATCCAGTCGGTGTTGAGGTTGGCTTTAGGCCCTTGTCTTTCTGCTGCCAGGTCCCCAGCCCCCGACTCCCACCAAGGCAAAGCAGAGCCAAAGAGCAGATCAAAGATGGAGGAGGAAAATGTGGGCCCGATGGGGCCAGGAGACAGGAATGAGGCAGGGATCTCTTTTTGTAATCATCTGGAGTCTTTCCCTGAGAAAAGAGGCTGGTTTGGATTTGGTTTCTGGGTTTCTGTCTCCAGCTAAGGAACTTGACTCTGATGTCCTCAATGAACCCCATTCTTCCCCCCCCCCCCACTCTCTTCCATTGGTATGAGTCAGGCTATGGAGACAATGTGCCCAGGGTCACGGACAGAGAGGTCCCAGGGGACAGCAGTCATGTGTCAAGCCCGAGTGATGAGCTAGGGTAGTCAAGAGAAAATTATGGATTATGTCGGAAACATTCAGCAAGGATGGGGATGGGCCCAGGAAGTCTTAATGTATTCATGAGGAATTTGTTGCTGGCAGCCTTGCCCAGAGGTAGGGGGCTGGGCTGCTTCTGCTCCTCCTGGTGGGGGAGGCTGGTAGGTAGTTGCTTCTTTTAACCTCCCCCTCGGGGATAAAAGGCAGCAGTTAGCAGGAAGAATGGGGCCGAAGGCTTCTTTGATGTGCAGCTGCGGGAGGCCCATTTTGACTGTCCTTGGTGCTGTGGCAGCTGCACCCATCTCTGACCCCCCAACATCACCCCCAGGGGGCTGAGATGCTGCTCCAGGAGCAGGGGAAGGAATAAAAGAAGAGGACGAAGACAAAGTCGACGTATCTCAAAACCCAGTCCCACGCTTCATTGTAGTGGAGAGTGACAGTCTTCCAAGAGGTGACTGCAGTGCATGATGGGAAAACAGACAATTTTTATACAAAAATGATAAAGAAGCGCTGTGTTTTCAACATTTGTCAAATTCTGTATCTCCTAGCAATTATAGGAAAAGAGGAAATCACAGAGAAGAAAACAAAATGAAAATCCCATGAAAAGGTGAATGGTTTGTAAAAAAGCCACTTCTTGTGGGGCTCAGGGCATAGAGTCGGAGTGTCTGAATGATGGAAGACGTTTATTAATCACTTAACTATGTAGCAGGAAGGTCCAGAGCGAATGCCTAGACATGCGGACAAAAAGCAAGACAGACAGACCCTGCCCTCGAGGGGCTCACAGTCACACCACGGGGAGGAATGGAGCTAGAAATCAGGGGGCGACTAATCATTCTTTAGCCTCTAAAGTGTCTGCCCCCGTCTGCCACTCCCAGCACCCCTTGAGAGTGTAGACCTGACCTCAGCAGTAGAAATGGTACCCCATGATGCGATCCCTCCCCTACAACCTCACCGACAGGGGAAGAATAGGGTGGCGGACGGCCAGCTGTTTGGTCAGGGCGATGTAGGCCTCTGCCTCGTGCCGTCCGTGTTGCTGCCTCCCACGGTGCCTGACCTCTCTCACAAAGACTCCTCTGTGGCTGACCCTAGAGACCTGGGAGGCTGGGTTGTACCATGCAAAGACAAGTGGCTTTCCAATCAGAGGACCCAGGGTGCAAACCATAGAGTTCAAATACGACTTCCAAAGCTTACTTACTCCTTGTCTGGCTTTTGGTAAGTCACTTAATTTTCCTGTGCCTCATTTTCCTCATCTGTAAAATGAGAGAATTGGACTACACGGCATCTGGGTGACCTTCCAGCTCCCCAGTCTATAAAGTGTATCTTCCTTGGGAAGCACCCTGCTTTACTTGTAGTAGGAGTAAATTACATTGTTGGAAGAATTTTCCACACTAGGAGATCCCAGTTGGGCTGAAATCAGCTAATCCCCAGGTGGGTTGTTTTTTTAAGTCCCTGTTACCACAGGTCCAGACCCATCCACTCCAAAACTTGCCCATAGACTAATTTTGTTTGTTCTGTAACTTTAAGGCCCGTGAGAACTTCCTAATTTTCATGGTTGTGTTACTGACTTTGACCCGTATGACCTGGGGTAAGTAATTAAACCTCACTGAGTCTCAGTTCCGTGTTCTGTAAAATGAGAGGATTGGGACAAGAACATCTCTTAAGGTCCATCCATGACCCCACAATTCACTGATATCAGTGAATATTAGGAGACAATTGTAACAAGAGCCAGACTGATTTTTATTAACCCTTGGGTCTCACTAGGTCTCTCTATGGCTCAAGACTGTCTATGGTTCCCTACTATCTAAAGAAAAAATAATTTCAAACTCCTTAGTTCAGCATTCAAGGCCTTCATCCTTATGAATTACCACTCTGTGGTCTCCTTGTGTCTTTAGAACACCTCTTAGATTTATTACTTTTTTTCTGGGTTGAAGAGATTGGGTCCGAGAGGTCCAAAAGGAGTCGTGTTTTTAAACGCAGATTTGGCTTGGGGAGGTGGAACAAGCGCGTCTCCCTGTCCAACTGTAAGTCGCTTCTGTGCGGCCAAATCTCTTGGCATTCAGCGGTCACTTAAATTACTTCCATCTTTTTGTGTTTATAATACTTTGAGTCACAAGCGGAAAGTCTAAATGGGAAGCAATGACTGTTCTCATTGGCATTGGATTTTGCCAGTTTCCAAAGTTCCATGCCCATGAAAAGGTTAATCCGTTAGCATTTTTATCTGTTTTCATCTTTCCCTGGTAAATTTTCCATTTAGAATAAATGGCGCCATAACACGGCTCACCTGCTGCCTGTCGGGAGCCCGAGAATGGGATGGTAACATTTGCTCTTGAGGAAGAGCGGGTGAGAGGTTAATTCCAGCCTTAAAATCTCCATCAAATGTATACGGGAGTCATTAGTCATTAGCAGCAGGTTAGCTAAATTCATAAACAGCGGGAGAGACAGATAGCCTCTTGGCAATCATTGTTCATAATGCCGGCTTCTCCTCGCTTATTTCCCGCCTCCCCATTCGCAATTATTTGAGTTGGTTTTGTTGCTGTTGTTAATTTCTCACTTAATATTTCGACAAGACCGTTTCCAGGCTTTGTTTGTGTGAGACACTGATGCCTACTTCAGTCTGTGGATGGTGGCACTTCTGGGTGCCTGTCCACAGATTGGCAGCATCATCATGGAAAACACAGGCTGTGTGTTTGGGGCTGTCCGTTCTGTTTTGTTGGTGGGTATGCATAGAACCTCTGGCTAACCATCCCTGGTAGATATGCGTTCTTTCAAGCTTAATCAAGGTCCTGCTTCAATTAATAAGGGGAGATTAGTTGACTCGTTAACATAGTTGTAGGCTTGCTGCCATCGCTCATACCAAGATCACAGGGTTCTCGGTGCAAGGTCACAATGGCTCCATTACCTATGGAATCCAGCACTTCAAAGCGTCTTCGTGATGGGGAGGGAGGGAGGGAAGGAGGCCAGCTGGCTGCCAGCTCCCTAAACCTGACCCAGTGAAACTGGCCATTGTTTTGGCCCAGGTGTGGAAGAGTGGAAGGGAGAATTCCCTGGGACCTGAAGAGCCTCCATTCAAGTTCCCCTCTGTTTGATGCAATGGATACCCCCATTTAAGTCACTGATGACACTGCGCCACCTACAAGCATAGCCAGAGACTGAAGGGAGGCAGTGTAGCAGGTTTGTTATTTCCAGTCGATGGTGTATGTGAGAGCACAGAACAGGGACAGTAATTTTCCTGGGATCAGAATTCAAAAGGACTGTCTTGATTATTTATAGGCAATTATGTATAATCAAATCTATTATTTTTGTGGGTCAGAACTATTTCATCTTTGACTGTAACCCTAGCACCTGGTACAATGTTCTGCACACAGTAGGTACTTAACAAATGCTTAAGCTTGATTAATTCATCACATAAAGATGCTTTCTAGCAATGGAATATGTTCCCTTTCCCCCACTCCTTTCCTACAATTATGACCTGTGATTTTATCCCCAGTGTAGAGGCTGCCTCTGCTGATACTGGTCAGTGATGCTACTGTAGCTTAGGACCATGGATTCTGAAGCGGGAGAGACCAGAAAGGCCCTGAGGCCACCCCCTCCTCAGGACCTCAAAGGCACCTAATCCAAGCCCCCTCATTTTGCAGAGAGGAAATGGAGTTTCAGGGTGACTCATAATAAATAGCAGAGCATGAGTTTGTTGGGCCGTTGGTCTGTAAGCGTCTGTGAAGCCCCTCCAGGCCCTGCCCTCTTCCATGATCATGGGCCTGAGGCACTGCTCCTGAGGCTTCTCCTTCCATCCTCATGGTAGCTGAATGTTGGAAAAGGCAGGGAGAGGGACTTAGAGACACATGGTCTTAGACTTGAAAATCATCCAGCCCATTAAAAGTTGGAACTCCTCATTCATTTCAACAAATACTTATTAAGGACCTGCTGCGTGCTGGGCACTGTGCTAGGTGCTGAAGAATCAGAGAGAAGGGAGAAACATGGGAGCTCTTTGTCCAGTAACCAATAAGTTGGGGTGTTATTCAAGTAGCAGCAGCTTCGGTACAACCTAAAGTCTTAGCAAGATTTGTGGGACGCTGAGAAGAGAATTGACTTTGGCCAGGGTCACATATCAAGACAGGAAGACCAAGTCCTAAAATAAATAAATATAATTAAAAAATAGAAGTCTGATGTGATAATCAGTGTTCCATACTCATAATTCCACGTCTCTGCAAAGAAGCGAGAGGGAGGTATCTTCTCATGTCCCCTCGTTGGGGCCAAGCTTGGCATTGATCATCAGGAAGAATTCAATTTCTGTTTTGTTGGCAGTCTTCCCATTTTCATTAATGTCTTATTAATTGATCAGTCACTCAGCATTTAAGGGTTACAGTGGCTGAAAAGGTCCAGAAGCCCCTCTCTGGCCCAGCCATGAGTCTCTCCCAACTTCTCCAGGCAAACCTCAGACAACAGGCTCAAAAGTGGCAATGAGTCCTGAGGAGATTTTCCCCCCTGTGCCCAAACACAAGGTCTCTCTTGCTTTAGGAAATGGTCAAAGACTTATTCCGTCTGAAATTCCCCATCAGCAGCAGACAGAGGAGGCAGAACAATTTGTCAGGTGAATTGTGTTTGCACCATGCCGGGAACCTGTGAAGATCGCTGCCCTCATTGAAGACTTTCATTCCTAGGTCTCTCCATCTGTCTTTCTTTCCGTGATGCTGATGCTCATGACAATTTCAACCAGAATACCCTTAATGTTTCCCTTGCTTGGAACCCAACTATCAGCTGTCTGTTTAGAGGAAAGACATTAGTTCCAATTGGAACATGCTTCAAGGCACTTCTTCCTCAAGGGAATAATAGCATCCAGGCATTGTCCCTCACATCTGGGGCCCAATTTTGTTTTGTCTTTTTTAGTGAAGCCCATATATCTTGGATGAACCATTTCTGGGTGGCTTGAGTGTTGAAAGATGGTTGGCCTGCAAACCCAATGCTGGGGACCTGAGTTCAAATCCCATGCCTGCCATGTACTGCCCCTGTGGTCTTGGGCAAGTAAGTACTCCTCTGGGCCCCAATTTCCTCATCAGTAAAATGAGGCGATTGGAGGAGATCTTTTCTAAGGACTCTCCCATCTCTAGAACTTGGCATCTTACTACCCTCTATAACCAGGGACATTTTTCTTGTGGATGAGAAGGTAGAAAGGCACCTTGGGAAGCCAGAAAAGCTGGGGGTATTTTTAGAGTCAGAGGATCCAAAAACTAGCTCTGCCACCTTTGTGACCTTGGGAGAGTCATTTATCCATACTTGAGCCTTCATTTCCTCACCTGAGGAGAGGGAGGGGGAGGAGGGTCTAACATGATGACATCCAGGTCCATTCCAGCTCTAAATCTGTGATCTCATCACCATCTGATTCCTTCATGCGTGGTGCTCCAGTGCATCTCTAGAAGGATACTGGTGCTGGCGGGGTGGGGTGGGGAAGCGAGGGAAGCAACATTCAAAGGAGGATTCTAAGTATATTCATGACCCTGTAGGACCCCTTACAATAAATGCTATTCCATGGCAGGTAATGTTAGAGCAAAGTTCCACTTTATGGGTGTTTTAGTCGTATTCTGTTGAAATGAAATTATCCGGGGGTGTCTATTTGTGACTGCCATTTGAGACCCTTCCTTACAAAGTACAGAAAGCCTCAACCAGAAGACTGTCTGCTAGGTGATAAATTCTTTGCCTTTGGCTGCCCATGAAATAGGGAACACTACAACATGACATTCAGTCTTTCCACCGACATCCATCGTCATGGAAGCCAAATACTGGGAAGGGGAGGGAGAGCGGCTAAATATCACCTGCTTTGACTTTAAGAATACCAGTGGCATACATTAAAAGTGGACACTCCTACATTTCACCAAAATTGCATTAAAGGGCCATGACGTAAGGGTCTTTTATCATCTAGGCACTGTGCTAGATGCCAGAGAGACAGTGATCAAAAAGAAACAGGCATGGGAGTTCTTTTTCTAGCAGCCTAGGAGTTTGGAGTCTAAATCTGGGGTCCATGAACACCTCTAGGACACTGGAGACCTTGGATTGTTTGGGGGGGCAGATTACAGCTTTATCTTCATTAGCCTCTAACTGAAATTCAGCATTTCCTTCAAGTATATATTTTGAGGGTTTACTTAGCCTAACTCCCCAAGCTAAGTCAGCGCATTCTTTGGTATTTGGGGATTTCAGTCTATAGACCAGGACAGTGAAGATAGGTTAGAAAACACTGCTGAAGATTAAGAAATGAGAGAGGCCAGAAGCATGTGGGTCATTGAGATGCCTCGTTTCCCATGTAGCCTGAGTATATTTTCTGGAAAAGGAAGGTCTTAAGCATCATAAGCACCAAATGAGACCAGAAGGAATAGTCGGAGCCAACATAGTGGCCCAGGTTGGCTCAGGTGTAGAGCACTAGACTTGGAGTCAAAGACTTAGGTTCAGATCTTGCTTCTGACACTAAAAGTCTGACCCTAGTGAAAGTCTGCCCTCCATGGGCCTGAGTTTCTTTCTCTGGACTTAGCGGCTTCTAAGGTTCTTTGTGGCTTCTGATCTATGATCCTATGAAGCAGCATTGTTCAGGGGAGAGAACAGAGCATTTTATTCCCCACTTTATCTCTTTGTACCTCAGTTTCCTTATCTGCAAAATGAGGGAGTTGGACTCAGTTTCATTTTAAAGTCTCTTCCACTTTTAAATCTTTATTCAGAAAAAATTCAAATCAGTAAAAAAAAAAAAATCCACTATATTATCAGACAGTCAACAGTTCATTCGTGACTTGGGATGTCCAGATTGCTTGTCTGTCATGACAATGACTAGTTGACACAAAGGGGAAAATCCACAACAATTTAGGAGAAAGGTGTATACAATTCCTGTGCCTCCAATCCATTTTAATAAACTCTTGGCTCTGAAATATGGGGAATGGATATAAGTAAAGACATTGGCTCTGGTTTATCATTGTTTCTTAAAACCAGCGTAAAGAAGATGGTGGCTGGAAAGCAGGGACTAGCGTGAGCTCCCTGCCAGGTCCCTCCAAAAACCTATAAAAATGGCTCTGAACCAGTTGTAGAACTGCAGAACTCAACGAAATAGCAGAGGGAAGCAGGGCTCTAGCCCAGGACAGCCTGGATGGTCTCTGGTTAAGGTCTATCCTGCACAGAGCTGGGAACAGAGCGGAGCAGAGCCCAGCGTGGGCAGTGTGGATCAACCAGACCAGGAGCCCAGCAGAGTGCCCTGAATCAGTGAGCTGTGGCAGTTGCCAGACTTCTCAACTCACAAACACCAAAGACAACAGAGAAGAACTGCAGAACCCACAAGGCAGCATAGGGAAGCAGGACACTAGTGCAGGACAGCCTGGATGGTCTCTGGGTAAGGTATATCCCACAAGGAGCAGGGAGTGGAGAAGAGCAGAGCAGAGCCCAGTGTGGGCGGCATGGACCAACCAGATCAGGAGCCAGGCGGAGCGTGCCCTAGCGCCCTGAATCGGTGAGCTGTGGCAGTTGCCAGACTTTTCAACCCACAAACACCAAAGACAACAGAGTAGGTTAGTGGGAAAAGCTGCTGGGGACAGAGTATAAGAAGAAGTTCACTGTTAGGCCACTGCCCCAGGGGCAGCGGAGGTGGGGCAGCTACAGGACTACAGCTGCAGTTGCTTCTGGCCCCAGGCCCACCTGGTGGGAGGAATTAAGTGGCAGATCAGAGCAGGAGTGCAGAGCCTGCTGAAGATCTAAGTCCAGTCCTGGTTGGGGGTTCTTGGGGAAGGAGGAGTGCTGGTGTGGCAGAGCTGGCGCATCCCCCCCAAGCTTGGAACATAGAACTCTATACTCTACAAGCAGTCATAACCCACTGAAAAACTCAAGGGTCAAGTAAGTTGGCTGGGGACATGGCCAGGCAGGGAAAACACACCCAGATTCAGTCTCAGAGTTTGGAATCTTTCTTTGGTGACAAAGAAGA